>LR750215.1:0-219422 GCA_902729485.2 Mus minutoides | reverse complement strand
AAAAAAAAAAAAAAAAAAAAAAAAAAAAAAAAAAAAGCAGCATCTCCGCAGGCCTTTAGTATGTAGAGAAGTGGTCTGTACATACAAAGTCAGGTAAGTCAGCATTCGAGAGTGAAAGTGCTCTCAGGTCTTCCCGCTGTCTGTAAGACAGAGTCCTACTGTGTAAGTAGGACTTAATTCTCAAGCTCCTAAGTGCCTCGTCCTCAGCCTCTGCCACCGTGTCCAGTGTGGTAGGCACTGGATATGTTTGATATGTTACAAGATGTGTACTGTAATTTAAGGATAACCACTAAAAGAATATAAATTAGAATGAAATTAAAAGATCATAAAGCAACCATAATGATTTTAGTCCCAGCACTCAGGAGACAGACGGATGGGTCTCAGAGTTCAAGGCTATTCTGGTCTACAGAGTGAGTGCCAGGACAGTCGGCTACACAGAGAAACCCTGTCTCAAAAAGCAACAACAAAAACAAAAAAACAGAATTAAACAGTTTAAAAATCGGTTTGCTGTTAGCAAAAGACACCCGTAAAAGTTCGAGGCTAGATATGCTGGAGATAAAAGGCTAGGAAAAGATTGAAGTGAAACCCTTTATACATCCAAGTATTGTTAAGTATTCATAATATGCCTGAGCCGGGCGTGGTGGTGCACACCTTTAGTCCCAGCACTTGGGAGGCTGAGGCAGGCGGATTTCTGAGTTCGAGGCCAGCCTGGTCTACAAAGTGAGTTCCAGGACAGCCAGGACTATAAAGAGAAACCCTGTCTCGAAAAACAAACAAACAAACAAACCAAAAATAACAATACGCCTGGTAACAGCCTCAAAATACAAAAAAGCATCAGCAGAGATGAGTTGGCCTTGAGAGCCCCAATTTATCTCATTGGCTCAAGGGAATTCAGGTGTTCAGCACTGGCCTTAGGGAGATGCAGCTTGGAACTGTGTGAGATACTTTACAGACCTACCAGAGTATGGCTGACCCATGTAGAAAGTAAAACTCATAAAATTGGAAGGAATGAAAAAATAAGATCTCTCCTAACACTGAACAGGACTTTTCAGTTCCATCAACTAGCACATGCCCAAGAATATAAAAGGCTTTACTCTCCAAAAGCTGTCTCTACAAAATGCTTATGACAGAATTTCCCCCAATAGTCTCAAATGCAGGGTTTGAGTATGTAGCCCTGGCTGGCCTGGAACTGGGTCAAGAAGACTAACCTTAGTTTGCAATCATTGTCATTGTGCTTCCCTCCCTCCCTCCCTCCCTCCCTCCCTTCCTCTTTTTTTTTTTCTTTCTTTTTTGTTTCTCTGTGTAGCCCTGGCTGTTCTGGAACTTTGTAGACCAGGTTGACATCAAACTCAGATCCACCTGCCTCTGCATCCCAAGGGCTGGGATTAAAGGTGTGCACCACCTCTGCCCAACCCTTATTTCTTAAAAACACCATTTCCCTTTTTAGTTGAGGCTAGCTTAGAAAGTGCCATCCTGGGGTTATAGGTATGCCACACTGTGTCAACTAATTTTGCAGTGCCGATAGTCCTCCAAAGAGCAAGCTGCATAACTGTGAAGGAAGGAAGCATAGAGACAAGGAAACACAAGCCATGCCTCTGTACACACTTTTAAGAGAAGGTGACAGTTCATGGTCACAGAAGTTGGGATGGTGACAGGGGAGAGGCTGTGTGCTGACTTGGAAAGGAATGAGGTGACTTCTGAGCTGCTGGAATGTGTTGATTTGGATCATGTGAGTGAGTCGAGTATGTGAGGTTTCTATACTTTGATGTACATAGTGCCTCAAGGGGGAAGATACAAGAACCAGGCATGGTGGAGCACGCCTTTAATCCCAGCACTCAGGAGGCAGAGGCAGGTGGATCTCTAAATTCGAGGCCAGTCTGGTCTAGTAAGTGAGTTCCAGGACAGCCAGGGCTATACAGAGGATTAGCCCTGAGGATCAAAATCACTTAAAAGTGTGTCTCACCTGGCATGGTAGCATATGCCTTTAATCCCAACACTCAGGAGGCAGAGGCAGAGGCAGAGGCAGACACATCTCTGTGAGTTCGAGGCTAATTTGGTCTACAGAGTGAGTTCTAGGACAGCCAGGGCTACACAGAGAAACCCTGTCTCAATAAATAAACAAATTGAAGTATCTCTGTAAGGCAATCAAGGTAGATCCAAATGACAGTTTTCTGTGTTTTGAAATTATTAGGAAAGATGCTTTTAAATCACCCACAGCCCAAGAGAAAAATATAGGTAGGTATTAGAAAAATCCTTTTCAAGCCGTGAGTGGTGGTGCACGCCTTTAATCCCAGCGCTTGGGAAGCAGAGGCAGGTGGATTTCTGAGTTCGAGGCCAGCCTGGTCTTCAGAGTGAGTTCCAGGACAGCCAGGGCTATACAGAGAAACCAAACCCTGTCTCGAAAAACAAAAAAAAAAAAAAAAAAAACAAAAAACAAAAAAAAAAAAAAGAAAAGAAAAGAAAAATCCTTTTCAGAGAGTGATTATGTTGAAACATTCGAGATTTCTCTAAATATATAGGAAAAGAAAGGCTCGACATGAACGGGTTATGTATGACTTCAAAAACCTAGAATCACCGTGCTCACTGCAGCCTACCTCTGCAGTATGTCATCGTGGGGCTTCTCTTCCGGTCTGTGAGTTCCTTGGGTTCAGGGACCGTGGCTAATTCATATCCCCAGTGCCTACTAAAGGACCTTTTTTTCATGGTTGCTCCTTGTTCAGACTTAAACTCGGCACTGTTAGGGATGTCGCTGACCCAGGGACTCAGACTCCATGTTTCTTACCGTGAACACTTGGTGATAAGGAATCGAGTGAGGCTAATTGGGGCAAGGGGCACGGTCCGTTTCCCTGTTTGTTTACGAGAAGGCAGAAGGTTGATTCTGATAGGAAATCTCCATTTTAACATGGCCAGAAACTAACTAAAAACAAACAAGCAAACAAAAGTACTAATACAGTGGATAGCAAACCAAAGCACAGCACACAGTCCTGTCACTGTACAAGTTTACAGCTCCTGTTTCACCCCACACCTTAGGAGATGGGCGTGTGCTTTATATGTAAACATCTCAGCCAACCCACTCTGCCTGAAGAAAGGGTCCCGACAGTTTCCTAGCTGGGTTTCTGGGCCCTGTGTTAAGGGGGTTGCGAGGCGTTTTAAAGCCGCCTTTGGAGTGAGCTGTTCAATCCCGCTGAGTCAGACATACGCGCTCCCTGGGCTCTTCCTTCCTTGGGTAACGTTCCTAATGATGCATTCTGACGTTTTTTCACCGCTCTCTCCACATTTGTCACCACTTCTGCGCTTGGATCTTCATCCTGGAAAATCTGAGGCTTACATGGAAGATTGATTTTTAATGCCCCTTGTGTTGTTGTTTTTCTGCTATAACATTTGCATGCAATTATGGTATTTTAAAAATAGGAGACCATGGAGTTTGCAGGGGGAAAAAAAAAAGAATCTTCTGGGCGGATGAGCCAATGGAAAGGCTGGCCTTTAATTTTGTTAACATCGCAATTACATCGTGGTAACCCTTGTGAAGATTTCTGTCCCTTGTAATGCAACACCTGGTGTTTGTTCCAGCGACAAGGACTAGATAGATCTTGGTAGACTCAATCCTTGCTCAATCATGAGAAGAGGTGCTTGGGAAACTTGTTCCCACTGGCCAGCAGAGGTCACTATTTCAGACTTGTCCGAGGGACATTTTTCCATAGTCCACATGCCTCTTTTGTTTGCAAGAGTGAACTTTTTTTTTTAATTCATTCTTTTTTTTTTTTTTCCTCCCTGATTCCCAAGTACTTTACAAAGTGAGTTATTCATATACATTGTGTTGAAACGTGAGGCTGGCTTGAGAAGCCCTCTCTAGGCAACCGCTTACGCAGTGAGGATGGCCACCACTTAGCAAGCACCTACTGCCCCGCAGGCCTGTGCTCTGCCGGCTGCACACACTTCTTATGTATGCAGCCTGTCTGCCTTTCAGGCTTCTTGGGCCACTTTGGGCAAGCCGGTGGGGAGAAGTGAAATGACTTATGGTGTGGCTCCACATGCAGGGAGCTCTGTGCTCAAAACTAAGTGCTTAACCTTTATGGAATTATTTTACCAAAGGAATATTTCAGTGGCTTCAAACAACAGCCACACAGCTTGTATAAAGTATGAATATTCTTTTTTCACTTTAAAAACATTTGTTTTTACCTAGGGGTGTGTGCGTGTGTGCATGTGTGTGTGTGTGTGTGTGTGTGTGTGTGCTTTTCGAAGGTAGAAGAGGGCAGCATATCCCCTGGAGCTGGAGTTAAAAGCATTTGTGAATTGTCTGTTGTGGCAGCTGGGAATTGAAATCAGTCAGGTTCACTGGATGAGCAGTAAGTGCTCTTAACCACAGAGCCATTACTCCAGCCCGTCACTTAAAAAACAAAAACAAAAACACCTGGTGTAAAGGACCGTGTACATGATAGGTAAGCACTCTGTCACTGACTACACCCCAGCCCTAGGTCTTACTTCTTATTTATTTTATTGTGCATGTGTATGGGGGTATTTGTGTGGAGACGAGAGGACAGCAGTGGCTGTCATCCTCGGGAACAGGATCCACTTCCTTTGTGATAGGGTTTCTCTTTGGCCTGGAGCTTACCAGTTAGGCTGAGCTAGGTGAGTTAGATGGATACATAGCATTTTTACATGGATTTTGGGACTGGAACTCAGGTCCTCATGCTTGTAACACAAACACTTCACCAAAGGAGACATTCTTCCAGTTCACTTCTAATTTTCAGACAGTCTCATTCAATTACTGAGGCTGGCCTTGAATTGGGTCTGTAATTCATGCTAGCCTTGAACTTGAATTTCTCTTATCTCAGCCTGCACCACTGGGCCTGGTGTCTATGTATGGTGTCTATGTGTCTGGTATGTGTATAGTGTGTGGGTTTATGTGTATGTGTGGTGTATATGATGTGTATATGGTGTGTGTGTATGCTTTGTGTATGTGTGTTATGTGTGCATGGTGTATATGGTGTATATGTGTATATGTATGTATGGTACATGTGTGTGGTGTGTGCATATAGTGTGTGGGTATATGCGTATGTGTAGTGTATATAATGTGTGTATGGTGTGTGTATGTGTGGTATGTATGGTGTATGTGTGTGTGTGTGTGTGAGAGAGAGAGAGAGAGAGAGAGCGAGAGAGAGAGAGAGAGAGGGAGCAGGCCTGTGCATGTGTACAGGTGGAGGTCAGCAGACATGGTTCAGGGGTCATTCTCTCCTTGCACCATGAGTTCCGGGGATTGAGCTGGGGTAGTCAGGCCTGTGTGGCAAGTGCTTTTCTGTGCAGGGTCATTTTCCAGGCTCCCGTCTCACTGGCCTGAGAGGTGTGCATTTTTGAAGCAAAACCATAGAAATAGCTTGATTTGGTATATTCTTTATAGGATTTTAAGGATTATTTATTCAAGCTTCCTACTTGAAAAGAAATTGCTTGTACATGAAATGGAAAGACCAATTTGCCCTAGTGGGCTTTATATGTTCATGTTGTAAAGTTAATCAGTGGATGTTCCTTGAAGCTAGAGAGACCTATGAGGACAGCTAGGTCACCACTGGGAAGTAAGTGGGCAGCTTGACCCTTTTCCTGGAACATAGCTCTGTGATTTGGATTTCAGAGTCCCCCACGTTGGCCTGGCACACTGCTGGTGGATAGTCTTCAGGCCTTTTTGTGTTTTATGTTGCTGATAGCCTCAGAGTTATTCTGTTGTTGTTGTTATTGTTGTTGTTGTTGTTGTTTTGTTTTGTTTTTTTGAGACAGGGTTTCTCTGTATAGCCCTGGCTGTCCTGGAAACCACTTACTAGACCAGGCTGGCCTAGAACTCAGAAATCCGCCTGCCTTTGCCTCTCAAGTGCTGGGATTAAAGGTGTGTACCACCGCGTCCGGATCAAAGTTATTCTTAGAATATAAAATTATATTGTCTTTGTTTTTATTCCTCTGGTTTTTAAGAAAGGGTCTTAGTCTGTAGCCCAGGCTGCCCCTGAATTTGCTGGCGATCCTCCTAGCTCAGCCTCCGATGTTTCAGTTCTCAGCCTGGCTCAGCCTCCAATATTTCAGTTCTCAGGGAGAGAAGCCGCAGATTTGGTCTCTTCTGGGGACCATTGACAAGAATTGCTAGTGGAATGGTTAATGGACGCAGGTGTGAAGGAGATGCAATTGTTAGTGTTGATTCTAAGGATTTGGCCAGCTTGGCTGGTTGAAGGAATGGGTTTTCAGGGAGCAGGGTAGGGCCTAAGTGGTTGGTCATCTTTGGTTGCATATTCCTGAAGCAACAGCAACAACAGAATGGTGGTGTCTAAGGAGCAGAAATTACATGGTTTTTTTTTTTTTTCATTAAAAAAAAATAATCAGGCTAGGCTATTGGTACTGTTATGGGATTCCCTGAGCTGTCCAGGATTCAGGCTCCTTCTAGGCAAGGAGGAGAGAGATGGAAGGATTAGTCTCCTTTCCTAAGCAGGCCTGAAAATACATATGCTTACACTCTTATCTTATTGGCCATAGTGGAGTCACATGGCCATATTTGATGACAAGAGTCTGGGAAATGTCTTTTAGAGGTTGTATGCCGTGCCTTAATAAAGTTGTGTTTTATTACTGGAGAAGACGGAAGAACGAACAAGGTGGGCCTCGGCTCTTCTTCTTAGAGTTCAGTCTTGAAAGTGAGTTCTGGTCTCATCTCTGGCACCAGCTAGCTTCGTGACCTTGGGCTGAGTTTCCCACTCCACTAAACCTCCATCTCCACAGCAAAATCAAGGCATCAGCGTGAACAGCTCAGAAGATCACTTTTAACTGTAACATTATGAATCTGTCTGTGAGCTTTGTGTACAGAGGGCAGATACAGAGTTTATAAAAGAGATAAGTGTTGGAGAAAAAGTTTATGCAAGAAGATGTCTATCAAGCCATTGTGATGGCCTGTGCCTGTAGTCCCAGTTATGGGGAGGCCATGACAGAAAGATCACTTGAACTCATGAGCTTGAGGCCACTCTGGGCAACATAGAAAAGACTTATCGGGGTGGGGGAGTAGGGAGAAAGAAAAAGTTCTTTTTCTTTTCTTTTTTTTGAGACAGGGTTTCTCTGTGTAGCCCTGGCTGTCCTGGAACTCACTCTGTAGACCAGGCTGGCCTCGAACTCAGAAATCCGCCTGCCTCTGCCTCCCAAGTGCTGGGATTAAAGGCGTGCACCACCACTGCCCAGCAAAAAAAAAAAAAAAAAAAAAGGGTTTTCAAAAGCCTTAAAGCTGGTTTTGTAATAGATTTTGTAATTTGTAGTAGACTTACTGTTGAATAGGGTTTCATTCTTGCTTTGAGAATGCTTTGTGCCTGCAGAAAGGACTAAGATGTGCCTGAGAAAAGCGCATAGGCAAGGCAGTGCTGTGCGCTCTACTATGAGTAGATGCTCATTGTGTAAGTAAGAAGAAAACTGAGCAGGCGTGACTCATCTGGTCTGCTCAGTCACAGAGGCCTGGGCGCAGCCTCAGTGACCTACTTTTTGACCTCATGAGCCAGTTTGCTGAGTAGCTGCCATGTTCCAGCAGTCTTGCCTCCCGGGGGGTGCTTTGGTTTAGTATCAGTAACACAGCGAAGGCGCACACAGGTTTGTAACACGACAGGAAGCAAGTATTCTTAGATGGCAGATGAGGATAGAGTCCCAGAAAGGAGTAAGGGCAGAGGCTGTGTGTGCTTGGCTTGGGGCAGCGATGGGAAAGCAGGGTGCATTGGGAAGTGGCCTTTAGGAGTCTTGGCGGGGGGCAGCCAGTGGAAGTCATGCTAGGCCTGAGGATTTGAAGAGCTTCTTTCAACTGGAGACAGGGCATGACAAGGGAAGACCATAATATGTTAGGGTCAAGCCTGCGTTGGCCTGAGCATTGGCCTGAGCATTGGCCTGCTGCTTTCCAGCCCTGAGTCGTTGGAGCTCATTTTGCCATTGCATTGGTGTCTGGATTGAAGGTATATAGTTATCTATAGTCGGCTGTGAGAAGGTAGCTGCCACAGGGGCAGGGCTGCACCTCCACAGCCCCCTCTCCTTTGTGGGCAGCTCTGATGGTCCCTTGGAATTTCTCAAGCTGTCAAAACTTTTTGTTGCTGTTAGCAGCATTTGATGTGCATTTTGCATTGTCTTGTTCTGTTTTCCCTTTTTCCCTGTGAATACCGTGGCTTGCTGAAAACCAATTAAAATTTCTATAGCAGAGCAGCAGCAAGTAATGATCTGACTCCTCGGTAGCCTGTTGGTTGTGACATCTTCTCTGCTTCTGCAAACCGCTATTAGGGATGAAGAATGCTCTGGCCTACCCAGCCTGCAGCCTCCCTTCCCTTCTCCCCCATTGTCCAGCGTGTCAGGTTTGCATTCTAAACCTCAGCCGCTTCCCAGACCTGTCTCCCATCTCTCCCATCTCCCCAGTACCTCTCTTTGGCCCTTTGCCTACTCTTCCCACACCCACTCCTGCCTCTTTCTCTTGCCATTTTCTACACGACAGCTGGGGCTACTATTTTCAGAACAGATCTGACAGTGTCTGTCTCCAGCCTACAGTCCTGTGCCTTTAGGACCTGGCTGGCTCCCCTCCCTCAGTGTCATGTGGTGTCCTGCTGCCCTTACTCCCCATTCCACTCACACCTCTGCCTCTGCTGCCTGGAAGGGATCTGACATGTCCCTGAGCCTCAGGGCCTGTGGACACATTCTCTATGGACCTGGAGAGCTCCACAGCCTGAAGTTTTTATCCTCGGAGGTTCTAGCTTAGCCTTCGCCTCTATGGCAGAGACAGTCCTTTGCCCTTTAGATGGGGTTTCCCTCTCTGTCTCATATCTCCTCAGCATGGGACATTTCTCCCTCGGGTCTTGTTGTGATTAGACATCCATTTGTATGACTAGCTGAATACCTGTGTGCACCATCAGTTGGAGACACTGTCTATCTCTGGAACCTAGAATGATGCTTGGAGCATAGTTAAGTGTCCAGAAGATGTTTGTCAGCACCGAGTGTCCTCCTCCACTGCTCTTTACCTTATTTCTTGAGGCAGGCTTTCTCACTGAACCTGGAGCTCACTAATTAGCTGGACTATTGGCTATCAGGCTTCTGGGTTCCTCCCATCGCTCCCTCTCTTCCCTGGAATTACAGGTGTGTGTCATGCCTGGCTTCATATGTGGGTTCTGGGGATCAGAAGTCATGTCCTTATAAAGGTGTGTCGAGCACTTTGCCCATTCTGTTCCCTAGGCCATGCAGGGAACAGAATCTTTTCTGAGATTCCATGGGATTTTCTGTATAGATAATCATGTGTGTCATCTGTCAATAGAGACTTTATTTCTTTTTCCTATTCAACTTGAATTCTTATGTTTTTCTTTGTCTTGCTGTACTTGCTGCTGAAGAGGAATCATGGGGATCAATATCCTTGCCTGTTCCTGATCTTAGGGAAAAGTATATCATCTTTACACTCAGTGCAGGGTTCATGTGTGATAGTGGTTGTAGGTTTGGTGAGTTCTGTTGTTTGTTTTGTTGAGTCCTTTAACTAGAAAGTTCCCTCCTAGTCCTGAATTACTTCTTAGTCTCTCATCACGTGTACATGCCTTTTATCTAAACATCCTTAGGAGCATTGTATAACTGTGACTAATAAAGAGATGTCACAGTTTTCTCTCCCTCCCCCGACCCCCTGTGTGTGTGTGTGAGTGTGTGTGTGTATGTAGGTCAATATCAGAGTCTTCCTCCATTACAGGTTTCTTTCCCTGCTGTGTGTATGTGTGTGTACAGGTCACGATCAATGTCTTTGTCTGTTGCTCTTCATTTTGTCTTTTCAGACAAGGTAGCTCATTGAAGCTGAAGCTGGAACTTACTGATTGTCTACACTAGCTGGTCCCTGCCCCTGGGTTTCTCTGGTCTCAGCCTCCCTAGCTTTGAGATCACAGGCCTATGCTGCCATGCTCCCCAGCTTTTTAAGTGGATACTAGGGGCCCAAATTCTAGCCTTCATACTTGTCCAGTGAACACTTTGCCTACTGAGTCATCTTTCTGGGTCCATATTTTACTTTTAAAAGCATCTTTGGTGCTGGGGAGATGGCTCAGTGGGCAAAGCGTGTGCTGTGCAAGCATGAGGACCTTGGTCCAAATACCTGGAGCCCATGAGAATTCAGCAGCGTAAGTGTGTGCCAGTGCTGCCTGTGGGCAGAGACCACGCACACACACACACATCTTTGTTAGACTCCAGAATGGTGACAGTGGGAAGTGCCTTATTAATATTAACCAGCTCTCATTCTCTGGCTGGTTTATATTTTCTGCATTTGTGTGACATCTCTGGCAGCCCTGTGAGGTCAGATATTGCCATCTCTCTTTGGCAGGGATAGCGTTCAGGAACTAGAGATGGGCTTGTTCCTGTCCCCTGTCTAGCTGGCTTCACAGCCACAGCCACTACAGAATCCTTGCTCTGGGCCATGCCTGGTAACTGTCCACAGTGTGGTTAGTAATGGAAGCCCTGACTTTGAACTCAGGCACGTTTTATTTTATTTAGTATTTTTTTTTAATTACATTTTAAAAGAGATTTATTTATTTATTTCATGTGTGTGAGTACACTGTCACTGTCTTCAGGCACACCAGAAAAGAGCATCAGATGTCATTACAAATGGTTGTGAGCCACCATGTGGTTGCTGGAAATTGAACTCAGGACCTCTGGAAGAGCACTCAGTGCTCTTAACCACTGAGCCATCTCTCCAGCCCACGTTTTTTGTTTTTTTGTTTTTTTTTTTTGTTTTTTTTGTTTTTTTGTTTTGTTTTGTTTTTCAAGACAGGGTTTCTCTGTATAGCCCTGGCTGTCCTGGAAATCACTTTGTAGACCAGGCTGGCCTCGAACTCAGAAATCCACCTGCCTCTGCCTCTCAAGTTCTGGGATTAAAGGTGTGTGCCACCACTGCCTGGCTCTTCTCTCTTTCCTTATAAGGGGAGATTTGTTTGAAATAGGGTCTTACCATGAAGCCCAGATTTACATCAGATTTCTGGTCTTTCTGTCCCAGCCTTCCATGGGCTGGGGTTCAAGGCCCATACCACCACACCTACTACCATACGCACCTGCTGCCACACACACCTGCCACCATAGTTTTGTTTCTTTTTTGGCAGAGTTTCACTCTTTTGTTTTTGGGGTATTTTGATTTGTTTTGTTTTGTTTGTTTTGTCCAGGCTAGCCTTGAACTTCAGAACTCAAACAGTTCTTTTTTGTTGTTGTTGTTGTTGTTGTTTTTCAAGACAGGGTTTCTCTGTATAGCTGTCTTGGAACTCTGTAGACCAGGCTAGCCTCGAACTCAGAAATCCGCCTGCCTCTGCCTCCCAAGTGCTGGGATTAAAGGCGTGTGCCACCACGCCCGGCCAAACAGTCCTTTTGTCTCAGCCATGTGCAACGGCTCCCAACTCATCTTTTCACTATCCTTTGATGCAGAAATGTTTTAATTGAGGACGAGTACAGTTTATCTTTTTTTTGATTCAGCCGCTTATGTTTTTAGAGTCACATAAAAAAAAAAAATGCATGGGCTGGTGAGATGGCTCAGTGCACCCGACTGCTCTTCCGAAGGTGATAAGTTCAAATCCCAGCATCCACATGGTGGCTCACAACCATCCGTAACGAGATCTGGCGCCCTCTTCTGGAGTGTCTGAAGATAGCTACAGTGTACTTACATATAATAAATAAAATAAATCTTTGAAAAAAAATGCATGGTTGATTTCAAAGTAAAGGCTTATCCCTGTTTACTTCTTTTTAATGGTTTTCATTCAGGGTGCCGGTCCATCCTGAATTACGGTTTGTAGATGGTTTGAGGAAGGGGTTCACTCTCTGCTCTCCTGTTAGCCTCTGAAGAGGGTAGTCTTTCATCAACGAGTGACTGTAGCACACTTCCTGAAAAATCAACTGGCCACATAGTTGGTTACTCTGAACTATGAGAACTTTAATAAAGTTCTTAATCTTGAACTTATTTCCTTACCTATATCCTCTTATCTCAGAGGCCTTGTCAGGACTGTGTGAGATCCGGCGTGGGACAAACAGCAGGGGCAGAGAGAAGAGGCCGAGGAAGCAGGGGAGTGCTCATTTCCCAGGAGCTCCAGGGCAAGGGGCTGGAGACAGACCTTTTGTCCATCTTCCTCTGACTGTAAGCTTGCACTCCTGGGCAGTGCCACGGAGGGGATAGCACAGCTCTTACCGGAAGGAGAAGCACTCACTAGAAACACAGGCGCAAGCGAAACAGTGGTCTGACCTTAATAATCCAGTGTGTGAGAGTCTTCCAGTCTGGGGGCAGACAGGCTGCAGACTACCTCCACCTTGCAGAGTTCTCACTCAGACTGTTAAGCAAAAGATAAAGCGGCATGGGGTGTGCTGAGATTCAAGCAAAGTCTGGGAGTATGTGCACGGAAAAGAGAGTCCTAGGCAGGGCCCTTGAGAAAGCCTTGTAGAGGGTACAGTTGAAGTGGACACTCAATGACTTATGAGTAGACATGCGTAACGTGGATAAGAGGGTAGAGTGTTAGCCTGCGAGACAAAATCCACAGCTACAGTGGCATCCATATACATTCTGGGCTCTAGATGGAAACTGTTCTAGTTAGGTAGGACTAAGGCTTAAAAAGTATTCTGATTAAAGACCACTGAGATGGCTCAGTGGGTGAAGGTGACAGCTGGGAAGCCTGGCGACCTCCACACGGTGGAGAGAGAGCTGAGTCCCACGGGCTGTCCTCTGACCTCCACATGTTTTAAATACAATCCTCATGGGTAGGGAGATGACAGGGTGGAAAGATACACGTGTATGCAGGTCTGGTAACCTGTTCTGAGTTCAATCCACAAGGCCACAAAAACAAAAAAACAGGGCCTGGCGAGATGGCTCAGTGGTTAAGATCGCCGACTGCTCTTCCGAAGGTCCGGAGTTCAAATCCCAGCAACCACATGGTGGCTCACAACCATCGGTAACAAAATCTGATGCCCTCTTCTGGAGTGTCTGAAGACAGCTACAATGTACTTACGTATAATAAATGAATAAATAATAATAATAAAAAACCCCCAAAACCCCAAAACCCAACCAACCAAAACAAACACAAAGAAAAACCAGGAACTTCCAAGAGTTGCCCTCTGACCTTCATACATGTGCCATGCATGGCACATGTGCACCTGTGTGTGCATGTGTGAGTGCATGTGAATGTGAGGGCACACACACACACACACACACACACACACACGTATGCACACACTAAATTTTTTTTTTAAAAACCTTGATTTTGAGGTTGGAGAGATGGCTCAGTGGTTAGGAGCAGTGGCTGTTCTTGCAGAGGACCTGAGTTAAGTTCCCAGTACCCACATGGTGGCTCACAACCATTTGTAACTCTAATTCTAGATCTGAAACCTTTTTCTGACCTCTGTGGGTACCAGGCATGAATGCAGTATGCAGACATAACATGCAGGCCAAACACTCACACAGCTACAATGGAATATAATCTTAAAACAACAACAACAACCACCTATTGATTTTATTTACATGGCCATTGAGAACCATTGGTGAGGTTTAAACTGAGGATGTACCATGGCCAGATCTGCAGTTCGGACTGATGGGGAGACCACTGTGGAAGATGGCTTATTAAGAGGGGGCTGGAGGCACCGAGGAGAACAGGAAGACACTGAGTGAGGATGGGGAAGAGAGGAGCTGACTGTTAGGGCATTTGTGATCCTTGAGGGGCCTGGGCTAATCTTGAGTTTCTTGTTTAGGTATTTGACAAGGGTCATTCGCCTGGAGGGTGGCAGGATAGTAAAGGACAGGAGAAAGGAAGGGACGTGATGGTGAGTGATGGTGATGTTTGCACTGGCACACTGTGTCTGGGCCTGGCGTATGGACTCGGCTAGTGTGAAAAGTGTATTTACCTGGGTTGTATAAATCTTTCTCTAGTGAAATGGGGGCCACAAGTAGAAAGCTTTAAGAATCTCTGGTCTTGGGCTGTAGAGAATGGCTCAGCGGGTTAAGAGCACTGACTACTCTTCCAAAGGACCTGAGTTCAAATCTCAGCAACCATATGGTGGCTCACAACCATCTGTACCAAAAAAAAAAAAAAGATCTCTGGTTTAGTCTGCTGAAGTGAGTAGTAGGTTTTGGTTTGCTCCTGTCTTCTTCTTTCTGACTAAAACATTAATGAGTTTTAATGTCAAAACTATGAAGAAAAACTATACCCCATAATAATCAGTTAATCCTTGTGGAAAGCTAAAGAGACTATATCTCATATAGAAACTATGAACCTTGTTAGGTTGTTAGAAAATCCTAATGTGTAGGAAAGTCTAAAAATTAAAAGTACAGGGCTGGTGAGATGGCTCAGCGGGTAAGAGCACCCGACTGCTCTTCCAAAGGTGGTAAGTTCAAATCCCAGCAACCACATGGTGGCTCACAACCATCCATAACGAGATCTGACGCCCACTTCTGGAGTGTCTGAAGACAGCTACAGTGTACTTACATAAAATAAATAAAATAAATCTTTTAAAAAAAATTAAAAGTACAGTCGGGCAGTGGTGGCGCAAGCCTTTAATCCCAGCACTTGGAAGGCAGAGGCAGGTGGATTTCTGAGTTCAAGGCCAGCCTGGTCTACAAAGTGAGATCCAGGACAGCCAGTGCTATACAGAGAAACCCTGACTTAAAAAAAAAAAAAAAAAAAAAAAAAAAAAAAAAAAAAAAAAAAAAAAAAAAAAAAAAAAAAAGAAAGAAAGAAAGAAAGAAAGAAAAGAAAAGAAAAGAAAAAGAAAAAGAAAAAAAGAAAAAACCCAAAAACTAAAAAACGTCCAGGCTTCTTGTGTCTTCTTCCCGCCTCATCAATGGAAACGGGGATTCTTTTCCTTCCTTCTAGAAAAACTGCACAAGCATACCAGGCTTGCACATTCGAAAAAGCATCCTGCTGCACACAGTGTTGGCGAGGCCCATTGACTTGAGAGCTCAGGCAGCTCATTACTTTGCCTGGCTACCTGCTGTAGCAGACCTGTGAGCACTCACAAGGTCCCTAGTAGCTTCAAACACAAGGGCTGGTCAAAGGTAGGTGAAGAATAAGTAAGTGAGCGGTTGCTGTTGGGAAATTTGGAGAGCTTTTGCCTGCTTGTCTTGTTATTTAAGTGACTCATTTGGCAACTGTTTCCAGTCTGAACTAAATGTGCAGTGCCGTGTGTGTGTGTGTGTGTGTGTGTGTGTGTGTGTGTGTGTGTGTGCGCGCGCGCGCGCGCGCGCGCGCGCAGAGCAGAGCAGAGCAGAGCAGAGCAGAGCAGAGCAGAGCAGAGCAGAGCAGAGCAGAGCAGAGCAGAGCAGAGCAGAGCAGAGCGCTCAGCTCCTGGCCTTACAGATGGGCATAATAGCAAAGCCGGACCTTCCAGCTTTCTTGCTTCTTGACGCATGAGGCAGAAACTAAGTAGGACTATTTGTCTAAAGCCACAGACCTGTTGGCCAGAGCCAGGGCCCACACTTTAGAACTGAGGGTGGGGTGTGAGGGAGGTTCAAGTACTGGGTGGCCAGTTGGTCAGCTTCTTCCTTTCTACTCAAATCCACTCTGCCCTAAAGTGACAGTCCTCAATGACAAGTCTCCAGAAAGAGGCAAGGCCTCTGAGATGCCCATACAGCTCATCACCTGCACAGGTCGGCTGACACCTGCTCTTGGTAATAATGGAAGGAAGAACACTGGCGTGGGAGTCGGAAGCCTGCTCTGCCACACCCTACCTACCTTGTTGCTTCTGGCCATGAATGTGGGGGTGGTGTTAAGTAAAATGTCAAGGTACTTCCAATTTCTTCTGGTGTTTCTAAGTCTCCAAACAAATAAGGTATAGGAAATTAAATCTTAACTTTTTAAAAAAGATTTATTTTATTTATTATATGTAAGTACACTGTAGCTGTCTTCAGACACTCCAGAAGAGGGCGCCAGATCTCGTTACGGATGGTTGTGAGCCACCATGTGGATGCTGGGATTTGAACTTATCACCTTTGGAAGAGCAGTCGGGTGCTCTTACCTGCTGAGCCATCTCACCAGCCCCTTAACTTTTTTTTTGAGACAGGGTTTCTCTGTATAGCCCTGGCTGTCCACCCACTTTGTGGCCTCGAACTCAGAAATCCTCCTGCCTCTGCCTCCCGAGTGCTGGAATTAAAGGCGTGCACCACCACACCCAGCAAATCTTAACTTTTTGTGACTGGGAAAATCATTGTTTTGCCAAGATGCTGGGCAACTTCTTGGATTGTCTTCCTGTCTTCCCCAGTCTGTGAACCCGGCCAGTTGCAGAAACACATTTCCACAGTTTAAGACTAAGGCCCTCCATTCTCAAACATTTTGGGCGTAGTGGGAGGTGTCGACCGAATGCAGAGGCATTTTGGGGCTACCCTAGATCCTTCAGTGGACCCCAGAAAATAGGTCAGAGACCTGACCGAACACCCCATTTTGAACGCCTCAGAGATGTGGGCTGACCTATTGCTTCTAGTCACTATGAAGCCTCATCAAGGTTTCTTCCTACAGTTGAGACCCTGCTGCCTGGAGCGCGGAGGACAAGGCAAGGAATGGGTACAGGAGAACGCTGAGCTCCTCTCTCGTCTGGATGGACCCTTTCTAGAAAACAACACGAAAGTAAAGTGAGAAAGTGGGCTGAGGCCTGGGTTCGGATCCCAGCTTTGCTATGACTTGCTGTGAAATCTGTGCCACTTGAAGTGAGCTGGTTAGAGTTTGCAAAACCAAAACAACTTGTCAAGCACTTCTGTATTTGTTACCTCCGCTTAGTAGGTACAGCCTGGGAGAAAACGCGACCTGGGGAGGAGCAGAATCCGCCGGAGAGCAGAGGAAGCCGGGTTGTGCTGGCTCTGCCTTCGGCTGGCCTCCTCCTCCGGCAGCCGCAGCGTCCGGCAACGACCCGGCAGCCGGCGTGCAGGGCTCCGGCCGCTGTCAAAACCTCAGCCCCGGCGCGCGCCGCCCCGCCCAGGCCCCCAGGCGAGCGGCACGCCCTCGAACAGCCATTGGCTTGGTCCGGCAGCCCCCAAGAGTCGCGGCCCGAGCGGCTGTGGGCAGCAGCGGGCCGCCCCGCCCCCGGGGTGTCGCCCCGTAGGACGCGGCGGCCGTGGCGGTGGCGGCGGCGGCTGCGGGGGCTGCGGCGCCAGAGGAGGCGCGCCGTGCTGTGCGCCCCGAGAGCCGCTGCGCCCGCGGCGAGGTGAGAAGGGGCGCGGCCGGCGCCGGGGAACCAGCGGCGTCCGAATCCGCGAGTTCTGGGGTGGCGCGGGGCTCGCCGAGGGGCGAGGCGAATTTGGGGGCCCTGAGGCCTCGCTCTCGCGGGAATGATGCTGGAAATGATGCCGAGGCTCCGGCGTGAGACTTGCGGCTGCCGGCGCAGCGGAGTGTGAGCTGGTGAATGGGGTGTGTGGCATGGCTGGTCTCGGAGGGCGCATCGACGGGGCGCGAGTGTGCGTGGGAGCCGGCGTGCGTGGGCGACTCTGGCTGTGCGGGCTCCCGGGCGCCGGGGCTCCTGGATTTACGGCTCTCGAGTGCGCTTTGTGGGCTCGCGCAGTGGGCGTGCGCGCTCATCCTCAGCCGGGTGTCTGGCTAGTGGCGGGGCTCGCGGAAATTCTGCGTCTGCACCCCGCGGCGGTGCGTGCCCAGTGCCTGGGCTCTGCTCAGCCCGCCCCGGGTCACCTGGAGGTGCGCAGCCAGGGACCCATCTGAGTCTTTCCCGGCTCTCCCGTGACGCCCCTGCTTTGGGACTCAGGCTGCTGCCCTCTCCCTGTTCCTTTAGGGAATTCCGGACAGGAACTCCCATCCCATCCTAGTTTACTGCCCTCTCCCTGTCCCTTTAGGAAACTCCCATCCTATCCTTGGTCTTAGTTTTGCCATTCGTCTGAAGAGGGCTGACCCTGGGTGGAAGCGGATTAGAGTGGGAGGGCGCACCGGAACGTGCGGGGCTAGGGCGACGGCAGCGAAAGGGGGACGACCACGGTGCGCGGGGTCAGGTGGCTCAGGGATGGGGTCGGTGTGGTGACGCTAACTTGTTTTTGACATCAGGACTAAATAGAACGTGACTGCCCAAACTGTGACCCAGGGACGGAGGGCTCAGTTTCCCGCTTTCTAAAGCTCGGTGCTTTCTTCCCTCCGCAGGAGCCTGGCGCGACCCCCAGCCGTGCGCCCCGCCCCGGCGCCATGCATTGCGAGGTGGCCGAGGCACTTTCGGACAAGAGGCCAAAGGAGGCCCCTGGTGCTCCCGGCCCGGGCCGCGGGCCTGCTGGCCTGGGAGCGCACATGGCCTTCAGGATTGCCGTGAGTGGCGGCGGCTGCGGGGACGGGAGCCCGCGAGACCTGCTGCCTCGGCTACCGGTGCCACCACCACGCGCCCACGATCTCCTCCGGCCCCGGAGCCCTCGAGACTACGGTGTGTCTAAGGCCGGCAACGGGAAGGGTGAGTCCCAGCTCACCAGTGTGCTGACCGCGGGCATGCTGAGGTCAGGGCTGCGGTACCGGCGCCTCTGCCACTGGCTCTGTAGGGATTCTCGAACTTCATGGAACTTGCTTAAGAGTTCCTTAGCGTCTCAGTATCTCTGTAGTTGATTGGGACTCGCCTGTCAGTCTGAACTGATGCCTGGAAGCATCCAATTTAAACCAAATAGGCATGTTTGAGAAGGAGATGTGTATGTAGAAAGCTTACATTACATAATTTTGCATCTATATGTTTCTGATGAAAGTCGTGTGAAACGTCAAAATTTTATTGTACATTAGTGTATCAACTTCTGTGTCTCGTAATTGTTTCTGAGCAACGGAAGGCATATTTTGAACTATCACAATCTTTCTAAGAAAGGAAGGAAGGAAGAAAGAAAAAAAAGACAAAACCAAATGGAGGATTTTGATAGGACCTCACCCTTAGTAACCTCAGTTTTCCCGTCGGTCAAATTAGGAACTTATTATGCCAAATGATTTTTTTTTTTACTCCTGACATAAGTTCTTTTGAGCCTGTGATCCAGGCTGGGTCAAGTGTTGACTTAGAAGTGACTTTTCTGTGCTTGGTGAAGCCAAAGCAAGCCCAGAACCCTCTATGGACAAATTCAGGGACAGGTGCTGGTAGTCTCCTGAAGATATTCACCCAATCATAGTTAATTATTACCGACATGTTATTTATAGGCTTCATGTTAACAGATAATTAACCAGACATTAGAGATTGTTAAGGGATGTGCCGATCTGCCCTTTCATTCCCCATTAGCCGAACCAGCAACTTTGGGGTTTGATCTCATCAGCTGCAGTATCTTTTGGAATGAAAGCCAATGTTTTGTAGTTGTAGACACCTCTTACCACCAGCTCAGCACCTTAATCCAGCTTCCCTGCAGTTGCCAGCCTGGTTGGAAGGCATAAGTGTAGAGAGGTTTCTCTTTGGCTTTGTAGAAGAGAGGCACTTCTTGTCTGCAGTCTCTTCTCGAATGTATTGAGTATTTTTGCTGGGATGCTTATTCGAGGGAGGGAGGGAGGGAGGGAGGGAGAGAGGGAGGGAGGGAGAGAGGGAGAGAGGGAGAGAGAGAGAGATTAGTAATGTTGGCTGCAGAGAGCTCCTCCACTCCCAGGTTCCTTGTCCTTCCTCACAGTCAGACCCATCTTCTGCAGATCAAGTCCTGTAACCGTCCTAGTGATGGTTGTCCCTCACACAGTCTGTTTAGTTATCATTGGGAGCATTTCATTTGATACTTTGTGTATCCCCTGCCTCTGTCCTTCTCAACCTCAGTATGTTTTGCCCACCCGTTGACCCTATATAAAAGATCTTCATGTCAGGACTCCCTTTGGAAAGGACAGGGAAGGTAAACTCGATGGAAGAAGGAGATCCTTTCTTTGTACCTGAAGCTGGTCTTTCTGGCTCCGGCCTCCCAGTGGCTTCTGAGTTGGTTTTCTTCACAGCTGGGAGGCTGTTGGGGGTGGAGTAGATGGTGCCCATTTGCAAGGTGAGAAAACGGAGAGGTAGTATCTTCAATCTGGAGCTCTGGTACAACACTGGGTAGGGAGAGAGGGAAATCTACATGTTCCTCAGAGTCAGGGGAAGTCATCTGAGAGAAGAGCAGTTTTTTCCAGTCATCTCAGGCTGCCTTCTTAGAAACGTCATGGGTGAGAGGACACCTTCTCCGAGGCCTCCTCCCACCCAGAGAGTCCCAGGCTTCGCAGGCCTTTGAGTGTGTGCAGTCCAGCCCATCCACTCAGGCTTATTAGAAACAGACCAGTAGAGATGCCGACTGAAGCATATTTATTGTTGGAGCTGGAAAGATAAGACATCTAACTGCACTGGGTGGGACAGTTATTTCTCCCCTCTGAGCTCAGGTCTCTTCCTTCAGATTGACTTAGACAAGAGCAATGTAGGACTGAGATAGTGATGTGTTTGATGACCTCAGCCTCTGGATTTTCATTTGCATGGAGACGGTGATGATGCCCTTCACAGGGCCCATAAAACGGGGTGGTGAGGATGCCATATAAACTGAAAAGGTCACTTTGGTTAATACTTGCAGAGCACCGTGATAGCGACAGCAGATCGAAGCATAAGAAAGATTTAAAAATATTAAATGTGAAGGATTCTAATTCTGGTACTGGCTAGGAGAGGCCAAGAGGTGCTGTGCCTTGGGTCTTTGGTGGCCTCTGTTAGCCAGTGAATGGAGAGAAGACATTCATACCTGGTGTGGAGGGAGGGTTTAAATGGTACATGCCTTCTGCCTTGGATAGACCTTAAGCACAGGAAGGGACTGAACTAATGAATATTTCCAGGTCTGCACTGGGAGGGACTAGGCATGGGGTGACATCATGGACTAACGTCGTCATCAGTTGTGATAAGAATCACTATCTGTTTATGACCAAGTCCCATTTATCCAGATTCCAAACAGCTGACAGGGCCAAATTGCCAAACCTTGCATTTTTAAAATTATTATTAAACACCTGACAGTCTTTTGTTAGTCCAGACAAGGAAAGAAGGAAATAGCTTGGCTTTCCCTGGTGGACAGCTTTATGGTCATGGCTGGTGGTACTTACCCTGCCCAGGCCTTCACAGTGTTCAGAATGGATGCGTGTACATTCCTTCATCTGTCTTTGCCTACCCTCGTGGGCTCTTCTCAGGATGAGGTGGAATGTGTGTATTGGCCGGGCAGACACTGGCTCTTAGGAAACTGACTCCTTTTTATAGATTAATGGACGGAGGTTCTAGGGTTTGTTCAAAGCTATGGACAGTGAATGGTAGTTCCCGAGGCCTCTAGCCTCCAGATCTTTATGGTTCCGAAACTTGTACCAACTCCATGTGTTGCTTGAGTGTGAGAGCTGGCATTCATAAGTTGGGCCTTCCGAACATCCCCAGAGAACTGAACTGCATTCGTTTTTGGTATGTCTCTTGTCTTAAATGTTTGGAAATTGGTAATCGTCTCTATGCCATGTCTAGAAGGCTTTGTAGTTTACCAGATGATTCCATCTGTCCAAACCAGTTCATGATGTTACTGTTTAACTCACAGCAAGTCAGTGGGCCTGGGCCCTTTCTACCACGTACCGTACACAACAAACCAAAAGGGGAGGTTGACAATCGTCTCAAATGTGAACTCTGCCATTAGCAAAAAAACAGTCCCCATAACATGGTTGTAAATTTCCAAACGTAGTCAGTCTCGTAGCTTAAAAAGAAAACACAAGAAAAGAGAAGAAAAAGAAAAAGGGAAGCTAGCAGCTAAGCGAGCAGTTGTAGTCTGTGTGCCTGATGTCGGGCTGCTGGTGTGGGCAAGACTTGATGGTTTCAGTGTGCTATCTGGGTGAGGTTGTTTCATCACAGCAGGAAGCTACTGCCATGTTCTGGGGAGGTCAGGAGAGGCTGGCACATCTGTAATAGAAAGGTAGAAGTGATTTCTAAAGCGTTTTCCCCCTCTGGCTCTGGTGGGCAATCTGCTTGCATTTCATCCATTTTAAAGTGCTGGTCCTGGGATCCGGAAATAATCAGATCCAAATTTTTTTTCTGTGCTTGAGGTTTCAAATAAGGGGGAGAAAAACCTGCTGGCCAAATGTCAGGCTCCCCGAGACAAAGAGAAACAAGTACCGTGGGGGCACACAAGCGAGATAGGAACGTGTTGCATCTGCAGTCACAAGAGTTAAGGACCCAGCAGATTTCCTGTAGCGGGAGAGGTAGCGGAAAAGTTATCCCCAAAGATTTCCTTCAAATTTCATGCAGCTAGAACTTCTCTCCCCTCTCTGCCTTCTCAATTCTCTGGAAGTCAACACTGTTAGGACGGTGCCTTAGGTGGGGCCATGTTGGGACCCTGCAGTTTAACCTGACTAGCTGGCCTGGGGTCTCAGGACCCTTTTGGCTGCAGGACAGTGTGACAGGGTGTGTTGCTCATCTCCTGTGTTTCTCGTTTGCGTGAGAAGCGAAGTGAGCCCTCACGCTTATTTTTAATGTGTGTTAAAATCCCATTACAGACATAAGTGCATGAATCATTTAAAAGCTATATTCTTATGTTCTTTCCTCTGAAGGTTGCATAATTATCATTTTCTTCGGTTTTATTTCATGGAGTTTGGCTAGCATCCTAGAGGAGAAGAGAAACTCAAGTTTGGAATAGGGTTTCAGTCCTTTTTTGGTTGGGATTAGAAAGAAAAAACAACAAACAAATAAACTTTATTTGGAAGTCAATCATCAGTAAGAGAATTTTCTCAGAAAATTTGAAGCTGATACAGGGTTTCCACCCCCTCACCCCCATACACACACCAAATAAATGCTTACCTGTGGTTTGCTAATATTTTTTTTTCCCCAGACTAGATTTTAGTTGTAATTAATTTGGGCCTAAAGAGTCAGGCTGTGTCTTTGGGTAGGGGCTAGTTTATTTCAGTGTGTAAAAGCACAAACTGTCCAGTTTAAGAAGAAATCAAGCAACTGCAGTGGGGCTTTGAGAAGTTTGAGGCACACAAAAAGCACAAACTGTAATTCTAGGCCCCCCCACCCCCCCACCCCCGCTCGTGAGGTATCTTTACTGTCCCCCCAGTGCTCATGATCCCAGCCGTTGGAAACGGAGGACTTGTTTATCAACAGCCACTGCCCAAATTAATAGTTTACAATGAAAAAAAAACAAAAAAAAGCCTTCCTCTGCCCTGCATTGGAAGCAAAGTCCGGGTTCTGACAGCCGAGTTACTGAGTAAGGAGATCAGGAGGGCTGCTCTGTGGCTGCTTTGGTCTCCCAAAGCCTTATTTACAAGAAACCGAAAGAAAACAGAGGCTGCTGCTGTGCTGGGTGGGGGTGGAGAGAGTGCAGCCCTAACCCAGGGGTCTCAGGGCTTCCAGTCACTGCGTGCATCTGTTTTCTTCTTTCCCAGTCTGTCTTCCCCCTTAAACTCCAAAGCATTGTCCTTCCCTTCGGAAGGTTCCGCCAGAGCGAGAGGATTGTGTTAGCGTTATGAGCTGTGCTTTTAAAGCTAGCGTTCTGAGTCAGATGCGTGGAGAGGAGTCCTCAGCGTGTGAACTGAAGTACGCGTTTCCTGTAGGGCCTGAGTTTGATTGGCGATTATGGTTGAACTGCCTAGAGCATACACGTGCACCATAGTACAGCTTTGATGCCCAGGGGTTGGGCTTTTTGCCTTGGGCCTCAGTTTCCCCTCTGTAGAATGGGAGCAGTTTGATTGGGTGATCCATATCCCATTTCTGCTCTGGATTCACATTACCTAAGCTGAGAGAGTTGGGAGGGTCCCAAGCGTCTGTATTTATCTTTGTGCCAGGCTAGGGCTCTGACTGTTCCTTCAAAGCCCTGACTGTTGGAGGTGAATACGGAAGGAAAAGAGAAAGGGAGATCCACTAACCTTTATTGAGCACCTACTGTGTGCCAGGTCAGACTGGGTATAGCTGTGTGAGTATATCTGATGACACCTGGCATCCCTGTGGAGAGTAAAGAAGCAGTCTCTAAGTTCTGCAGATGGAGGGGCGAGCTGGGAAGTAGGATAGTGACTTGTCCAAGGTTAGGTAGGCAGTGAGCAGTGAGCCTGGCATTTGTGCCATGTTGTCTGAAAGCAAGGCCAGTATTTACTCATAAAGTGGGTCAGCTTTTATAACACTTGTGTCTGTGGGTGGCTGAGGACCCCGGTGTCCCCCTTTATTGGGTCTCAGCTAGCATGCCAAAGTGGGATTTTAGGGGAGAGCACTTGGTTACGCATTACTCCCCATTCCCTGCCCGCCACCACAACACTGAGAGGAAATGGGTTCCCTGTGTGATTTGTGTCCTCAGGAAGCTGGGGTCTTGTGAGGGCTCTTGGGCTGACCATGGAGGCCCTCTTCTCTGAAGCAGGAGCAGAACCCCACTCTCCTGCCCCACCCAGAGTTATTGCAGGTTACGCCCTTGGCTGAGGCTATCTCCTGGTACGGAAGACTTCCTCACAGAGGCCAGTGGCTCAGGGAATCTATGAAATAGTGATTTTGTTTTTAGCACCTGGTAAGATAAAGGTAGGCTTGTCACTGTGGGCACACTGGGGGACCTATTGTCACTGTGGGCACACTAGGGACCTAACTGATCTGAGAATTTGTTTTAGAAGTGGATCCTTTGTGTCAAGAGATGAGCTGGTCATAAGAAGCCCAGAGGTCTCCTTCCAGGCTGACCTGGCTTTGTCCCATGTACCCAGAAGACTCTTATATTTGTACGTTCTAAAGGAGTCACACTTAATTCTGGGAACCGGACTGCAGGAGCCTTCCTGGCCCCCATGTTGACACTGGTTTTGAAAGGGACCGTGTGAAGCAGCATCAGAGATGTGGCCTGAGTTCTTCCCATTTGGGTCTTTCTAGCCACCACGTTATGTTTTTTTTTTTTAGACGCAGTTGCTTTTGTTTTTAAATAACAGGCTTGCAGGAAAATAGAGCTTTAGAAAGAAACCAAGGACCATGAGGCTGACTTGAAAAAGACAGATCCCATTTGCTGTTTTAAGCTCTCGAGAGGGCTGGGATTGGGTTTACTTTGGACCGCTGCTGGACCATATGAATTACTGCTCTGAGCGCTGGGTATTTAATACCTAGTAGAAGTTTGTATAAGAGCTGATGATGTATTTTGCCGACTTTTCCAACCCTGTAAATAAATTACACGTGCCGGCAGAGGCTGCCAGGATCCACTGTGTCAATTGAAGCTTAATTTTTATCCCAAACCACTTAATACTTCTGTCCTAGTGAGTGGAGTAAGCTACAGGAGCGGCGGCTCGTCCACAGATGAAGGGACCAGCGTGGAGCTGGCGTCTGTGGGTTGGAGATTTTGCTATAGTTGTTGGTGATTAGGTGTTGTCCCTCACCCCACCCCCCCAACCCCCCGCTGTCCTCAAGGCAGACAATGATAATATGATTTTAAATGTATTATAAAACGAAACTGGGTGACTTCCACTCCGGAAGCCTGGCTCGCCTCCCTCTTCTAGAGGAAAGGGCTGAAATCGTGTCTTTCCATCTTAACCCTGCTGAGCGTTTTATATCTCATTTGAGCGCAAAGACCAGGTAATACCACTGGCATCTCCACTGCGAAACAAAATAGGGGTTCTAATTTGGACAGACTATTAAATATTTCATGCTTCAACCAAACTCAATTCTTTTTTCCTATAATAAGTTTAAATATTAATTCTCTGGAATGTCAGATGCCGAAAGCGAGGCATTTACTGATCCGCAGTTTCAAGTGTCTCGAGGAAGGGTTATGAAACAAGATATTTCACTGGGAGGGATGAGCGGTGTGTTTCAGAGATATCTGAGTTCAAGGCAGCGTCTTCTGATTTACTTTTTAAAGGGAAAAGGTCATAAAATAAGTTGCTTTATGTGCTGAAGGATTAAGTGGCTTAGGCTGAAATAACAGCAGGGACTTTACTGGCTTCCCCTGTTATATTTTAACAATGCTTTTTGGGGGAGGGGGCGGGTCATTTCCCCGCCTGCTTGTCTCCTCCTCTCCGGGCCCCCCCTCAGCCAGATGGCTTTAATTCCAACCAAATCCCATGCTGAGGCCAAATGATTGATCAAACAGTCATTTGTACTTACGTAGCGCTTTGTGAGAATATGTCCGCGCTGCAGCTTCTCGTGGGGCAGGCTCTTCGTGGGGCCTTCAGAGGGGTGCTTGTAGGGGTGGGGGTCCAGGGATGGATGGAAAGCCGACATCCTGGACCGTGAATCCTCAGAACCGCTTTTTAAAAACTTTTCTAATAGTGCCAGGCCTAGGCAGCAGTGGTATCCTAAGTTTCCTAGACGCAAGAACGTGCTTGCAGTAAGCCAGCGAGTGCCTGCTGATGGAGGGGCTGCCCAAGGAGCTCTAGGTGTCTCCTAACCTTAAGCATGCTTTTTAAGTTGCTTGGTGTCTTCCAGGCGCAGCAACATAGGCACACGTCTGGGTAGGCACAGATTGTCTGTCCTGTGGTACCTTCTGACCCGGCAGCCAGTGGGAGCCCTGCTGGTTGGCTCCAGGCACCATCTCGAGCTAGTTTCTTGTCCGTACAGACGTTCTCGTGTGCTCCTAGGCAGAGTTTCCCTCTGCTCTTCTTTCCTTATAAACTACAGACGTTTTCGTTTTAAACTTGTTTGTATTTATTTCGCATGCATTGATGATTTTGCCTGCATGTATATCTGTGTGAGGGCGTTAGAACCCTTACGGTTAGAGCTGGAGATGCAGACGGCTGTGCTCTGCTGTGTAGGCACTGGGTATTGAACCCAGGTCCTCTGGAAAAGGAGCCAATGTTCTTAACCACTGAGCCATCTCTCCAGCCCCCCCCCCCCCACAAACTTCTTTTTATTTATCATTGTATGTCCTTAAATCATTTTGGGGGAACGGGGGAGAAAACAGAGTTTTAAGATACTCATTTGTGTCCAGCCCTAAGTCTGACCTGAAGTGTTGTGAAGTGTGTGAGGTATCAGTTGAGGATGTGGGTATGGAACATGGTATGGGACAGGCTATCAGGTTCACACTGTGGCTTGGTGGCCTCAACGCCCTTATCCATAAACTCGGGATAATGATAGTTAAGCTTTCGTCAGGCTGCGACGAGGGGTGAGGGCTAATGTAAGTATAAGTGCATAAACCCAGACTGGCTCCCAGCGAGTGCTCCCAGGCTGGCTCCCAGCGAGTGCTCCCAGGCTGGCTCCCAGCGAGTGCTCTCAGACTGGCTCCCAGACTGTCCCTGGTGGTTGTCACTGTGGCTTCTATGCTGCTGTAAATGGCACGGGGACCTCTGGGAAGGGCTTTACTCCCTTCCTGTCTACCATGCTGACCCGACCTAATCTTTCCTACCAGCTTAAGAGCCACCTCACTCTAGAAGTCCCCCCCCCCCCCAATCTTCTTTCTGCCTAGAACTGTTCATACTCTGTGGCAGTTACTACGTAGGTGAATTTGAGGACAGGGATGGAGTGTTACTGTCTCTTTTGTCCCAGAAGCCCAAGCACAGACATGATTCAGGATGGGTGACCAAGAAATTGGGAAATGGTGACCCACTTGCTGCCCTCAGGGAGCCTTGAGC
This sequence comes from Mus minutoides, assembly GCA_902729485.2. Lineage (NCBI taxonomy): Eukaryota > Metazoa > Chordata > Mammalia > Rodentia > Muridae > Mus > Mus minutoides. The sequence goes on along the minus strand of LR750215.1, from coordinate 192,000 downwards.
TGTGAGGGAGAATGTTTGACACTCCCGTTTTCTGTCTCCAAGGATGGACACATGAAGGCTCTCTGTGAGAAAGATTTATTTTATTGCTGATTCATGAGTATGTGTATGTGAGTGTCGTGCCTTAGGAGGTCAGAAGAGGGCACCAGATCCCCTGAAGCAGGAGTTAGAGGAGGCTGTGACCTGCTATGTAGGTGCTGGGAGCTGAACTCTGGTCCTCTGGAAGAACAGCCAGGGATCTTAACTAAACCACTGAACCATTTTCCCAACCCCCAGCAAATGTGCTCTGCGTTGTGGTGCTCCAGTGGGGTGCTCCACACTGCTGTGCTCAACACATTTACTCCGCTCTATGTCTTCATTGGCACAACTAAGAGTCTGGCTGGGTTTGAATTCCAGCTTCAGAAGGACGCAGGTCTGGTTCGCTGGTATCTTGACTTTACGGAGGGAGGGGTGGGGAATGGTCAGGAACAGCTGTCTTTTGTTGAGTTGGGTGTGTGTGGCGTCAACTCAACTTCTCACTGGTCCTGGTTGTGAGTAGGTCCAGAGGTGCCAACACCGCCCGCCCCCCCCCACTCCTCCCGGTTTAATGGGCTGGGACTTGCTGTCTGGCTCCATCATCCTCCTGAACTTCTTGCTCCTTCCTTTCAGGTTTAAGGCACTCAGTGTTCAGCCCCTCACAGGCCTGTGCAGCCTGCCTCCATGGTCCTGTCAGGCTGGCATTTGTTCATCCCTGCTGGGAGCCAGCATCCCTGAAGCCATGCGGTTTTCTCCATTTGCCTCTCAGAGGGTCGGGTGTCATCATCCCATTCTACAGAAAGGGGAGCAGGCCTCGAGGGGCAAGTGACCCGAAGCGGTGGAGCGGTGGCTGCCGTCTGACCTGCCTTTCTTCTCTCTTTACCATCTCACCTAGCCTTTACTCCTTCAGCCACAGCCTGATCCATTCCTCATCTTTAAGTAACTTCCTCCTTTCAGCCGGTCTTTGGTTCTTCCCTCCCAGGAAGAGGACGTCTTGTAGAGCTCCTGGCTTTCTTTCCCCGGATGCTCCTGACTCCATAGTGGAGTTGGTTCAGAGGATGGAGGGTGATATTTCCTCTCCTGTGAAGGGGTGTTTCCTGGGGAGTTCCTACGCAGATTTTCAGCACCACATCTAGAGTGGTTTTGAGCTTCTAAGTTTTACTCGTTCGTTGAATACCCGCTGTTCAGGTATCAGGTCTAGCCCTGGACACGGTGGTGGACTAACAGAGCTCATAGCCTGGCAGGCAGGTGAACGGAGAATGAGCAGCTCACATGGGATCCCAGGCCTCCTGTGCACACTCTCACCCCGGTCTCTTACCTAAGCAGACTCTCCCGTTCTCCAGCTGCTATCAGCTGATGACTTCAGCCTTGACTTATTCAGTATGAAGTGGACATATTTGCTAGCTCTCCTAGGTGCAGTGGGGTCAGGGTTCAAGAGATCAGTAGGGAAACGGGGCTTGACCTTAGATGGAGTTTTCCCGAAGACAACTAGGAACTTGAATCTGCAGACTAGCTCTCTGCAGGATGCTGGAGGTGGGGCCCACCTTGGACAGTCTGTCCTGGATAGGGACTGTCTTTGCCCTTCTCCTATAACTTCTTACTAGTTCCTGCTGTGTGAGCTGCTTTCAGAGGCTCTTGTTGCTATGCAACAAGAACATAGAAGAGCTGTTTGCCAGGGTGCTAGCCACTATTTGATATTGGCCAAGCGTGCTTTGTGACCTCTGGAGACTCTCTTCCTCACACCCAGCATTTTCAGTACTCTAGAGCCATCGTTACTGTGTGGGCACTGCCAACCACTCCGTCGCTCTCTTTAAAAAATGGATTCTCTAATTGAATGTCATGTGTATCCCGTGATGTACGTTTATTCCTCCTTAAGAATAGTTCCAGCCATGAATTAATTACAGAGTTAACAACTCAATCTTTGAACTGTTTTAACTGCATTGCACGTGCTCAGTAGGCACTGGACGAGTGGCTGCACCATGCATAGCCGTGTGAGCATGCTCTCATGGTTGCAGACAGTTCTGCTGGGTAGCACTAGGTTCTTCAATTTTCTATCTCTTGTCTGCTTCCTGATGCCCTCTCCTACTTATGGTTTGTTTAGTGCCCTTGGCCTCTACTTTGGGGAACATCTGGGGGACATGCCAGCTTGAGGGTGAGCAGCATGCTGGTTGCCAGGCCAGGCTTCCTGTTGGGGTCACAGACGTGAGTCCTAGGGTCTGCCTGCTCTGCTCTCAGAGTCCACAGAACTGTAGTGAGGAGATCTGACCCAGCTTCCTGGAGAGGTGACACTGAGTGGGTAGGTCCAGGTGGGTGGGAAGCAGCCCAGAAGATATGCTCGTCTCCGCAAGCCTGTCCCCAAGCCGAGAACATGCACAGGGAGACCCGTGCAGCACCTAGCGGCGGTGGGATCTGGGTTTATCCTTATTGTTTCCTGACTTCTACAAGTTACTTGGCCTTACTCCTAATCCTTATTTGGGAGGTGACTGGCCCTTTGAAGACAGTTTAATCCATTAATCCTTATTTTTCCGCTTGTTTAAGTAATACAGACAGTTTGGAAGCTGTAGAAAGATGTTAAATCATTCTTGGCTTATAATCACACTCCTTGCGATGCCTATTGCTTACGGTTCGGTATATTTCTTTTCAGTTTTGTTCATGTCTAATACACACTAATATGTATTCTATTTGAGTTATATATCCTAAATATAGCCTTAAGCACTTATTTGTAAAGTTAACATTCTAACACAATCATTTCCGTGAGATTAAAATTCTTGGTAAACACCCAAAAATGTATTAAATTTCATTGACTAGGTTATTTTGAATAGGTCACACATTAAAATGGTTTCAAATTCAGAAGATGCCTTTTAGTCCTGAAGGATGCCCTGTCTCCTTTTTTCTTCACCTGTGTCTGATACCCTGTTGTCAAACTAGTGATGCTCGAGTTTGCCTAGCCTCTCAGAGATACTTTCTGTGTATGAAAGCACGCATGCATACGCGAGTTGCGTATGCACAGCTGTTCACATCGCATGCTAGTAAGTAGAGAGGACGAAGCTGGAGTGCATGTCTTCCTGCACAGTCTTCACCTGTGAAGTCGCTGGTATCTTCCCTGGGTGGGGTCTGCAGGGAGGCTGCTAGGCTACTGGGTAGTAACCCCGAGTAGACGGGGCCCTTGGACGTTGCATCAATTTTCACAGCCGGACAGTGCCTTTTTCAGAGAATACATTGCCTGCATCCTCACCTGGGCATCCAACCCCCTTCCCCGATTTGAAGGTGAACCTGACAGCTGGTTATCTCTCTGATTTTTTTTTTTTTTTTTTTTTTTTTAGACAGGGTTTCTCTGTGTAGCCCTGGCTGTCCTGGAACTCACTCTGAAGACCAGGCTGGCCTCGAACTCAGAAATCTGCCCGCCTCTGCCTCCCGAGTGCTGGGATTAAAGGCGTGCACCACCACGCCCGGCCTTCTCTGATTTCAAGTGTGGAGGAGCCTGCATTGAGTGTTGGTTCATAGTTCCGTCTCTCCTGCTGAATATTTCTCTCTCTAATCGTGCTTGCCCAACACACCTGGGGCTCTGGGTTCGAGCCCCAGTACCACCAGAATAAATCGATCAATAAGCCTGCTGACATTAGGAGGGAGCCTGTTCTTTACGTTGCTTGCGTCTTTGTGAGCCTGCTGCGTAAAAGAGTTCTTTGTGATGCTTTGAAGCACATTAAAAAAAAAAATCCTTTTTATAGTCGGATTGCCCAGATTTTCCATTTTCTTCATTGGCCTGTTCTCTGCCGCTCACCAGGTCCCTCTGTTTGTTGTTATTGCTTTTTGCGGTAACTTGTATTAATGTTTTAAAATAAAGGTTTTATTTTTAGAAAAGGCATGCCAAAACATAGCCTTTTAAAATAAGCCAATGTGATAAAGAAAAGCTAGGTCTTCCCAGGCACCCCAGAGAGGCAGCCTCCAGCCAGGGTGTCAGTGAGGTCTACCTCCAGGGGGCACCAGTTCTGCAAGCTTGTGTGACACGGTGGCTCCGCTTTGGATCCACTTAGTTATTTTCTAACATTTTCTTCCATACATATCAGCTATAGTAGTAAAACTATCGACAGTGAGCCCTCCCATAATGATCCAGGATATCCCACACACCATTCCTTTAATCCTGCCAGTAATCCCGGGAGGTGTGTCTCTCTTTAGTCTGTGTATTTCACTAATCTGCAGGTGAAGAAACAGACCAGAGAGGGAAAGGCAGCTTGTCCAGGGTTACAGGGCTGGCAAGGGGTGCGGGGGATGGTCTCTTTAACACAGAGTTGCCTGGAATGTTGTCTTCACTGCTCAAGTCCTGCCACAGCAGATGACAGTTTAGTTCTCTTAAACCCAGTCGCCCAGCTGCACGGTCTTTACCTCCTCCCTGGTCTTGAGGCCCTGTGTTTGAATCAGTGTGCAGTTGGGGCTGTGTGTGATGAGAGGTTGTCTCTTTGGGTCTGGGATGACCCTAAGACAGCAGACATGATGGGGGCGCTGGCTGCTATGTCCTGAAGCAGGACTCTGTCTGGTTGACAGCAGGCACGATGGGGGCGCTGGCTGCTATGTCCTGAAGCAGGACTCTGTCTGGTTTGAGAATCTTGCTCAGCATGCACCCAAAGGGGAGGAAGAGAGAGATGGAAGAGCCCAAGGAGAGGGTTTTCTCTGAAGAGCCGGGGTGTCTTTCTACTCATGCCAAGTGGCAGAAGGGATTACCTCTTCACGAAGCTTAAGAGACCACACAGGGGACATGGCATGGCCTGAGGAACCGAGTGACAGGTGGTGGATTCATGAGTGACAGCAAAGAGGAGGCAAGGCTCTGGTTGGGGCCACTGCCTGCTACCAGAGTGAGGAGATGACCTCTAGAGGTTGTTGTCAAGCCCATCTTGCCCCAAGTGCTTCTTGCCAGGCAAAAGTAAGAGGCTGAGGTGTCTCCTGGGACACTGAAGGGTAGTAGCTGTCTGCTGACTCCGGAACCCACAGAAGTGCCCCTAGCAGCAGAGTGGATGCCCTGTCTCCTGTCTTGAAGACAACTCTGCCTGCTGCCCAGTGGACAGTCAGGGACCTGGAACAGCCCGTTCGTTCCCTGTCCGGCCTCATGGGAGGAAGATGGCTGTAAGTGGAGTTTGGAGTTGAGATTATTAATCTGGATGGGACATCTTAATTGTTAAACCGGAGGCCGTTCTTAGGACTGAAAGTCCTTGGGACTGAAAGATGTTCTGAGATCTGAGAGTGACCAGGGAACTCCCAAACTCTCGCAGCTACAGGGTAGGGAACAGGGTGAGTCTGCAGATGGAATGTGGAGAAGGAGCGGTGGGGAGGGGTGGGTGGGATGGTGACAGTGCCTCTTGAGCCTCCTTTCTCATTGGGACATGGTGACCAAGCAGTCAAGTCCTGCACTTCGGGAGCCTTTCCTTTCTGATGCGACCTTTCATTCTCTTCCCTGCCCTCTTTTTCTGTTTTGTTTTGTTTCTTCATTTCAATTTCCTTGGTTTTTCTCTCCTTCCCTAATTACTTCATCAACCCGTCAGATGCCTGTCTGTGAGGTGCCAGCTCTCTCTCTCTCTCTCTCTCTCTCTCTCTCTCTCCTGTATCCCAATCTGGTTTGGAGGACCTCTCTGAGAATTTTTTCCCCAGTCTTCCCTAAGCAGGATCTTTACGTGTTGGCCCCTCATCTGCCTCGTATCCTGGGAGATGAAACGGAAAAGAGACTTTAGTGTAAGGATGCTGAGTGGATCTCAGAACTTCCCTTGAAGGCTGAAGAAGGAGGCTTGTTACCTCCAGCCCATGGCAGGCTGTCCAGTGGTGCACACTGCTGTGGGGGAGGGGGCAGCAGCTGATGCTCATCTTGGCCTGGGATCTAAGTGAGGTTTCTACAGCTGTGTTCTAATCAAAGTGGTGTGTGTGTGTGTGTGTGTGTGTGTGTGTGTGTGTGTGTGTGTGTCCATCAGAGACCAGCTTGCAGGAAGCCCAGTTCTCTTCCATCATGTGGGTTTCGGGACCGACTTCAGATCATCAGGCTTGGCGGGAAGCACCCACTGAACCATCTTACCTGCTCCTAAGCAGCGTGATGTCTGTGCTGTGGGAGGTGGGAAAGTAAGGGCTGTTTGTCTTTTGCGTTTTGTAGTTTTAGACAAGGTTTCACTGTGTAGGTCGGGGCAGCTTTGAGCTTGCAATCCTGCCTCTGGGTGCTGCAGTTACAGGCGTGTGTTATGGTGTCTGACACAGTATTGTTAATTTTTTTTTTTAACCTAACAAATTTTCATTGAGCACCTGCTGTGAGGTACATATACCTCGAGTAGCAAAGACACCGAAGAGCAGGCCACGGCCCTGTGCATGGTTACAGAGCTTACATTCTACAGGGGAACGTGCGCTCGTCAAATAAGGAGCTTAAATAGGAAGTTTTCCAAATGGGCCACAGTAAAGAGAAAACAAGGGATAGGCTTGGGAGCCTGTTCTGTAGTGCGGTCAGGATAGGGAAGCTGATGTTGTTAGCTTTTCTGGGTTTTCAGCTTGCAGAAGTGTGCATGTGTGTGCATGCGCGTGCTCCTTGGTGTGGGCTGATAGGTGAAGGAAGGTCTTCAGATTCTCGGCAGGCAGACAGACAGACAGACACACACACACACACATACACACACACCATTTTCATTGTGTTTTTCTTGGTTTAACTCCAAAGTTTGCTAGGCCATATTCCCCTCATATGTGTCTTAAAAGGCCTCACTTTTGGTAGTGCTAGTGAGAGCTAACACGGACAGCAGTGCTTCCATGAATTTGCCAGAATTAATTCATCCTCACAAACCCCAGAGGGAGGTAGGTCTAGTTGTCGTGATGGCCATTTGACAGACGAGGAAACAGAGACCTAGTGATGTTAAGTAACGTGGCCATGGAACCTGGGTTGTTTAACTGCAGGGCTGATCCTGTGGATTTCAGAGATGTTCTCCTGTTTCTTCTGTGCCTCACGCTGCTGTGATGCCCAGCTCTGATCTGATTCCTGACTGCAGATTCTGTGTGCCCCTCCTCTATAGGTCCATCCAGCCTGGTTTTTAGGTTTCTAAGTACTCTGTGTATCTTTGGTTTGGGATCTCCCAATGATGTGCTTCGGTGTGGGCTTTTCTTTAATTAGGCTGGGTACTTTGTAGGTCCCTTATTTCTGGATTGTCATGTCTTTCAATTTTAGTTGTCTTGTCTTTTTTAAAAAATTTTTTCCCAATACTTTTACTCTGTTGTCATAGTCTGGAACTCTAACTAATTGTATATTTTGCTTTTTGTATTACTTTAAAAATTCTCTTCCCCAGCACATGCGGCTCCCTTATTGTGTATTCCATTTGTTGATATATACATTATTTGGGGGTTTTATTAAACTACCTTTTACCCTATTCTCTGCCTTGCTGTTTCCATTTGTGTAGTTTAGGCTCACTGATCATCATCTGGTCTCTTTCCAGGATGAGGGCTTTCCTCATCTGCTCAGGATACCTCATCGGCGTGCCGATGCGGGCTATCGTGACCCGCCACTTGGCAGTGGTCATGGCTCCCTTGCGTCTCTGCGTCCTCTTTTCTCAGTATCCATCTTCGTATTTCTTAGACACCCTCAGCCTCAGCGCACTGCCACGTTCATGGTCAGGCCACTGCCCTAGTTAGAACCGACTGAGTGTGTCACACAATGCCAAGGAAGCGACCCCAAATGACCCAGTCTCAGTGAGTGTGCTCAGGGCTGCAGGCACCATCAAGGCCTGGCTTTTCTGCCTTTGTGCGGTCGGTCACTCCTTATCCCCAGCCCCAGCATCCAGTCCTCACAGACACCTCTCTTCTCTCACAGGCTTTGTCCCTTCACTGAATGTCCCCCTCAGAATGCAGACCTGTTAGGAATCGGCTGCTCCTTGCTGCGTTCTGCTTGCTGCCCCCCCCCGCCCCCCTCGCCCTGGCCTGTCCATGCAGATGAACCTAGCTGCACTAATCTCATTAGACTTAATGTCTAGGAACGGCCCACTCGGGGTCACCAGGCAGCTTCCCAACCTTTTCTCACGGCTCAGGGCCAGCAGCTCTTCTGAGTTCAGTTCTGACCCTAGGCACACACAGTTCTGTGTCTCTATCACCACCTTCTGGCTTGTGCGGCCTCGACACCTCTGTCCTGTCCTTACAGGGTCTCCCTGCTGTGGCTGCCCGGGCTTCTCTGTGCTCCGTTCTGTTTCTAGCTTCAGGGATAAGTTGCTCTTCCATGGTGATAGCACAGCATCTGTCTGTCTAGATTCCCGTGGCTGTGTTCTCTCCTGCTCTGGCCTGCAAGGCAGACCTGACGTCCATCTCTGTTGTCTGTCTTACTCTTCTTTTCTCGCCGCCCCTGTGCTGAGATGGCCCTGCAGTTCCATGAGTCAGTCAGAGAGTCTGGCCTCTTGGCAGGACCTTTACCCGGCCTCCTCTGCTGCGTGCGCCTTCAGCTCCCCTTCCCACGGCTGACTCAGGCTTGTGTGTCACTTACTGGTGAGCCCCCCCCCCCGCCCCCGCCACACAGTCCTTTTCTATTTGCTCCATTTGATTCATTGGCTTTCCAACACAGCCCTTGTCATGACTCAGTGGCTTGGTAGCTTGGTCATCCTTTACTCTCAGCGATGAGAACGCCACAAGCAGTTAGCCCTCGCAGGGCCCAGGGCAGTCTGCAGCAGTTGGCTATGGTCACCAGATGGGTGGAGCCCAGTGACAGCCCTCTGTTCTTCTTGGCTGTGGTGGGGCTGTATGTCCATCTCTCCATCTCTACTGTCTCAGGCCAAGGCCATAGCGTGTGAGGCTCGGCCACTGATGCTAGGAATAGATGCATTTCTGATTAATCTTGTGTGTGCCTTAGTTAGCGTGGTGTAGGGGAAGGCTCTGGAGATGGCAGAGAGGGTAGAGCCAAACCTTCATGGCCCTGGATTTTCATTCTTTTGATGACTGGGGCGCCGTGTAAGTACTATTCTAATCTCTGTCTGGCCTCCTGTGAGGCCTGGGCTACATAGTGGATAAGGAAGGACTTTTAGAGACACAGCTGTGAGCGGTAACCTGTGCTGCCCTTTGTGTGCAGCGCCCCTAGTGGAGATGCTAGGTGTTGCACCCAACTGTGCTCTCCTGTTCATAGAATCATTGAACCTGCCTCCTGTCTTGAAGATGGATGTCTTCCTGAAGATGGATGTCTTGCTGGCAGTGTTTGGCTGTTTTTTTTTTTTTTAGGCACAGCTCAGTCTCTTACCAGCTTCAGACCTTGCTTGTCTTCAGAGTGACAATAATAAAAAAAATCTAAATTGTTGTTTCCAGTCTATATTTTCTCACTATGTAATTTTTTTTTTGCATCTCCGAGAATTTTATGCAATACATTGTAGTCATACCTCCTCTCACACCTCCCAGCGGTGTCCTAAAACAAAACAAAGCACCCATCCAGTCCAGTATACTCTTGGATGCCTGGTCGCCCACTGGAGGGAGGGTGACCTACCAGGGCACAGTCTTAAGGAAGACTCACTCCCATGCCCAGCGTCTGTTGCTTGCCAGTAGCTAGGCATCCTTGGCTAGGCATGGGGCTTCCTGCCCACCTTCCTTCTTCAGGCTGGGTTTTTGTCTGACTTCAGATTGTACAGGCCTTGTGCACACAGCTGCTGAGGTCACATGTGTGGCTGTCCAGCTGTGCCTGGAAAACACTGCAGTCATCCACCTCTCTCCCCAAAGTGACCCCTGAGCCTTCGGAGGAGGGGTGTGATGTGGCTGTCCTGTTGAAGTCTGGACATTCTGTAGTCTCGTTCTCTCCGTATCTTCTTCGTTCTGGGTCGCTGTGTTAACCACTGTCTATGGAAAGGGGACAGTTCTCTGTGGAGGACAGGAGGATGCACATAAGGATAAGTTGTTGGGAGTCATTGTGACACTCTGACCATCTAGTAGGATGATAGTTGTAGGTTCTGCTCTGGGACCTAGGAGCTATTTTGTCACAGGCCCTTGGTCCCAATAATGTTACCAGACATTGGTTTCTTCTTGTGTGTGTGTGTGGGAGCGGTAAGTCCATCCAGAGAGTGGTCGGTTACTCCCTTGGTGTACTTGCCATTATTGCTAGGCTGGGGGTCATTGTAGCTCTCAGGTTTCACAGCTGGGTAACTGTGACTTTGATGGTGACTTTTCTCCTCTGGTGGCTTGCAAAGCCCCACCTAGCATCTTCCTGAACCATGAAAGCCAGCTAGTAGGGATGAGACTTGTAGTGACTACCAGCTTGGGTTCTCCATGTTTCATGATTTGGGGGTGCAGTGTCACAGCCATGGGTTTTATCCCTCGGTAATTTTTACCTTGACTAGATTTTAAACTGTGGGCTCACATGACTAAATGTGGGGGTTACAAAAGACAGCAGTAAGGCCGGGCGTGGTGGTGCACGCCTTTAATCCCAGTACTCGGGAGGCAGAGGCAGGTGGATTTCTGAGTTCGAGGCCAGCCTGGTCTACAAAGTGAGTTCCAGGACAGCCAGGGCTATACAGAGAAACACTGTCTCGAAAAACCAAAACAAAAAACAAAAAACAAAAGACGGCAGTAGTAAGAGTTTCTTGAACATACAAATGACCAGAAATTAGTGCAGAATCCAACATGTAATGAGTCTGAGGTGTTTGGGCAGCACACATCTGTACTGCTGCCTTGGTGCTAAGCTCACAGCACATGCATAGGCACCACCGTGTCGTCATGCCCTGCAACACCAGCAAATGCTGCCCGAGACACCTTAAGTCAGATTCGAGATGGTTGTATGTTATAAAATTCAGAGTTTTACTATGCGTATAGTTTTGTTTTTGTTTTCTGCTTTTATAGAGGCAGGCATAGTGGTTTAATTATAGAAAACAACGACTTTAATACTTTCCTACTGTCATTCCTTAGCATGTACCCAGTTATACATCTCTGGAGTATACTGTGGCAGAATGCTTTTCAAAGTTGCTGTGTAAGTTACTGACATGAGTTTTGATTTAAAAAAAAAAAATCAATAGATGAATTTTCGCTTGAGATTAGGACAGAATTTCCAACCATTTCCGAAATGGCCCTAAACATACTTCTGCCTTTTTGTACTATAGATTTGTGCAACGTGGCATTTTCAGCATGGCCTGTTATAAAGTCAAAGTATAAATCAATTCTGGGACATGTTGAAGATGTTTATGTAGAAACTCCTTATATAAAGACAGGCATATGCATCTTACTCGTATACAGACACACTTTCATCTTTGACAAATAGTAAGCTTATATGTAAACCAGAGAGTTGTTTTAAAATGAATTTCTTTATGATTTATTAACATTATATGTTTGGTTTGTTTTTTAATTTGTTTTTTCCTTTATTTTTATTTTATGTGCCTGCATGTATGTCTGTGCACCACATGTGTGCAATGCTCATAGAAGCATCAGATCCCCTGGGGCTGGAGTTATCGATGACTGTGAGCCATCATGTGCGTGCTGGGAATTGAACCTGGGTCCTCTGCAAGAGCAGAGTGTTGTTAACTACTGAGCCATTCCACCAGCCCATTTATCAGTAAATGTTTTGATTTGTGTCACTCTTTTATATCTCTTTTTGTCTGGGAGTGTGTAAAAATTTTTGAAGCAAAACCAAGTGGCAGATAGGTGAAGTGTGAGAATTCCTGCCGTAGGTAGTGAGCTGGGGAGGAGGGAGGAGGGAGGAGGGACCTTAGTTCCTCCTGGTCGTGTTCTCTAAGGCTCAGGTGGCTCAGGTGGCTCAGGTGGCAGGTGTGTCATGCAGAGGCTGCAGGGCTTCCAGACCAGGTATCCTTGTGTGGGGAAATCTTTCACTTGTCCACTGACTAGTCAAGGGCTTCCTTCTGCTGAGGCCCCTGCTTTGTGGCAAGACTCATAAAGACCCTGCATCTCCAGCCTTTATAACTGACAATCACCTGTCACAGTATTGGTGACAGTGAGCAATGTCTAACCAAGACCTTCGAGAGAGCAGGGCACAGCCCAGGACCCAGCATGCAGGACAGAGGGTCAGGGTCAGTGAGCAGCCCCTAAACCAGTGCCTCTCAACCTTCTTAACGCTGCGACCCCTTAGCACAGTTCCTCACGTCGTAGTGACCCCTCAACCATAAAATTACTTCCATTGCTACTTCATAACTGTAATTTTGTTATTGTTATGAATAGTAATGTAAAAATCTGGTATTCAGGATATCTGATACGTCACTTCTGTGGGGATGGGAGCCATTACCCCATGTGACTAAAGCCTTGGGATGTATCTCAGACCTGTCAGATGTATCTCAGTCAGATACAGGCCTGCCTCCTCCCCTGCCCAGGGCTTGCAACGTGCTGCATTGGGAGTGGCTTCATGAATTGTGTGTGTGTGTGTGTGTGTGTGTGTGTGTCCACCATTACAGCAGAGCTTCCAGACACACCACTGGAGGGAAGGACAGATTCATGGCCTGGGAGGATGAGCTGCTGTGCTGGACACTGGAAAAAATTAGGTGTTGCCAGCAGAGGTATGGCTGACCGTGACTGGGGTAGGCTGTGAAGGAAAATTGTACTTACCTTGGCTTTGGCCTTGAATGACCCACTGGGGATGAGAAATGGAGTAGGACCCGTCACTCAGGCCACACTCTTTCATTCAGTGATGGGCACACTGAAGCACAGAGACCCCCAAGAAACTAGCTTAAGGCCACACAGCAAATCAGAACTGAGAAGCATTTTAAATGTCAGGTCTGGAACCAAGTGCCTCCCTCAAGCCAGTGAAGTCTTCATTTCCCAGCGGGGTCTCCATTAACTAGGAAACGGAGCCTCTGAGAGGTAGGAACACGCTCATGAGAGCCAGCGCCGAGCTGGGCCCTGTCCTTCTGCTGCTTGACCACAAGTCCAGAACTCCAGCTGTGCTCCCCACCTGGAGGCCGAGTGAGCCTGCTGGGACCTGGAGGGATGCTTCGAGAGGAGAGTGAGCTAGAGAATGGCCTGGTTAGGCTGGCTTCAGGGAGAGTCCACTGGTGTTCACTAAGCCCTTCCATGGACTCAGATGAGGAGTCCTTCATTCCTTCCCTGTACATGAAGTTCTAGCCGATAGCCTGGAAGGTCCGTGCAGAGTCTGACTTTGTGTGTGTCATGCTGGATTGCAGAGGTGCTGGTGGGTGGCTGAGCCCTGAAACCACAAGTGTTTTCCTTTTGGCCTGTCTGTAATCGGGTGTGGGTAGTTTCCATGCTGGGGTGGGTGCAGCCCGAGAAACTTAGTATAAGGAAGCAGAGGGTGGTGGTTGTGTCGGGGCGGGGACTGACCAGCCTCTCCAGCCTGGCCACCGAGGCTGGCTCCGCCCCACATGTGATTCTGATTAGGGGCCTGTGTAAAAGTTACCTAAACACCACTCTAATTACTCTGTTTAGGAACATTCGCATGTGTGGGAGGGTGCCTGGCACTGGCTTCCCACATGTGCTGGGGGTCTGCGGGAGGCACCGTGTTTGCACGAGCGTGACAGGCACCGGCCGTGGGGAGCCCGTGAGACAAGTCAGGGAGTCCTTCCTTGGGTTCTAGAGTCCTGGCAAGCCTTGAGTAGGACTGGCTGCTCTGACTACTCCTTCTTGTCAGTAGGAACATTGACGAACTTGTTGCCTCTTGCAGAAGCGAATGAATGAACAAATGTTGGCGTCCTCTGGGATTAGAGACATCCCTCACCTTTCCAGTGGGTTCTGCACCTGTGGCAGCCCGTCTGTCTCACGGGCTTGCTGCGGAGGCGAGTGAGCTGAAGCTCTCCAGAGTCTGTGAGTGTGCTGTGAGATCCAGGGTGTCGTACAGTTACCAGGGCGCACACTCGGCTCACACTGGATGCGGAGTAAGGGCCGTGGGCTACCTCAGTTACATTGCAGGGGATACCTGCCTGCCACCCCAGGAAGAGAGCTGGTGTCTGGGAAGGGAGCAGCAGCTTTAGGGAGATAAACCGTCTGACCTGGACTGCAGTCATTGGAGAACGCCTCCCGCTTTTCTTTTTGTCCAGGGACTCAGGCTTTTCTCATCTGTACACCCGTGGGTCCTGTGTTTCTTTGTGCCTCACCAGAGAGCCTGCCGTCGGTCCAGCCGCCTCCTCTTTTAACCTTGTGGCCCACACGTCTGTGTTCCTGCATGCTTGATACCCACAGTCTTCACCCACCTACCCGGCCGTTCTTCCACGGACTTTTTTTTTTTTCTTCCTAAGTTTAAGATTTATATATTTTATTTCATGTATAAGATTGTTTTGTTTGCGTGAGTCTCTGCGCACTGTGTGCATACCCGCCTCGTGCTCTGGACGGCTGTGGGCCTCTGGGTGCCAGAGATCAGACTTGGGTCCTCTAGCAAGAACAAGTGCTCTTGGCCACCGAGCCATCTCTCTAGTTCCTGATCCACAGACTCATGTCAGCATGTTACAGGCGCAGCTCTTGTTCCACCTTACAGTACACATTCATGGCAGGAGCTGCATCCATGTTGCGGCTCGAAGGCGAAGCTCTCTGTCTTTGATATGAAGGAGGACCTGCCAGCGCCTGGGCCTTCCTTTAATGATGAGTCAGGAGTGTAGTTCCAATGACTCATGCCTCTGTACGCTTGCGTATCATCCATCCACTCAGTTATCTGTGCTCCAGTGGCCTGACCTGCCTGCTCCCGTGCCGAGTACCGATCTTGACGCCTGACTGTGCCGAGAGAGCTCCCACCAGCTCGCTCACCCCCACGCCATCAGCGTGGTGTTCAGGTGTGGGACACACATCGGTTCTTGAACTTGATCTCAGAGACCCTTCCATTCTCTAATAGGCAGAAGCATAAGGTGGGGCCCCAGTTCTTAGTCATTCAGCCAATCCACCATATTCCACGGTCACTGAGTGCCACTGTATGTTTGATGACCCTTTTCTGACCCCCTTAACAGGGGTGCTGTTATTCGACAGTTTTCAACATGGGCTGTATGTTCGGGTAGAGACAGAATAGACAAGTAAATAAATGACCATCAATGTAGTAAATGCCTCTGTGTGCTGCATGTGGAACAGGCTGCCTTAGGGGAGATCCAGGCTAGACATGGGCAGAGGCAGGGTGCCTGGACTCTGAGCTGGGTTCTACGCTGGAATGCACCTCAGTGCCAAGTAGTATAGGCAGCCAGAGGGACAGCTGAGGAAGCCTTCCTGGGGAAGAAAGCCAGCATTTGCCTCAGAGAATGGGCCGGGAAGAAAGTCGGGTCATAGTACTGGGGTCCTGCTAAAACATACATCCTGCCTTTTGTCCCTTGCTACACTCTTGATGGCTGGGCACTGAGTGGTGGCCCTACTTCCAACACGCTGGACAGTGCCAGTGCTGAGCCCCACCCCTGGTACCACATCAGAAACAGTTGTGTTACACAAGATATGAGGGACCATGACTCTGAGGTCTGAGAGTTTAATTAAAATAGGAGACATACCTATAGGATGTTTGATGATAGCATTCTAGAATACGTCACATGAGAAATGACCCCTGTAACAGTTCTCCT
This sequence comes from Mus minutoides, assembly GCA_902729485.2. Taxonomy (NCBI): domain Eukaryota; kingdom Metazoa; phylum Chordata; class Mammalia; order Rodentia; family Muridae; genus Mus; species Mus minutoides. The sequence continues at coordinate 176,542 of LR750215.1, read as the reverse complement.
TCCCACTGCGCCACACTGCCTCCAGCCTTTGCCGTCTCCCCGAAGGTACAGGAAGAGCTTCCATGGGGGTGGGTGGATTTAAGAATTGGAAAGCACCAGCCCGGTGCATGGACCCTCTTTGTCAACCCGTGGTCCTGAGTGGCAGAGCTTGACTCTTAGATTCCCTGAATCTCCAGACTTACCCCTTTTCCCTGTCTGCACTTCTGGACTCTTGGGGGGGCTACAGAGGAAGGGATTTTGGAATGAACGCCCAAGTATCTTCTCCTGTACCCTGTATGAGGAATCAGGGAACAACCCCCCCACCGCACTCCTTCTTAAGAAAGATGCTTCCAGAGCACGCCGGCCTTGTGCAGTGGGGGCGGCTGGGTACTGGTGAGTTAGGTGTGCTGTGATCTGACCGGCACCACCAGGTAGGAAGTCTTCTGTTGAAGGGCTCCTTGCTGGCACTATGCAAACAGCCCAGCCCACCTCCCTGTTAATTATGAAGCCTTAGAATGTTCCCAACGATCCCCCGGATTCCTGCTCATGAAACTGCGCAGGTCAGAGGCCACACGTGTTTTGCTTTTCTTATTTGAGGTATTATGTGTTCAAGGTAGATTTATGCTACAACCTTTGTTTATTGACTTGTACTCTCCCCCGTGAACCTGATGGAACATGACAGACGATATTTACAAGGCACGTGTTTCCGATTAAATCATGTGAGACATTAAAGCCCGATAAATGAAAACCCCTTTGAAAGGCCAAGTTCAGAGAAGGAGGCAATCCCTGGCGGGGCCTTGAAGGTGGAATCGTTCCTTCAGCTGGCTGCAGAAAGTGCGGTGGAGGGCTGGCAGGCCCTTTGCCTGCATGGGGCCATTTGTCACTTTTTCCCAGCCAGTGACTACGGCTGCTTAAAACTCTTGAGGAGCCCTGGTCCCTCTTACCTGCCTAGGGTGGCAGGAGGGACAAGATGCTCCTTGAGTACCTACTGTGTACTGGGCTCTGTTGCCCGATTGAGGGCTTTCTTGCAGGCTAGCAGGACAACCCAGAAACTCTGAGGCTGCTGCCATCTAGGAGATGGAATAAGAGTGGAACCAGCCAAATGTGACCACAGTCCCCAGGATGCTCCGCTCTCACTGCCTGTGACCCTGGGCAAGTTTCTTAACCTCGCCATCTTGGTCCCCCCCTCCCCCCATGAAATGGGGACAGTGATATTGTCTCTTTAGGTATGCTCCATGGTACCCAGGCCCATGTAGTGTTCATTATTGAGATTATACTTTTGGCAGACACTAAAGGCAGGCAGTTGTAGCTGCAGTCTAGGCCTTTTGACCACAAAGCTTTTCTCAGTATTAGCTTGGTGGCTCTGCTGGGTGATACAGGGCAGTCAGTGGCTACCAAGTGTGGCTCGGCCGCCTGCTGCTCCAGGCTGTGGGGCTTCCCTCATCCTTGTCAGACTTTCCCTGGATGATGGGACATCTTGGTAGGCAGGGTTGCCTACTGGAGTCTTTCCAGGGAGGTCAATTAAGGGATTTGAACTAATTTGCAAAGTGGAAACAGTTTGGGATTGAGGCCGCACTCCCTCCTTCCCTAGCTCCCTCTGCCTGACTCCCTGTCTGTCACTGTGCCTTCAGGAGAAGTCTGCTCTCAGGAGGGCACTGACCACAGGACTGCTATGGGCCTCCTAGGCCTTACCTTGGCTTCCCCTGGACGGCTGGTTGCAGAGGCCTACGAGCTACCGGAATGGTTTCATACTTACAGTTCCCGTCTAGGGTATTGGCAGCTTGGGGGGACTGCTCTGTGGGAGCAGAGGGTGATGGAGAAGGGCAGAAGTCCTCCCACCTCAGCCTTCCCAGAGGGCTACCTTGCTTTGGAAACGGTGGAGGGGCCTTCATCTTCTCTCACCTGCCATTTTCCTGGAGCCTGGGCATTCAGCTTCCAAAGAAACCAACACAGATTGAGTGAGGTGTCTGTGAGGTGGTAGGCAGTGGCTATGGAGTCAGCCTGCCTTGTTCGGGCTTTGCCACTTGTGGCTAGGTTCCCTAGGCAGGTGGCATCTCTCTCTCTCTGGGTTTTGTGTCCTGTTGTGATAGACAGCTGCTATGGCAGTAAGATGCAGTTGGATGGAAGGTTCTGGATTGACACAGACACCATGTTAGGATCTGCTCATCTGCAGATGTTCCCAGAGTGAGCACAGCCTGGGAACAGCCCCATGTAGCATGGCATCTCCTTCCTGTCCCCATGCACCCAGTGCCTCTTTGGACAAATTCTAGGGGCTGTGTGAGTTTGAATTCCAGGTGGTCATCTCCCTGCTACAGCCTCCCTTACTTTATCTGCAACTTTGAGAAAGAAGCTCTCTCTGCTTGCCATGAATTGTCAGGCAAGGAAACCCCAGGAAACTGCAGGTGTCAGGGTGCCATTGATGGGCATGCTTGCCGTGGGAGGTCACAGCAGGTCACAGCGTGCCCTTGATCCCCCTTCATTCTCACTGCCGCACTCCTGGGGTGCCATAGATCTGCTCCTGCACTGCTTGTGGGGAGAGACACATTTCTCTTAGGGGTTCAGTGCCTCTGGATTCCACAGAGCTTGGGCCTCACCCTATCCTGCTGTGCATCCTTGGGGAGACCTTGTCTCTTGGGCATGGAATGATCCATGAAGGCCCCTCAAGTTCCTTCTAACCTAGAGTCAGTTCTCCTCCTTCTCCTTCAACACCATCCATTGTGATCTACATATAGTGGGGTGTGGCTGTGTGGAAGGAGCAGGGGAGTCCCCAGAGCAAAGACAAGGGACTGGCCTGGCTTTCAGCAACCAAGTCAACAAACCTTGGTGCTACATGTTGAAGTGGGAACTTGAGGGTTCTTTGGAGAGGCAGTTGGGCTGGATGGTGTTTTGCTGGGGCAAACACGTGAAGGAGTGTTTTCCTGAAGTGGACACAGGTGAAAGGCTAAGGCAGACTCCTGAAGGAACATTTCGCTGAAGCAGACACAGGAGAGAGCATGTTCTACTAAAGCAAGCATGTTGAAGGGACACGTAATGAAGGATTCTTTGCTAACAACAGGCATGTATCCGTCCGCCTTACATTGCGTAGTTGAGCTGCATTTGTCAAGACTCTGCGAACTCGGGCTGATTGGCTGCACGTGCTGAGGCAAGGCCTGTGCTGATGTGGGGGGGGATAAGTCGGACTCTGCAGAGTGACAGAGGCTGGGCTAGGCTTGCTGGTACAACTAGCTGTGCAAGGCTTGTGGGTCTCGAGTCTTCCCTGATCTTCCCTGAGAGAGGGACAGCCGAGAACTTCTGGTGTTCCCACTGGTCCCTCGAGGCTGTCTCTGCTAGGTCCTGTCACTGCTGTTGCTAACCTGACTCTACCATGCTGGACTGCTGGTGTATCTGTGAAGTGTTTCCGAGTGGATCGAGCTGCCACTGTCTGCTAACCTATGGACTGAACGGCCGATTTCAAGACAGCAGAGATGGGAGTTGTTCCAAAGAACCTTTCTAAACAGGTCCACTTCCCCTGTATCCTTTCTTTCCCACTACCTCTGGTGGGTGGTGGGCTACAACGGAGGTTAAAGCATTTAAGAACCATGGGTTATAAATAAAGTTTGAAAAACTTAAAGTTACAACATCTCTTGGTCAAGTTACTCTTCTTCTCTGTGCCTTGGTGTCTGCAGCTGTAAAATGAGATTGATAACACCTGCCCTGCTCCGGCTACATCATTCCTGCAGGGGCTAAAAGCCATGTTTGCTGAGAGAAGGCAAGAACTAAATATAAGTGCTAGTTATTGGACAGGTTCTGTGGTGAGCATGGCGGGCCTGGGGAATTGCAGTGCCCTGCAGGGAGCAGACAGTTCCCCCAGCTGAGGAGCGGGTTTGTGAAGGCTGTGTGTTGTCCTCAGTGCACAGCGTACCCAGGACCAGGGGGGAAGAACTTACTTCTGTAGAAAGTAATGCTGATATTCGGGACAGGCTAAACAAATCCCCCTTATTGAAGAATGTCGCTTGGGGCTGGGCCTGATTAAAATTGGAAAATCTAAGCGGCTTAACTGTGTGGTTTTGGTCATGGACGGATCAGGAGCTCTGCCTTGCTCTGTAGCTCCCTGGCTCTGGTCATGGACTCTGAGGCCATGGAGGGTCGGAGACAGTAATAGGCCCATTCAGCACCCTGTTTAGTTGGGAGGGGGCAGGGCTCGAAGGCCCCTCTGGCTAAGTAAAATTCAGAGCTCCTTGTTCAGAGCTATGGTGGCTTTGAGCTGGGAAGTAGTGTTGGGGGGTTGTACAAAAACGTGTTCTGTGGACCCAATTTTTTTTTTTTTTCCTCAGGGTCTCCAGGTCCTGTCCCTGTTTGCTCAGAGAAAGGGCTTTTGGGCATCTCTGGTGTCTGGTACTCTGGGAGGTGTTTCTTGTCTACTCAGTGCTATCTCTTTCCCTGTCACAAGGGCTGCATCCTGTGCCTGGACTAGTATAGAGAGTGTACAGGGCAGAGCTGGGTACAGGCGGTTGTTTGGCACATTGTCTCCTGTAGGCTCCACAGGATGGGATGGGCACTGCTGCTTACATCCAACTGGCAGGGGTGCAGAGAGGCAGTGTCTGAGGGGGCCCAGGCAGGTCACACATCTGGGGTCCAGCAGGACATCTGCAATTGGAGCTCCCACCCTACTTGGGTGACAAGCTGTGGTGGCTTCTAGTGCCTCCATTCCCTCGTGGCATTGGGTGGACAGCAACGCCACACTGGACAAGTCACACTGGTCAGTTATGCCATTCAGAACATTTGCAGATACCCAGGCTCTGTGACTCAGGACAGTGGAAGCCCTTGGCTAGGAGAATCAGGTCAGCCATGGCTCTCCCCTGGTCCTACCCATTAGTGAAGACTGCTATACTCTTGCTAAAACCCAGATATGTTCCTGACCTTGGCCCAGGGGTAGATTTATCCCCATTTTCCAGTTGAGGACAGAGAGCCTCGGTGTCCCCTGGCTAGGTGGCCCGTGGGAGACAACTGCGTCTTAAGAGTACGTGCTACAAGTCCCGTCTCAGGTCAGCCCTTGTCTGGATGGGGAGGGAGGGATTTGTGAGGTAACCACTCAGAGGTAACCACAGGGAGGCAGGATGCTCCTAGGCTTCCTGACTGCTTCCCATAAACAGTAAGTGTTGACTGTGTGTGTGTGTGGCTCGCATAGATGGTGGGCAGGGCAGACCTCGGAGGATGCTGGGCTCTCAGTGACAGCACACAGGGACAGCACTGTAAAGTCAGCTGTGTTTGCTGCAGTGCCTTTCCTGTCTGATGGTTCCCAGCCAGGGCTCTGGGGCTGGACTGTAGAGCCTGAGCTCTCTTTCAGCCTCCACTATCCTAGCCACTTGGATCCGTTTCAGTTTGTGCATCCCCACCCCAACATCAGCTCTTATTGAGGATGCTCTGAAGGAACCAAGGAGAGCAGGTTCTAGGAGACTCTAGCCCCAGAGTTCTGAGAGGGAGAGAAGACAGTCTCAGATAGGAATTCTGATCTCTCCCAATGAGCTACCACTTCCTTCCACCCACCCACATGGCTCTGGGTGCATCCGTGCAAGGTGAGGAGAGCTGATGGTGGTTGTGGAGAACCTGGACCGTGTTGCTCTCACGATTGCATGTAAAACGTGCCGTTCCTCAGAAGGGCAGACACAGTTACCTTTGGGAGCCAGCAGCTACAGCCCTGGGTCCATACCCAGGAGGGTGGAAGGTGTGTGTCACACAAACTGGCTCACGAGGTACTAAGAGTTGTCGTGCCCACCATAGCCACTTCATGGAGACAGCCAAAATGTCTCTTGGCTGACCCACATATAAACAGAAGTGACCTGGTGGAATGTCAACTCAGCCGTAAAGGTCATGCAGTGCTGGTATCTGTGACAGCGTGGATGTATGAATGTACCTTGGAAATCTTCCACTGTGTGAAAGAAGCCAAACAGATACGGGCGGGCGTATAGCGCGTAACTCCATCTGCATGGATGTATGCACAGGGGCTGGGATGGGTGTCACCCTGACTATAGGGAAACCGCTAGAGTGTTCCTTCAAGGAGAGTCTTGAGATGTGCATTACAGTTCAGTTAGAAACAGTGATGCTGGGTATGTAGCACAGTGCACAGGAGGCTGAAGCAGAAGGACCACCAGTTCCAGGATAGCCTGGGCTACATAATGAAACCTATCACAAATGCTAGAGAAACAAAGTCCTCGGCTGAAGCTGTCCCCGCCCCTCCCACACCCCAGGGCGCTGTCTCCTGTCTTTAGGCCTGCTCCAGAGTGGGACTGGACTTACGATCTTGCCTGCTTGATGCGGGTGTTGCTGGATAGCCCAGGTTGGCCTATAGGAACTTGTGATCCTCCTGCCTCAGCCTCTGTAGGGCTGGCTATAACCCAGCTCTCCAGCTGGCTTCCTTTTTGACGTGCTGTAGGCTAAGAAGCACCAGGCAGAGGGTCTGATGGGAAGAAAATGGAGCTAGAAAAAAGGTGCAAGTGAGAAACTGGGGCCTGTCGTTAGCAGCTGAGATGGGAGAAGGTGGGGGGGGGACCTGGAGAGGGAGGGGGGAGGGATGGAGGGAGAAAGGAGTGGGGCAGGAGGAAACAGCAGGAAGGAGGGGTGAAGGTAACGAGGGAACAGGAGGTAAGGGATGTTGGGGAGTAGGGGGTGTAGCGTTGAGACCCCGACTCCTCAGGCTGAGAGCCTTGAGCCCTAATAGTGCCCCAGATGGTTGGAATATCGCCTGACGTGTGGCCCCGTGGCCCTGGCTGAGCATGTCGCTGGGTGTCTTACGGTTTTACTGCTGTGAAGAGACCCCATGGCCAAGGCATATCTTATAAAGGGAAACATTTAGTTGGGGCTGGCTTACAGTTTCAGAGATTCAGTCCATTATCCTCATGGCAGGAAACGTGGCGGCACACAGGCAGACATGGTGCTGGGGGTGGGGGCGTAGCTGCGAGTTCTACATCTGCATTAGCAGACAGCAGCAAGAGAAAGAGTGAGGCACTTGGCTTGGTGTGCGCCCACTGAGCTCCCCCCCCCAAGTGATGCACTTCCTCCAACAAGGGCACACTCACAATAATGCTGTTCCCTGTAACTCTGTGGGGGCCGTTTTCATTCAGACCACCACACTGGGCTTTGTCCTCCCCGTTGGAGCAGCCTAGCTCAGAGTCCTGGCTTTCAGTCTAGAAGGCCTAGATTTGAATCCCAGCTTTTCCGGCTAGTGACCTTTACTCGCCGCTCAGCCTCTGTATGCTAGCTCTCTTTCCATGTGGGTTGTGGCAGGCATTCTCTGGGATGCCTTGTTTCCTTCTGCCCAGTGGGACGGTATTCGAAGATGGAGCCTGTGGAGGTGATGGGGTTTGATGAGGTCCCAAGGATAGGTCCCAAGGTTAGGGATTAGTGTCTCTAGGAGAGACACCAGACAGTTCCTGCTTCACAGACTCAGAGCAAGAAGGCAGCAGGTACAATCAAGGCCTGTAGCAGAAACCTGCCAGGCTACACCCTCATCTTCAACTTCTCAGCTAAGCCTGTATCTGAGGTGTTTTCTCACTCAGGCTACACGGGGCAAGCGAGGTGCTCACTACAGCAGTGGAGACAGCTAGACCAGCATAGCACATAGAACAAAGCTGACATACCTGCTATATTACACGCGCATGCTTGTCCATCCGTCTGTCTGTCCATGTGTCTGTCCATGCCTCCGTGGCTGTGATGGTCACGGTTGGCAGCAAGACCATGGGCCAATCACTTCTTTCTCTCAATTCATGTCCTCTGAAACCCGGGCTACAGTGCTGCCCACAGAGGCTGTGGCTGGTGTCAGATGTGAGGTTCCAGGCTGAGGGGCTTTGAACCTGTAACTTGGCATGTCTGGGAACCTTGAGGTTTTCATGGGGTTGGCACAGAGCAGCGTCAGTATGTGGGACAGAGTGTGGGAAGTTTGGTGAGAATCCTGGGCAAGCAGACTGGACTGGGGTGCCCTTAACCGGACGCTCTCCATGTGGCCTTCTAAGAAGAAACAGTTTGGGCTGCAGGCCCCTGGCACCTCCACCTGGGTGGCAGCTGTGGAACCAGCATTTCCAGGCTTGGTTCTGAGTTCAGATGTGGGCAGCGGGCTGTCGCAGTCATGCTGAGAGGACAGGACTGACACCTGTGGCCACAGCAGTGGCTAGCTTTGCCCCTGAAAACCTTGGGTTACCGAGGAGGGCTCGTTTGCTCCTGCCCAGGCAGCACCCAGGATTTTCCAGACGGGAAAATCCCAGTCTGGAACACTTGATTCATCTTCTGGACAGGAGGACGCTGCTGTGGTGTTGTCCATGGCTGAGGTCGTGGGCCCCTCAGACAGCTCACCAACACCAGTGTGTGGGAGAGCAAGCTTGGGAGAGCGTATGAGGTTTGCCGTGTGTCCTGTTTGTTTGCTGTCTGGTTTGGCCAGTATGTGGGCAGGGCAGCGAGGCCTTGGAATGTTGGCCTGGGTAGCACGGTGGCTTCGCTGGGGCGGAGAAGGGGCAGACGTCAGAAATGCCTATAAAGCCTCCAGCCAAGAGGCTTCTAGACGTCAGAGGTTTGGTCACTAGAATAACTCAGTCCTGGCCCCTCCCTATAGACCTGCACTTAACAGAGGGTGTGGGCCGTAGTGATTAGAGCTACAGCTGAGCCCATTTCATCCATGTAGGCCAGTCCTTGACCTCTCTGTTCCTCTGCCGTTGGAGGTGTCTGAGGGTGTTGCTGGGATGAACTAAGATGGAATGTACCCCTGTATTTGCCACAGTGCCCGGTAGAGTCTGTCAGTACTCAGTACACCTTTGCTGGACAGGTGTGTGGTGTGGAAGACAGCCAGGCCTGACAGAAAGCTATTGCTGCTTCCACGACTTGATGCTGTCCAGGGCAGCTCTCCTGGCACGTCTTCTACTGAGGGTAGAGGAGATTGCGAGCCTGCCTTGGGAATATTCACAGACTTGGCTCAGGATTCAGGAACAGACAGTAGCTCCCTAGGGGAAGGCCTACTAGGCTCACATGGTAACACTGGACTGCTGTGAAGTATGGACAGGGTCCTGTGAGAGGCAGGAATTCTGGGGAGACTTAGAGAGGTCTTTGAATGCCTCAGAGGAGCACCCAGAGGATCCTGGGTGAGGTGGTGTCCCCACACAGGCATTGCTGGCTCCCCTGCAGGTATTCCTCGTCATTCTCAGGGTTCTGCTCTGACACCTTACTGCTGTTTGGGTAACGTGCAAAAGGTCCATGTCCTGCTTCCTCTCGCTCCCTTCCTTGTCTGGAGAGAAGGTGACATCTAGGTCACCGATTCATCTATAAACTCAGCCTGATAGTTTATGGGCATGCTGAGTGTTGTGAGGTTAAGTGGAGGGCTATCCACAGCTAAGCCATGAATGGGACCAGGGTGCTCTGGTCCTGGCGTCGAGGCTGGCTCCAAAGGAGAGAGAGAGGGAACCTGGATGCAGGTTACTGAAGGGAGTGGGGCCTTGGACCATAGGTGGGATGGGGATTCCAGGGGTGGAGCCAGTGTGAGCATAGGTACTGAGATGGGGAACAGACAGCTACTGTGAGGAGCAGAGCTCTGGCTGACAGCACCTAAGGGTGCCAGGAGAGAGACTGAGATGGGAGAGCTTGAGTACTCAGGATGTGGTACAACAAGGACGCTTGGGGACACGCTTTGTAAGATCAGTGTTCACACTCCAGTGCCTCCGAAGAGCCAGAGGGACACTTATCAGCATCCGGGAGTGGGGCGGCAGCTGGTTCTGTGCTTGCAGAAGGGTAACCTGCTATGTGAAACCATCGTAGAAATCCTCAAGCTTTTCCTGCCGTCATGCAGGAGGCGGTAGCTCTCCCATAGATGCATTAAAACTTGGGTTTCAAGTGGGGAATAGTGGTGTGTAATTCATTTCTCCTGGTGCTTGATCTGTGCTCCCAAGGGGAGAGGACAGGAAGGAATTAGTGAGCTCTATATTACAACTTAATTGCTTGAAGGAAAAATATTATTCTTTATTGTTAACCATTAGCCGTTTCCAGTTTTATTAAGCTCCAGGCTGCATGGAGCCTCTTGGAGCTGGCCGGCTCCTGAGGGCCAGGAAGCCCTCAGAACTGTCCCACCTCATAAACAGGCCTTGAATCTTACATCTCAGGCATCTGCACTTGGGTGCAGCCTCCCTGCCGTGGATTCTGCCCCAGCGGTCCCAGGAAAGGCCTCTGCCCTGGAGCTAGGCAGCCAGATCTTCTCTCAAGATAGAGGATGCGGTTCATGTTTTATAGTGTGTGTGTGCGCGCGCGCGCGCTGGGGGTGTTTGGGAGGGCAGTTTTCCTTCTAGGGTACTTGCTAGTGCTAGCCGAATACCCTGGTATTTAGCCACACGTTTCTGTAGGCCACTGCTTCTCTTTGTTTCCATTCTAGACTTAAGCTCTTGTGTTCAAGACTGCTGTTTGGAGGGCTAGCCATGCCCTGCCATGATGCCCTGCTGTGACCTGTTGGACCCTGCCACCTTCCTTGAACAAGCAGGCCCTGGGTTTCTCAGGGTCCAGGGTGTAGGGTAGAAACTCAATGAAAGTCCTTTCCTCTATTCATCGTCCTTCACTGCCGGATCCACACCAGGTCCCTGTCCCAGGGAAGGCCCGGCTGGACCCATGAAGAAGATGTGACAATAAGAGCAGTGCAGTGGCTGCTGTGTGCATCTCGGTCTGCCTGAGATGCTGGGACAGTAACACTGAGTAACCTGTGTGTGGTAACTCCTGTCACCCGAAGTCCAGGGTCTGAGGCCAAGGTGACACAGCCAGAGGTGGAGCCGGCCTGTCCGAATCCCTTGTCTGCCTAGGCTTTGTTCATGGGGTGCTCCTGCCCCTCTCATGTGCCCTTAATAGGCACTGTTAGGGGCTAGTCCCACTGGAGCTGTGTGGCTAAGGCCAGCAGAGCACTACTGAGCTGGGGACCGGGTGGGACCGGCCGCTTACAGAAGGCAGTGTGGTGCTCTGAGCCTGAGCCGACACAGCTCTGGTCACTGACTGTTCTCTGTCGTCATTCGTGTTCCTTCTTCTGCCCCATCTTGGCGACACTTACTGTGGAAGCACCAGACGTACCTGTCTCCCTCACGTGCCTATGCCATTCCCTGCCTAGAGTACCTACTCTTCTTTGTTGGCTAACTCCTGAGGCCTGTTTTGTGGCCACCAGGATGCCCTGGCCCCCAGGCTGGGCCAGAGCCCCCTTTCAGTGTCTCAGGCTCTGAAGTGTCGGTCTACACATGCTAACCACCCATGTGGTCATTTCCTATGCCCGGTCTTTCTCACAGGGTGATGGCTTCTGATACTCCTTCCTGCATGGGACCCCAAAGCCCAAGCTTGGGCCTGCCTGGGGCAGACTCTCAAGGAAGGCTGGCGAGGGGGTGTAGCTGACTGTGCCTCCTCATGCTTTAACCCTACTGTGCCTCTCAGGCTGCTCCGTGCCCGAGCTGTGCTGCTGAGCTGCCTAGCCTTCTGCGGGCTAGGTTGCAGGAATAAGTGTGTTTTTCAGAAGAGGAAACTGAAGTTCAAGGAGATGGCCATTCTGCTGAGACCATGTCCCCAGCCTGTGACTAACCTGCGGCCAGCTGCCTTCCTCCTGAGGGGCTCATCTACTGACGGGGTGGAAAGTTGTGTCTGAGGTAGGGGTGAGAGGCTGCCATGGTTCTGACTGGGACATGGGTCCAGGACGGGGTCGAAGGGCTGGAGGACCATGCTACATCTGGTTTAGCTACTTGTTCTGACCTCACAGACTTCTCAGAACCATCCCAGTGGCTGGCCAGAGTCTGCCACATAGATAAATCAGGCAGTTGAGGGTGTCAGGCATTTAATGGGAAGAATGGAGAGTGGGGTGCACATAGGCTTGCTGCCACTGCCCCCAGCTCAGGGGTAGGTAGCACCGCTCCCTCCAATGCGACTTTTTTTTGGGGGGGGGAGTCTATTTTTGCTCATAGGGAAGGCAGTGACAGAAAAGGAAAGGATTCTACCCAAGCCTAGCCTGGTGAGCCGATGAGTTCACTGGGTCCTTTCAGAAGTATGAGTGGCTCAGAGGCAGCCTCAGGACAGAGTAGCCCATCCCAGCGTGTGTGATGGCTCAGGAGAACTGCACCCGGGAGTTCCCTGCTCTGCTTAACCTGATGGAAGAATTTAGAGTCTGAGGAGTTTCTTCCTAGTGACCCTCCTGCCACCAGGAGGGGACAGTTCAGACTAGGTGTAACAGCTGTACCATACCACCACACACAACTGCATATGGTAAGCCTTGGGGGGGACGCAGCTGTGGTGCCCCAGAATAACCCAATATAGGTAACTTCTGCACCTTCAGAGGTGCAAACCTATGGGAGTGGGGTTGAAAACGGGATCTCGGAATGAGGTGGTGACAGCAGAGGCTTGGAAATCTGGTGTTCAGCCAGTGTTTGATTTGGTGCTAGCCAAGAAACCAGTGGAGATTCTAGAAACTGAAAAGGGTGGGGAGCAGAAAGCCAAAGGAAGGGGGGTAGGTTGGGATGGAAGGGATAGGGGAATGTGTGCAGAGCAAGTCTGTAGGTGGTACGTGGTGAGAGATACCGGGCCCGAGCAACAGACAGCCCTGTACCTTATGGGTGTAGCTCGTGTTGAGGTGGGAGGTAGGCTCTAGGCTATGAGGAGGCCCTGGACTCCATGGGAATGCACATGTGGGGCAGGTTGTGAGTGACAGGAAAGGCGGGCATGCAGGGATCCTCTCATTAGCGCCGTCTGGGGGTATGCGAGAGCCCCAGCAGCGAGAAGACAAAGCCTCGGCAGAGCGTTCATGAGAATAGTGTGGATGGATGGTGAGAGCGCCGTGGTACAGCCAGGGGCAGAGTGTTGTGACAGGTCCCCAAACCCCAGGAGTTCCCTGTGGGCCCATGCCGTGGCCTGCTATCAGCTGTGAGCTCCTGAGGCTTGAGCTAACTTTTCTCTTGGTTCCTTGGTATCCAGTGCTGGCTGCAAAGGGTGAAGAACAGGTTGGCAGTCCCCAGCAGGCTTAGCCAGGCAGGTTAGCCTCACCCACAGCTGGAAGCATCACTCACAAGGAACCATCATCAGGACCAGGCAGGGAGGGGTACCTGCTGGCGCCATGCTGGAGAAGGGTGACCGAGGGAGGGCCCTGATGGGGCTTCAGCCATTCTTATCTGAGACATGGCAGAGTCTACTCCAGAACCAGCTGTCTGTCTGGTGATCTCCATATCCCGGTGACCCCCAAATCCTGAGAGAAAGGTGGTACCTGAACACAGAAAACATTTCTACCCTCAACTTCTGTACCGGAAAGGAGCATGATAGAACAGTTAAGAGATGCCGTGCCAGGGGGACAGTCAGGCACATTCAGGTCTTCTGCGAGGCTAAGACAATGGGTCAGAAGTGGTGCGTTTGAACTCCTGAACAAGATGGTGGAAGGGGACCTGCCCAGATGGGACAGACATTGGGACATGTGCTTTCCACAGCAGCTGGAAGACTGTGTGCCTCTTTAACCAGGTCCTGTCTCTTTTAGGTGTTATGTGTCCTCATGACTGCCTCTTAACACAGATACATTTGTTTCCCCTTCTGGGCAGGGTACTTTCCCCAGGCTGTCAAGCTAGCAGGCAAAGGAGCAGGTCTGCTACAGGTTACAGACCAAAGCCCAGGCCTTTGTTCACCCTAGGGCCCACAGTGCCTCTCACCTACTTCCCAGCATCCCATGCAGGGCTGGCCTGAGGCTGCCAGGAGAGCCAAGCAGCAGAAGGCCCTTGAGCAGTGATGTTCTTGCCTGGAAAGGTCCTGTGTGTCTCTCAGAACCCAGGTCAGACATTCCAACCTTGAATTCGTCAGTGTCTCCATCCATCTTTCCCAACCTATAATCCAGCCCAGTCTAGAACTCACGGCCCTCTCGCCTCCCGAGTGCTGGCTTTTGTCTTACGCATAATGGCACACCTTACTTTCTTCCATCTCTTTTACCACAAAGTCACCCTGATCAGGTTCAGACATTGTTACTCTGTCCTCTCTTTTCTCCGGCCTCTGGGTTGCCTCCCCCAAACCTGAGTTTCCCAAGAAGAGGACTGAGTGGTTCATCTGTGCTTCCTATGCCCAGCGTTGCCCACTGACCAGTGATGCCCCTTTGCTGGGCTCAGAGGAGTTTCTTCCTCTTCCACCTGCTTGTTTCTTGAAAACAAAGCCACCAGGCATGGGAGTTGGGGCTGGTGGGAGGGGAAAGGAAATAAGAGAAAACGGGCACAATTTGGCCTGGCAGAGGGGGCTTTCATGGACCTCATGCTGCCAATTTAACCTGTGTGAACTGAGCTGTAGGGCCCCACCTGAAGGACTTGCATGGGACAGTAGGAGCTAAGCAGGGTGAGCCTGGTGTGACAGTGACCTGGGGACATGTGAATAGAGCAGATGCAAAGACCATTTGAGACAGGGTGTTTCTATACAAGTTGTGTTTGAAAGAGTCATAGCTGAGGTCAGCAGACAACAGCTCTTGGGCCAGCAGTAGCTTTGATGACACCTGGCTGCATGTTGAAGCTGAATGGAGGGGCAAGATAGGGGGTCCCAACAATGGACACTCATGGACAGGGCATGACTGGGTCCTGTTGGAGTCTGGACATGGTGGATGGGACATGCACGGAGGTGAGGGGGTGACTTGTCAGACAGGAGGTCATAGCAGCCTTTTCAGAAAGGACTCATCAGAAGAGTGGGAAGCACACAGGCTCTGTGGGACCTCTCCAGGGGTAATTTGGGCTTGGGTGGGATAGCCACCGATCAGATTGTAAGTCAGGTGTGGTATCGCAGAGAGCGTAGCAGATCAAAGCCAGGGCGATTGGGCGCTGATTAGACCCTACGAGGAGGCCAGACTCATCACCGAGGAATGCACACAGGCCGGCCCACTGACGGGGATAATAACAGATCATGCTGGCCGCAGACACCGCGGCGCTCAGGACGCAGTCCTCTGCGGCAGGGCAGCCACAAGGAATGGCATGTTTGCAGGCTGCCATGGGACTGGGACTCAAGGGTGGGTGGCAGCATGCAGGGTCAGCTGCATAGCCAGTGCCCTTGGTGGTCTGTGCTGACCTCTTTGCAGCCTGTGAGTGGGGACTGCTCTGCCAGCTGCACCTTGGCAGAGGTTGGCCCAGTAGCACTCCATCCCCTGTCACTTCTGTGTGCCTGCCTGCTCACAACCTTCCTCTGCAGTGCTCCTGACATGTTCTCTCCCAGGGCTCTGTTTCTCCCATGGGTCCCATGGCCCCATCCTCCCCACTGTGACTTCTTCAGAGACAGTGGGCTTCTCTGTGTCTGCCCTGTGCACAGAGTAGATAACCAGCTGGGTTCACAGATTTGGGCAGAGCCATGTCCACTCTGTCAATGAAGAACAAACATGGGCTCAGATTGGCTTCCTGTCCTCGGAGAAACCCCAGGACGTCTGGGCAGAGAGGCCACCCCAGTGAGGAAAGACAGGTCACTCCCCACCTTGCTGGTACGCAGGCTGCATGCAGAGGTTTTGTGTAGAGGATGAAGGAAGAGGTACCAGGTGGATGAGTCTGGACTTGATCCTGAAGGCACTAGAGGTTCCTTGATCTAGGGGACCATCAGAGAATGGGCTGTCTGAGGGGACCCTGAAGGTTCTGTGCTGGTGTTTCTGGCTGGCAGAGGAGGAACTGTCAGCTCTGCTGTGATGTTACTTGTACCAGTTTTATCTTGCAGTGTGATGTGAGGTTCCTCCATAGTGGTCCCCATCTGGGTCCCAATGGCTGCCTCTGATCTCCAGCCTTTTCAGCTCAGAGGTTAGGGGAGAATAGGCTGTCCCTTGGGGCCTGGGGCTAACCTGAAATGAAGCCAAACCTCTGATTCACAAACACTGCAAACCCATCTGCTTCCATGTGTTGGCCCTTTGCTGGGTCTGGGATGCTGTGCAGCTCAGCTCCCTTGGAACAAGGCAAAATGAGCTACTCTGTGAGGTCTGGGAGTGACCGCCATGGCCCAGGAATGATCTGTGCCACTGCAGTAGGACCCTAATTTAGGTCTGAACCCCCTTCTCCAGACCTGCAGCCCTTCAGCCCTTCTCGTCCTCTCATGACACCTTCTTGCTCTGTCACAGTCTTGCACCAGCACGGGGACAACCAGAGGGATAGGTTTTAAGAAGCCTTTCAGGTACTTAATGGCGACCCTTCCCCTGCAAAGGGCTTCTAAGGAACCAGAAGCACAGCAGGGAAAAGCTCGGGAGACAGAGAAGCAGGGTGTGCTTCTGAGGGAGTCCAGAGAGGTGTAGACTCACCCCTCTCTACTGGCCAGGACCTCCTGGAGTTCAGAGAGAAGGAGAACGAAAGCCCTACCCTTGCAGCTGCAGCGTAGCTATGTCCGCCATCCTGGTCTTCAGCCCTCCTCCAGGCCCACGAGTGTCCATGTGGGGAAAGGATTCCGCTGCAAGCCCAGCAGAATAGCACCGTTTAGGAAATACGTCTTCATAAACTTGGCCACGACCCAGCTGGCTGGTGGGTTTCAGACCTGCATGCGACTGTACAAAGCTCCCGTTCTGATCTAGATCCTGCCTGTGCCCAGAAGCCTCTCTAGCATCCTCAGCAACTGGCCACTCTCTGTGAGCTAGAGAGGCTCTGGGAACTGGTACCAGCCTCCTTCCCAGGTCACTAATCAGGATTGTAACATGCCCTCTCTGGGCCTCAGACTCACACTCCTGTGTCCTTTGCCAGGTTCCTGATGGGGCTGGAGACTGGGACTGAGGGTGGCTCTCGATAGATTGGAGACTGGCTGACTTAAAGGTATAACCCTCTTTCCCTATAAGAGGACTGCAGTAGGCATCTCCCTCATCCAGTCTAGAGAGGAGGACACGGAGGTCTCCTGTACAGTAAAGAAGTGGGGCTGGAGACTGAACCAGGGTCCTTTGATGCTACAGTCTCTGTTGTGCAGAGGCTCTGGTCTGGAGACCACCTACCTGCCTGACAGAGGGCATCCTTGGGTACCTAATGAGTATAACTCAGTGGTCATGGGTGAGCACCCAGGACGGGCTGCATGCAGGAATACTGAGCTTCCCTGCCTTTCTTCTCTGCTAAGATACTGTTCCCTTCTGCCTCAGTCCTTTTCACTTAGCCTGGAATGTTCTCCCCTCCCCCAACTCCAGCAGGCTTTGCTCACTTACTATGCACATGTCCTTGTGTCTCAGGTCTCCTGTGTATCCCTCCTCACCTCTGATGGTTTCCAGCATGTATGGAGGATTCTCTGGTTACTCTGTGATGGGTCATATCCGAAATGCTCCCACAGCTCATAGGTCAAACACTTGTTTCTCGGCTGGTAGCACTGTTTTGGTAGGCTATGCGGCTTTAAGAAGTAGGGGGTAGCTGGGAGGGGGTCCTTGAAGGTTATAGAGCCCAGATCCTCAGTCTGTCCTTTCTGTGTCTTTCTAACCCACTGTGATGTGTACAGCTGCTGTCAGATGCTCCTGTCGCAATGAACTGCAGGACCCGGCTATTCCCAGCCATCATAGACTGAAACTGTGAGCCAAGATGTATCTTTGCCATCTTCATTTGTTTCTCTCAAGCATTGTGGTCACAGCAGTGCAAGAGTGATAATTAATAGTCTCTGACACATGTAGATGCTAAGCTCAAGGCCTGTTGGGCCCATCATGAAAGGGGCAGCCCTTTTCTGGACTCAGACTCCCCATCTGTGAAATGGCAGGATTGTGGAGGGATCTTTTCTTTCCAGCTGTGGTAGCTCAGCCAGCTCTAGTTGTGCCACTGAGAGATTCTGTGTCAGCGACAGTGTTCTGCCCCTTCCCCCCTCGCCTGGCCTCTGGATCTGCCCTTAATCTCTAGGAACCAGGTCAGAGGGCAATGGTATATTCCAATGAGTGAGGCTAGTTACCCTATGCCTATGGGGACCAGTACCTATGTTAGTTCCAGGGCCTTTGGCATTTCTAGTGAGCAGTATGAGGACTTGTCCAGTGAGGTAGCCTGCAGGGCAGTCAAGGATGCGCAGTTTGTCTGGGCCTTGTATTGGAAAAGCGGTGGCTAGCATAACCATCCAGCAGACTCTGCACTTCTCCCGTCGGGTAGAGGGACAGGTCCTGGCTCCGTTCCCAATGCCATTTGGCCCAGGGTGCTGGCTGGCTGACTGAAGAATGAATATGAGTTGGACTGTTGAGGGGCTGTAGAGGAGACAGGAGCTCCCCACCTTCACACAGGTGTCCACACCAGCCTGAGGTGTCCTGCTGGCTGACTAGGCCAGTTTATTCCACGAAGCACAGCGATTTCAGATGCCCCTTCTTCTCAGAGACTGGTAAATCCTGTGGAGGATTGAGTACGCTTGCTGAACAGCCACCGTGTGACTGAGTTAGTGTGTTATAAACTCAACACAGGGTGGGAACAAAGGCTGACAGATACACTTGGGTGCCAGAGGCTCTGTCAAGGAGACAGGAAGAGCTACCCCTGTGGGACTTGGAGCCTCCATGGGGGAGGTAAGTTCCACCCTAAGTTCCCTGTTCCCGTAGTGTTTGTGTGTATGTAGTATATGTGTGTGTGGGTGTATGTGCAGGTGTGTGCATGTGCTTGTAGAGCCCAGAGAACAACTTCTGCTGTCCACCAACACTACCCTCTCCTCCCCCTTTCCCTCTTCCTCCTCCTTTGAAACCGTGTCTCTCAGTGGGCTAGAACTGACCAAGCCCACTGATCTGACTGACTCCACTTCTCCAAGGCTGGGATTATAGGCATACATGCCACCTTGCTTAGCTTGCTCGACCTCTCTCTCTCTCCATGTGTGTGTGTGCGTGCACATGCACACATGCATTCTCATGTGTCTGTGCACATGGGGAAGCCAGAGGTCCAGATCGTCTGTCTGTCCTCCTCCATTGCTCTCTACTTTATTATTTGAGGCAGAGTCTCTCACTGAACCTGGAGCTCACTGTTTTCTCCAGACTGGCTGGCCAGGAAGCCCCTGCGCACCACCTGTCTTTGTCCCCAAGTGCTGGGTGGGTTTGCCGTGAAGACTTTTCTGTGGATGCTGGGATCTGAATGCAGTTGCTTAGGTTGCTCCCCAGGGAGCCCTTGTCCCAGTCCCACGCCTGGCTCTATTCCACAGGTTGTGGGGATCACACACAGGTCCTGTGCTTGCAGGGCAGGCACTCTGTATCTCCCCAGTCCACATGTTAAAAATTCTAAGGTCGTGTGTGTTCCACGCACTTGAAGCAGTGTGTGTGTGGGGTGGCTAAGCACCTCCACCTCTTCTCACATGTCCCCCCCACCCCGCCCCCAACATCCTTGGGAAGCAACCTTGACCCGGAGGCTGGATATTTCTCAAGTCCAGCCTGTCCTGTCGGTGCAATTGATATGCCTGCTCTTTCCTGGCTACCTGTGCTGGGTGGGACACAGCTTGCCAGCCTGCATCCATGTCACTTCTGCTTACAGCTTTGCATGAATTCCCCCGAGTTCCTATCACAGGTCCGGGCCCTTCTCCCGGTTCCTGGCAGTATAACATATTCACCTGCTGGCACCGTCCATGAGCAGCCAGGCACTGAGGGTATTGCAACAGTCCAATTGAGGAGTGAGGAGGCCTTGCCGAATCTTGCCTCACCGTGGCTACACTCCCGGCTCAACAGTTCCAGGGGTGCCTTGTAATTTCAGCTTAGAAGCTCTGAGGAGCTGGGGCTGGGAGCCTAGGCCTGTAGACCACCCTCTGCCCAGACATCAGTGTGGTCCATCCCAGACTTGGCAAGCACAGCGTGCTATGTCCTTGTACAGATTATCTGGCCAGTGTCTGACATAGGTAGATGTGGTAGAGGGCAGTAGATGTGTGTGCCACCTTTGAGAAGCAGAGGAAACGCTCTCGTCACAGTGCATCAGTGTCCTCAAGTGGGTCTCATTCAGCTTCCTCAGAGAGCAGGGGCTTCCGACTCCTCTCTGCTGCTGTGTTATGGGGAGTGTCTTCAGAGACATTGGAGAATCATTTGCCCATCCATTCATATCCATGTGGTATATCCTAGAGGCGTCTCATGCTGGTCCTGAGGTAGGATTTATGTGCTTACTGGGTGAGTTTCAGAGTCTTGTCTGGTACCAACTGGGTAGCATTTCTGCTACTCCGCGTAGTTCGCAGTTCACAGGGGGCTTTTCCTTTCTGTATTGAGGAGGTTTTATTACCTCTGAGTTGGAGGGGAAGGCAGGGGCTTTAGCTTCTTGTCCAAGGTGACACAGGTCCCTCGGAGCAGAGGTCTGGCTGTTCCATATTGTCCTGGCACTGCAGTGTGGCGTTGGTGTCAACAAGTGGCAGGCTGGGTACTTGTGGAATGGACAGCACCCACTTCTTGCCAGAGACCCTGTATGTGTGGATAGAGCAGTCGATGTTTTCCAGTCTCTCCCTTCCTTCCTTTCTCCCTCCCTTCCTCCCTCCATCCTTCCCTCTCTTTGGTAAGCTTGCCTCATACTAAACTATGTGCTGGACACTGAGAACCCGGAGAACCAATGTGTTCCCGCTCTTGGGGTGTTCAGAGACAGAGGTGGCTAAGGAAAGGCATATTTTACATCCCCGTGTTCTCTAAGTACACGAGGGCCTTTCCTCAGGGCTACTTCTGGCAGGAGTGAGGGTAGAGATTGTCATCACGGAGGGTCCTCTCTGGGAAAAGATCAATGACTTGTGTTTGAGAGAGCTGTGGAATGTGTGGGTTGGCACCCTCTGCTGAACAGCACGTCCAGCAGTCCGGACCTCTCTGTAGCCTGCTCTGCAGCAAAGGTGTGTTCAGGACGGCTGTGAGGCAGCTGGCCAGTGTGCTGTGGCCTTCCCCGGGTGCAATCTAAGGGTTAGACTCAGTGTGTGCTTCTGAAGTGCCGGTTTTCCTGGGATGCCATGCCTCTTGCCGCTCAGGATGAATAGGGCTGTGACTCCTGGTGCCTACATAAGAGAGTTGGGGCATCTGTAGTGCGGGGTGCAGGGAGTCTGGGTGCTAGGGTCTTCACGAGTCGTTCTCCAGGTTCCCCCACCCCCTGCCTGCTGAGGCTCCTGCCCAAGCAGCAGATGCTGCAGTTCTGACATTTCCCTTCACATCTGCTTTCTCTCCTCCTTTCATCTGAAACCCAACCAGACCATCTCAGTAAACAAACAGTAAATTCAACAATACGGTCTTTTTGAAATGCCTTGTAGTTATTTTAAGGCTATTTGGAGATTTATTTTAAAATAAATAATTGTGGTCCCTGCTTCCAGAGTCATCCAGCTGTGGGGGCACCTGTGGCTGCTGCCTCTTGTCCATTCTAGTGAACCCTGTGCCTCCCACCAGTGTCCTGCTGGCCTTTGGGGGAGGTAAGGGGAGGTGGCTGATCACTCCTCCTACATCCAAACTCCTGCTGCATATGTGTCTGAACAGAGACAACTGCAACTTCAAGAAACCCCGTGCCCTGAGGGGAAGGCAGATTGGGAGGCCGAGTGGTCTAGATTTCTTTCTGTTGCTGTGATAAAACACTGTGACCGAAAGCAACCTGGGAGAGGAAAGGGTGTTTGGCATACACTTGCATGTCACAGTCCATTGTTGAGGGAGGTCAGGGCAGGGACTCAAGCAGGAGCAGAAACCACGGAGGAACACCGTGCTGGCTCACTTGCAGGTTCATGCTATGCTAGCTTTCTCATACAGCCAGAGGTCATCTGCCCAGGGACCGGTGTTGTGCATGCACAGTGAGCTGGGCCCTCCTATGTCATCTCACAGTCAAGACAATCCCTTACAGACATGCCCACAGGTCACCCTGATCTGGACAACCCCTCAACTGAGACTCTATTCTCATGTAACTCTAAGTTATGTCATGTTGATACTTAGAGCCAGCTAGGATGCTCCATTCCTTTATAACTCTACACACAAACACATCACTTTAAACTATCACTGTTCAATTCCTTATCCTCATCTTAGGACAATACCAACAAAACAAAACAAAAACAACAACAACAACAAAAAACCCACCACCACCACCACCACCACCACCAAAAACTTTAGAAGTTTCACAGTCTTTAAGACTTTCAACTGGAGGCTGGAGAGGTGGCTCAGGGGTTAAGAGCACTGACTGTTCTTCCAGAGGTCCTGAGTTCAAATCCCAGCAACCACATGGTGGCTCACAACCATCTGTAATGGGATCAGAGGCCCTCTTCTCGTGTTTCTGAAGAGAGCAACAGTGTACTCACATACATAAAATAAATCTTTAAAAAAAAAAAAAGACTTTCAACTCTTTGGGTGTGAGGGTGAGCTGGCTTGTCATTGGTCACCCTTTTGATTGCCAGAACTGATCTGGCTGAGCTTCCTATGAAGCTGCCCACTCTGTGGAAGGACAGCCTTCCCTGAATAGAAGACTGCCAAGAGGAAACAGGTATCTGTGGTCCCCGAACCTCCAAAACAAGTTCTCAAGACTTTCAACATTTTTAAAGTCCAAGGTTTTGCAGGGTGTGGGAGTGCTCACCTTTAATCCCAGCACTCAGGAGGCAGAGGCAGGCAAATCTTTCAAGAGTTCGAGGCCAGCCTCCATAATGAGTTCTAGGCCAGCTACAGCTACATGGTGCGATACTAACTCAAAAAAACCAAACAAACAACCCCCCCCCCCAAGTTACCCACTGAGATATCTTTAAAAATCCAAAGTCTCTTAACTGTGAGCTCCTATGAAATAAGAAATAGGTCATATACTTATTCTAAAAGGGAAGAACTGGGCATAAGTTCAATAGATTAAAGAAAACAAACTCCAGGTGTAGATCTACATTCTTACCTTGGCATCTGGAACTCATGATCTTCTGGGCTCCAAAGAGCTTGCACAGTCACGCTTTCTCAGCTCCTGTGTTCATAACACACGGCTTATCTCAGGCATAAGTTTCATACTTGGCCCCCCGTTTTGTCTCAGCATCTCCAATATCCTGGGGTCTCTACTATAATTGAGGCTGTATCTTTACCAATGGCCTTTCCTGGCATCTCTTCAGGGATTCTGAGCCTACCACAGAGTGCCAAGCCTCACCTTCTCTTCCTGACCCTGTCAATCCTGCGGTATTTTTTAATGTCAAGTACCATTTGAGTAACTCCTACACACTGTCAGGTTCAGCTGCCAGCTTGAGATGTGGCCTCCTCCCCCCTGCCATGACAGTGTGCTGACCACATCCCTGTTCCCGTGAAGCACAGATTTTTACCTCAACAATGCTAATCTCTTATTAATCACACCTGATGATTTATCCCTAGCTGATCAGCACACATAGATTCTCAGTCTAAAATATCACACATGTTGCACCTGCTCCTGACAGGAGTCCTTGCTGTCTTTTCTCAACATTCTTCCAAGCCTCCATAAGCGTGGACCACTAGATAGGGCTGGAGAGATGGCTCAGCGGTTAAGGATAATGCCTGCTCTTCCAGAGGTCACGAGTTCAATTCCCAGCAACCACACAGTAGCTCACAACCATCTGTAATGGGATCTGATGCCCTCTTCTGGTGTCTGAAGACAGCAACAGTGTACTCACATACATTAAATAAATAAATCTTTAAAAGGAAAGAAAAGTAAAGTGGCCCACAAAGCTCTGCCCACAGCACTCAGTGGCTTTCCCAGCCTGAAGTTTTAAATATTTCATAAAAATTTTACATCCGAGTCATAAAAGCCAGATAGTCAGGTTCGCCATGATACAGCCCGCTTGGCTGCACTCCTTTCTGCTGTACTTCCCTTGTATTGCTGTGAGGAAACTCTGGAGGAGAGAAAAGGATTTATGTGGCTTAAACCTCCAGGCTGCAGTCCGTAGGGCAGGAGCTCATGGAGGACTTGACGTGGACCGTGATGGAGTAACACCGTAGTGCCAGCCCGCTTGCGGCCTCACACTTAGCTAGCTTTCTTATCCTATCTGGCCGTGGGATCGTGCCAGCCACAGAGAGCTGGGCCCTTCTACACCAGTTAACAGCCACAACAGGCTCCCTCCGGCTTGCACGTAGGCCTGTGTGATTCAGATAATTCATCTGGGGCTCTCTTTCTCTTCTCAGGTAAGTCTAGGCTGCGTCAATTTGACAATTAGAACTAAGTAGGACAGATGAGTTTCTTGGCTCCAGAAGGCTGGGAAAGGAACAACAGGGCTTGTTTTAGATTTGCTCCCAGGAGCAGGGCCACAGACCCACCCCACTGACAGAAAGAATCAGAAAGTTGGTTCCAGAGAGGCCAGATGGAGTCTTCTGACTGGGAGGGGTTTCTGGAGACCATCCCGTCTACAGTCTTCTCTCCACACTCCCTCTACAGCTGCCCTAGACTGAGGGGTCTCCTTCCGTCTTGTTCTACTTCTAACTGACCTGCACCCATCCACTGAGGTCTCCCCTGAGCTCAGTGGCCCTGGAACCCGGAATTTCTAAGTTTCAGGAGAACTGCACCAAGGAAAGTCTGGGCTGATGGTCCTACCCTCATTACAAGTGACAGATTCTCCTCACAGACATGGACTAGAAAATACCCGTGGGCTGAGGCCTGGCTTCCTTCCCAAAGCAGGCAAGCTATTGAAATTTCTGGGCCTCAGCTTCCCTGTGTGGTGGGATGGACAGCAGTGGCCTGTTTCCAGGTGGTACTTTCTAGGTTCTGAGAACTGGGAGCTGCTGTTTCTATCTGAAGACCCCTGTCCAACTGTCCACTGACAGGACCCTCTGTGCTGTGGGAATGCCTGTGTTTCTCCGCCTCTGTGCACAGGCAGAACTGGGCTCCTGACCCTAGGCGGTCCACTCCATGTATTTCCCAAGGAGCTAGCGCCAGGAGCAGTGGAGGAGCCCCACACCATGGGGATGCTTTCTAAGTGCCAGGAGCTTCAGAGATGTTTATTTCCCCCCACAGCTCTGGCACGAGGAGACCATTGTTCCCATTTCATACATGCGCTGCCTGAGGCTAGCTTGGAAGGGACATGGGGCAAGCACCAGAGGCCAGCTCCTCCCTTGAGCAGGGGAAAGACTGAGAACCTCGAGATGGACAGTTAGCACAGAGAGTCGTGGGGAAGGGGCAGGGATGGCGTGAGAGCGAGCGAGAGAGAGACGAGGGTGCTCATGGCGGGTGCCTAGGCCTGGGTCCAAACAGAGTGAGGCCCAGGCCTTGGGAGACGTCTGGTCTGGGTCCTTCTATTTATTTGCACATCACCAGATGTAAACTAATTTGTTTAGCAAGAAAAAACACATTTTTATTGCCTTTAAACTGGGCTGTTTCCCTCTGGCTGTCCATCCTGCACTGGTGGACTGGCCAGGGAGCAGAACTTTTGGGAACAGTGTGAGGTGATGTTGAGGCTGCGATGCCTTGTGTGGGGTGTTTGTCCACAGCAGTTCCCCAGCAGCCCCTACTCCGCCGCGGCAGCCCGTGCATCTGCAGCCTCCGCATCTCTAGCAAGCTGCAGGCTGCGTGGCGGTGCCCCTTGTTAACTATCCCACCATACCTCATAGACAAACCACAGTCTCAGGCAGACTGTCAGCCCCTTGTGTGGAACTTATTTCTGTCTGGGCTCCTGTTTGGTGCAGCGGAAAGTGAAAGGCACCTTAAACATAGGAGGACGGAACACTCAGGTTTCAGGGTACTTAACTGTGTATGCCAGCACTCAGGTTTCAGGGTGCTTACTGTGTATGCCCGCTACTGGGTTAGGTCCTTGCTGTAGGTTGCGTCTTAATCTTTAGGCCTGCAGAGGGATCACCGTTCTTGCTTTTTGGACAGTGCTCACAGAGGCCAAGAGTGGAGTGTGAAGGCAGAGCCCACTCCTCTCCCCCAAGCAAGTGCTCCAGAGCAAGCGCCTGCACTTGGAGGGGTTCTCAGAGCTCTGGGTGGAGGAGGTGGAGGCAGGAAGATGCCTTGCCTGGGCCCTAGAGGGTGCTAAAGGGTGTGCTGTGAGTTTAGAATGGGGGGGGGGTGTTGAAGGAGAGGGAGGGTTGCTTCTTGGCCCCAGGACCCAAGCCTGGCAAACTGGAAGGGCAGTTCTGTGACTAGAAAGGGGCCAGATTCCTGCTTGATCCCGCTCAATTTCCCCCAAGGGATTGGTCTGTGACCAGGACGATGCTTGAGCTCCTGCTGTGTTGGGGCTGGAGGCCTTTCTCAGTGACTGTCCTGGAAGTATGGGGTGAGTATGTCACAGTGGGACCAATGCAGGCTACCTAGGGATGCTGTCGAGTCTCTTGGGCATGAGGCTGCCAGCTAGAGTGCAGTGCCATGGTGTAGGGAAGGGGGTTGAAAGAGGAAGAGAGGTGCAGAGAGATGGGGAGCTTCAAGGGAGCTGTGACCTGCGCTCAGCCTGCACAGAGGAGACCCAGCCGGCACAGAGAAGCTCTTCCACTCAGGCCTGGGTGGCTACTTGCCAGAGGGTAACTAGGAGTCTGGCCCCACCCACGTGTCTTTTCCTATCCCTGTCCCTCAAGTGTAGCCACTAAGCTTGCAAGTCAGGCTTGTGGTGTGGGGTGTCACAGATTGCTTCTTCCTGTAGGCTCGCTCTAAACCTCAGACCCCAAACCAGAGCAAATGGTGCTAATTTGCTGAATCCCAAACTGAACCCAGGGATTAATTTTTTGTACCTGAACCAAGTCTATGATTTCTTACTGGAAATAAAGAGAGAAGTTTCTATTTAATTTAAAGTCTAACCGCCTTTTCTCCTCTACTATTGCCTGGAGTTGCTTGGGCAAGGTTCTGTTGGCTGTTGGCTCTGGGTGATTCTACAGGCTGGGGTCGGGGGGAGGGGGTTAGATACAGTCCCCATTGAGAGCTTTTGGGGGCAGGTTTGGGGGAAAGGGTGGTAGATATTGTCAGCCCAACAGAAGCAGCCAGAGGGCTGGATGGAGTCTGGGTCTTTCTGTTCCCTGCTTGTGTAGTAAGCTCTGTGGAGTTGGGGGAGCTGGCCTGTTGCCTGGAGTGAGGGGAGTAGGGTGCAGTGCCCTGGAGTTCTGTGTATGAAGTCACCACACAAGCTGATCTGGGTCATGCTACCCGCCGGCATGGGGTCTTTTTTTCAATATCCTCTTAGGTTTCCTCATAGACCTAAAAAGGCAAAGTGGGGTATCCCTGCCGGCTGTGGGGCATCTTGGTCCCCTCAGTGGAGGTTGAACCAGGTACAAACCCCAGCCTCTGATATAGGGAAGGGGGGGTAATGGATGGGATACAAGCAGTCCCTTCATCCTGTCTCTCTGTGTGCCACACACAGGTCAGTAAACCTCTCTGAGCCTCATTTTAGGCATGGGAAAGATGGCTTAGGGATTAAGGTTGTGCTCATAGTGTCCCCCCAGAGGACCCAGGTTTCGTTCTTAGCACCCACATTGTGCATCTCACAAATACTTTAACTCCAGGTCCAGGGACTTCCAGTGAGTGCCTTCTGGCATCAGCAGGCACCACATATGTGTAGTGCACATAAATTCACACATCTCACACACACACACATACATAAATAAAAATAAATAAATTACAAAAAAAAAAAAAATCCCCAGAGAAATAAGACACCGAGGTACTGAATGTCTTGTCCTAGCTAGGATTAGGGCCACCAGCATGGAGTAGCATACAGAAGGCGCTCAGAGAGCAATGGTTATATGAATGTGGGAATGAGAGCAGACTCAGGGAAGAGGCCGTTTGGGGAATTCCAACTTACTGAAGTTATGTAGGCCCCACTTCTGACCCCAGTCCAGCAAAAGTGAGGGTATCTGAAAACCAGCTGTTGCTAGGTGGCAGGCTTTGTGCTGAAGCCTGTGTGAGCTCCTGGCCTGACACTATCGAGTAGTACTGAGTTAGCAGTACTAAGTCATCAGTACTGGGTCAGTAGTACCAAGTCAGTAGTAATACTACATGCTGACCTATTACCATGGCCACAGTGAGGAGGGGGTCTCAAAGTCTATCTGGCTCCTGGAAGCGCTCACCATATTCTACTGTGATGACCTCAGGCCTCGGTCTCCCTTCTGTAAACAGAGCTGTCAGATCCCTTCTAGTGCTGTAAGGTTATGAGCTTGGCATCCTTTAATGGAGACAGCATTGACTCAGTCTCAGAGTGCTGTGCTGAAGCCCTAGGTTTTGCTCGTCTGCCTCTACTTGAGCCACTCGAGCCTTTCCTCACACATCTCTTGGAAGAGTGGTTCTTAACCTTCCTGGATGATGTGACCCTTTAATACAGTTCCTCATGCTGTGGGGACCCCCAACCATAAGGTTGTTTCGTGGCTACTTCATAACTGTAAGTTTAATGTTACGAATTGTTATATAAATATTTTATATGCAGGATATCTGATGTGCAGCCCCCACAAAGGGATTATGACCCACAGGTTGAGAACTACTGTCTTGACGGTCATGGGCCTTTGTCCTGGACCTGGGCTGGGTATGCCATGGTGTCCCCTCAGCGTTTCACAGGGTCACAGGACTCTGGGTCAGACAGGTACTATCTCTGCATGCCTTGGGAGCACAGTTATCTGGTTTCTTTCTCCAGAGACAGAACCTGAGGCACCAGGAACTGGAGTGACTCAGGGCTATAGTAGCCGCCAAGGGTTCTTGCCTCTCAGGGCTCACCCAGTTCCTGGGCCCTGTCTCTATTAAGCCTCACCATAGAGCAGGCAGACCCCAAGAATTGTTCTTTCTGGCTGTTTCCAGGGGTGTGGAGGTGTTAGCTGTGACCCACATTTCAGGTAGTGCTGGTCTAAATAGCCCTGACCCAGGAACTGTGTAATTTCTCTTCCCGAGGTTCCTTCTCTTCATCCCTGCTGAGTAGCTGGCCACAAAGGCTTCTGTGTATGCTTCAGAGTGTCACTGTCCTGTGTGACAGAGGGATGTATAGGGTAGAATGCGGTTTCTCTCTTTCTCTGGGAAAAATTAGGTCCGTGTAGTTGGATTTCATCCTTCTAAAAAAAAATGTCTGCTTGTGCAGTAAATGTTTATGTATGCCGCTCTATCCCAGTCCGAGAGCCAGGAGACAACTGAGAGGAAACCCAGTGTATGGGGGAGCGTGTAGGCTTCTAGGAGTGGTGGGTGTCCACAGGGAGGGGCCTTGGAAGGCCCCCTGGAGGTATGCCCGAGAGGCAGTTGGGGATTGAAGCCAGGTTCCCACCTCTCTCTCCGGCTGTTTGGCTCACTCTCTCCCTGAAGCCTACTCAGAAGAATGGGCTGACTTTCCTGAAACAGGCCATTGTCTTGGAGGTGGCCCTAATGCCACTCAGGCACTTTCAGAGCCATAGCATCCCAGCCCCACTGAAAGGTTGTGTAAGCCACGTCAGCGACGTCACAAGAAGTATGGTGCAGCGGTCGTGCGCTGAGTTAAAAGCGACATGGTCCCAAGTGGAGGCAGAGCTGATGCGGATCCAGACAGAACCAGGCTTCCACAGCATTGGCGCCAATCAGGCTTTATAGGCAGGCAGTGGCAGGGAACACACAGCGCTTGCCAGCTCGGGTGATAAGGCTCTGGTGCTGGACTGGCACGCCAGGCTGTGTGCCTCAGCTGTGAGTGGGGATGAGGGAGGAGAGCAGAGCTGCTGCAGATCCACCCCCTCTTGCTGCCCTGGGCCCCCTGACCCACACTGAATCCAAGGGGCAGGGCTGCCTTGAGGGTCTGTAAGTTAAAGACGTTCAGGCGACTCTAACACACCTACCAGGCCAGGAGGGTGGGATTTGACTTGGCAGAGAGGCCTTGCTGCCTGCCCAGCTCAGAAACCTGCAGCTGAGCACCTGGCATTGCTACCAGGCACACGGCTAAGTAAATAGTCTAAGGGGAAAAGGGGCATTCTGGGTATGAGAGGAGCAGGGTGGCTTTTCTACAAGGGAACCAGGGAAAGCTTCCCGGAGAAGGTGACTTTCTTGAGAGAGGTATGGATGTGTAGGCATTCACAGGAATGTGAGAGAACTCCATGTCGCTGAGTGGGTCCAGATGGGCGCAGTGGTTCCATTCTGTGCATGGAGGATGGCGGGGCTTGGACAGGTGAAGCATCTTAGCGCCAGGTGATGGAGGCCAGCTGTTCTAACTGCTCCAGCTGTTTCCCAAGACACCCGCACCCTCCCGGGAAGCTAAGGCAGTGCCTTCAGCTTCTGTCCACTTAGCAACTGGAGAAGTGAGAATGCCTGGTAGGTGCATTAGGGTGGCCTTCATGCCTCCTCCCTCCAACCCCTCCCATGTTCCTCTCCACCTCTCTCAAATTCATGGCCTCCTTTTCATTATTATTACACACACACACACACACACACACACACGAATAAATCCGACCTGCTGAGTCTGTTTAGTGTTCCTTGTGTGTATATGATTTCAGGACTGAGCACTTGGTATTGGATAACCAATTCTGGGGCTCATCCTTGTGAAAGACTAGTTCTCCCGTTTTTAGCAGTCATGATTTGCCTGCATTCTTTGTCTTTGTGTTCCATGTCAGAGTGTTTATTGGCATTGCCATTATTCGGGCCTTGGTTAGGCTGCTACATTGTTGAGCTATAACGGGTGTAGCTTCTCGGCTATTTGAAGGAGACAACTACCCACAACAGACTTCCTCATCCACTGGCTCTTACAGTCTCCACTCTTTCCTCTTCTGTGTTCTCTGAGGCTCAGGTGCCAGAGCTGGGTTGCAGGTGTATGTATTGTAAAGAAAGGTTCTACTCTCCTGGTTTCATGTAGTTTTAAACAAGTTCTCTGCTGGCAGCTGTCTAGCAATTCTGCAGTGACTAACTGAGAATGAGATGCATTCTCTCACACATTCCCCCCACAGAGACAACAGCAGTTTCCCCTGTGTCTGCTCCCTTCTGACATTGCCCACATGCATGCTTTATAGAGAGCTTGAGTCGTTTGTAGATCTTGTTGGCCGGGTGACGTGTTGGGTGCTGGAGAGCAGAGATGATCACAGCTCCTTGGAAACAATACTTGGCAAAAGAGTATGTGAACATGACCAGACTAAGTCAGGTTAGTCTTCTGGGAGCCTCACCGAGGCAGGAGCACGCTAGGAGGGCTCAGAGTGTGGTGTCCAGCATGGATCCAGGGATGGATGTGATTGGGGAATGCAGAAAAGACAAACGTGCATATGAACAGGAAGGCTGGGATTGGGGTGGACTGGGCTTTCTGATAGAGGACCTAGAGCCCCCTGCCTATCATGTTTGATATGTACAGTGGAATAGGGATGTGGGGTTGCTGCGTGCCGCTGAATGAGGTGGGGTTACTATATACTTATACATGTTATATAAACAAGGAGGCATGGTTATTATATACAGATGAACAAGGAAGCAGGTCTAGCTTATCTCATTAGGAGGAGCAATCTTCAGGCCTTCACTGTCTGGGGAGAAAGTGATGGTGGATATTTTCTGCATATACTATCAACATCTACACATGGACTCCCCCACCCAAGGGAGACTTTGCCATCCTCTGATCCTCACTCTAGGGAGAAAGTTTTGCCACTCCCTTGTGACTGAGGCGTCGGAGAAGTCGGTGTGGCAGTATCCATGGCAACAGCACACAGCTCAGGATTTCCTTCACTCTCCCCTGCTCCCCACGGTGGAGAATTCTGATATCACTGTGGGGCTTGACACTTTTTCCTACCAGATTTAATTTAGCTGATGTCCTAGGATGAGCTGAAAAGTATCTTCCTTTTAGAAAATTAAGGTACAGGACCCTATAATCTTTTATTAACTCCCTACTGTGTGTTGAAATCTGGGTGTCAGGAAGTGATGAGGGCAAAAGCCTGGATGTCTGAAATGATTACATCAAGAGTTTACAGGGCTTACAAGGGGGACATTGGGTCTGGGTTTGTGGAGTTTTACTCTGGGAGGTCACTGTCCCATCTGCAAACCTTATGCAGAAGAAGCTATTGTCTGACTGACTGGGGGCTGTGGCCCCTCATCAAAGAGGTGAGTTCAGACTGGTTCCTGCTGGTTGAACCTTTAAAAAAAAAGAGATTTACTTATTGGTTTTGTGTGTGTGTGTGTGTGTGTCCACTCTTGTTTATGTCCACCACATGTGTGCACTGAACCCTTTGGTCAAAACTGGTTTATCTCCAAATCTGAAGGTCTGGTCCAGAAATGGGATTCCTGTCTGTGCTGCGGCTGCTTGGCCACTTCTATCTTAGGGCTGAGTCATTGGGTTAACAAATCAGACCAATAATCTCCATATGTTGTCATGGAGCCTGTACAACATCAAGTGTCTGCCACAAATCAGACCAAATACTGTCAGCTGGCCCCACTGGGCCATGAGCTGCCTGGTCATTGAGTCTTTGGTGGACAGACAGCTTCCTTCCCGAATCTGTGCATGTGAAGACTGTTCTGCTCACATAACAGATGACCCACGTGGGGCTAGGCTGGGGCTAGCTGCTGGCTGCTGCCTGGGATGTATCCAGCTTGCTTTCTGACAGCCTTAGCCCTCACACACTGCCTGGCCCAGAGGAGATGCTCGGGTGGTATTTGTGAGATGAGGGACTGAGAAGAAACTGGTTCATCCTGCATATATGAGCAGAGGGGCCAGGCTATCACCCAGCCTTATCAGGTAGAAAAGATTTCCCCGTCCATCCACCTACCTGCTGTTGAGTCCCTGCTGGAGCCCTGATCCTGTGCTATGAGATGGGTCTATAGAGGGGGCTCAGGTAAGCACAGGGGGTGGGGGCATGAGGCTCTGCCCCTTCTTTAGGGGTCTCTGTCTGTGCAGGCTGCTTGGGCACACCTCTCCACAGCCAAGCTTTCAAGATAGAGACAAGTTCAGAACTCCGGTGAACATAGAAGAGACCTGGATGAAGACCTCCCAGAAGACCAAGGGAGATAGACTAGTTTAGCTAAAGGCCATCTGAGGGCACATTCAGGCACAATGCAGGGGCTTCCTAGTTTGCTGTGTGACCTTCAGTGCTTCTGAGGAATATCCATACAGGGTGAATATTAGGAAGGTCAGGTGGCCCTGGATACCAACACCAAGTGGGAGAAAATCACAATTCACAAATAAGAAAATATCCCATAGGCCAGTTTAATGGGTCCATTTTCTTGTTTGTGGCTCTCTCTTTCAAAATGCCTCTTGGTTGTATCATGTTGACATAAAACTAGCTTGCACCAGCACATGAGCAAGGGTATAAGTGTTAACCACACAGCTTATACCTCCTAGATATGCAACAGCCCAAGAAGCCCAGGGCCATCTTGGCTGAAGGTTGGTCCCCAGCTTTCAGGAGCACCTGGTTAGAAGGACAGAAGGAAAGGCTGCAGTGTGGGGCATCAGGAGAGAACAGAGTCTAATCACTGACTCTGAAGCTCCCTGCATGGCTGGAAGGCCTCCAGGTAGAAGGAGTTTGGGAGATGCTGCTAAGGGCATGGGGTATACAGAACTGTTTCCTTGCCCCCGGGGCCTCTCTAAGCTTAGGTCCTTTTTGCTGAGTTTCAGAAGATTTGGGGGAAATATTCCAGGCTGGATCCTTCGGGAGGACCAGAGAGGTGGGAAGATGAGGTTGCAGAGGAGACAGGCTAGACCCAGAAGGGACCTGCCCTACAACCTGTGCCTAGGATCTGTGCCAGGCAGCGGGGTTGGGGATGTAAGTCAGGGTGGCTGTCATTGATGCAGAGATACAGCCTTCATCTCAAATGGGAGAATAGGTTACTGAAAAACAAGTGACCATGTCCCCAAAACACAGATCCAAGTCTCCCTAAATTCTGTGTTCCAACATGGTAACTGAGTGATCAGGTTTTATGGTAAGGGAACAAAGAAAGTCATGGTTCAAGGCACTTTTAAAATACATTGGTGGTGGCACTATTAGGCAGGTTAAAGCGAGGGGGGGGGGAACTCTACCACAGGCTTCCGATGTGGCTCCCTCAGTCTCTTGGTTGGTAGAAGCTAGTGATCTGTTTATTCGTTCCAAAAGGTTTTATGTGTTAGTCACAAGGACATTAGGCCAGATACACAGATGGGCAAGGAGTGTCTATTAAAGGGGCTGGAGGTAGCTCAGGGTAGACCTGCAACATCCCAATGTCTTCCCAGCCATTAGAGTTATAATCAGCCTTGCCAAAGGTCCCGTGTCAAGTTGGACCACTTTTGTTCAGACTGGCCTGTCCCCGTATGAGCAAGTGCCCAGTCCATGGGCTCAGTGTTAGCCTGTGTAGGTGTCTGAGGCTTCAGACACTGAGTCCCTGTAAGAAGCACCTGGAGTCTTGTGGGGGAAGAGCAGGCAAGCTGTAGAGACAGAGCAGGGCTGCTGTCAAGAGTGGCGTGTGAAGAGCGGCTGCTCCGTGAGTGACGGGCGGCTCCTGGATGGTGCTGGGGTAGAATGGAGACCAGCCACCCGAAAGCCAGCTTTCTGGGGGGTCAGAGCTTAGCTTTCACACTCCATGGCTGTCTTCTGTGAAAGACATAACCGAGAAGTCGTTGTTGGGAGTGTTGGAAGGACTGATAACCCCCCCTCTCCCTAAGTCCTGTCCTGAGTGTGTCACCAGAATGACGGGCCCTCGTCATCGTATGCGACCTTTCACCAGCAGAGGCCCAGATGATCACACACAGGCTCTTGGCACAATAATTTGGCTTGTGTTCAGGATGTGTAGTTTTCCTCTCTGTGGTAGCATCTCTTTCTCCCACTGTCTACTCTTCAGCCTCTTTTCCACAGGGTCACGGGCTGCAAGGCTGCCATCTCTGTCTACAAGGCCCTTCCTAAGGGTCTTGGTCATACACTCATCTTTACATATAATTTGCTTAGGCGCCAATTTGTTTTTTCTCCTTTGGCCTCACCTCTGAACTACAGACTTCTCTAGCAAATATCTGAAGCCTAACTCATTCCTAATGAAGCTGCCAGCGCCCTAGCCCTGTCTCTCTGTTCCTGTCTCTCTGTTCCTGTCTCTCTGTTCCTGTCTTTCTGTTCCTGTCTCTCTGTTCCTGTCCCTGCTGTTCCCATCTCTCTGCTCCTGTCTCTCTGTCCCTGCTGTCCCCCCATGGCCTTGTCTTTGCTCCTCTATGTCTTACATCTGACTCACCCTGAAGATTTGTTGGCTCTACCTTGACAATGAGGGCAGGGGTCTGACTTTGTTTGTCTTTGTCCTGGCCGGGCCAGCATCATGCTCACTTGGGTAAGTTCCCTGTAATGTCTTATTTAGTTTTCCCTCCCCCCATCTTGGCTTCTCTGGGTCGTAGTCACACACAAACCCTTGCAGTGTAAGCCACAGTACTTGCAGTGGTGACAGTAGCCTTGCGCCTTCCGTCGTGCCCTCTGACCTCATCTCGCAGCATCCATCCTGTCCTGTAGACTTGTCCTCAGACAATGCTTGGCTGGTTAATAAAGGGCTTGGCAGGTGTCTTAGTTACTTTTCTATTGCTGTGGTAAAACACCATGACCATAGCCACACAAAAGAAAGCATTGTATTTGGGGATTCACAGTACAAGAGGGTTAGAAACCACAACCATCGGTTTGGCAGGGAGCGGGGCAGCAGGCATGAGACAACCACGAGGCTGGGAGAGCTAACTGGTAATGGCATGGAGTTTTAAAAACCACAAAGCCCACCCCTTGGTGACACAGTTTTACCAACTGCTGACCAAGTCTGAGTCTTTGGGGGCCATTCTTATTCAAGCCACCCCAGTGGGTGCTGTGAGTCACTGCAGGATGGCAGGCCAGGATCAAGACTGTCTGCTTGCTGCTTCTCTACATCCCTGCAGCGCCTTGACCTCCCAGGTGCTCAGACTGGGTCCCTGTCGGCAGTTGCTGATCCCTGCCTGCCTGGGGGCTCAGCTGTGGGCGAGGCCTTAGAAACTGAAGAAGGAACAACGCAGCCCCAAGACCCAAGAGTTCCTCACTCGGTGGTCAAGATAGACCAAGGAGACTAGTGAGGAGGCAGTGGTCACTCAGGCTGACTTGGCTCTGCCTTGGCCCGCCTTGGTTAGTAGCGGTGGTCACAGAGGCTAGAGGAGAGAAGCAAGGACATCTGGGAGGTAGGAGAAGCAAAGTATGGGTTTGCACCTCAAAAGGAATCTTCACGTTTAAACTCTGGCCGTGTTGTCTGTCAGCTGTCACTGTGACCTTGACTGAAAGGTTGCTTAGCTTTTCTTTGTCTTAACGTCCTCATCTATAAAATAGAGATGTGGCAGGGTTTGCATGAGAGGACTTGGGGGTAGAAAGAGCTGCTTTAAAGAGTAAGACTTGTGTGAGCATGTGGTACAGCTCAGTAAACCATGGTCTCTGTCATGATTGGTGACTTACTGGATTGTGGAATGGACTAAAGGGATGTCTAGGGTGATGCTCTAAGTCCCCTTGGAGAGGGGACGGGCCAAATTCAGTTGGGAGTGAGAGGACCTACTCACTCAGTTGGGCATGGGGATCCTGTAGAGCATCTGGTGGGACTACCGAAGCTCTCTGCCTCCCACTTCCCTTTCCGTCGGGAGGCAGGCAGCCCCACATAGGATGAGTTTGGGAACCTGGACTGTTTACTGTCCATCTTGCTCCCCTCCCCCTCTGGAGGCAGCAGAGGGATACAGCAGCGGCCATCAGTGCCGTCATCGTTGTGATAACAACAATGATAATGACCCCCATTTGTGCCGAGCTTCACATCTCATACAGAGTGTCCTCCTCAAGTCCATTACCTCACAGGAACACATGGTTCCAATAGTGGAGAGGGCACATTTCTCTTGGGCCTTAGGAGGCCGCTCTTTGGGAAGTCTGTTTCAAATAACCGGGCCGTACATCTTTACAGCGCTTTGTGCTTTGCAGCGCAGCGTCACGTTCTTCCTCTCTTTTGGCCCTCATGCTCCTTTCGTGGCCCATGGTCCAAGAAAGAACGTTGCATCTGACAAATGGAAACCTGAGGGCCTGGGGGTTCCAGCCATTTTCAGTTAGTGTTTGTGAGGGTGGGCTTTCCACTGAGTAGCAAGGCAGCCACTTGGCAAATGCATCTTCAGGGACAAGGAAGCTCGGTGTCCCTGAGGAGCAGAGGCTGCGGTCCCAACGCCGGCAAGGCTTCTTATCGGTCTTCATACTGAGCCTGGCTCTTTGTTTAAAGGCATCCAGCCAGTCTGGGCACTCACCACTGCTCTCTTCAGTGTGCAGCCTGCCTGCCTGGTCTCATGTGCTGCTAGTGACCCCTTGAGATCCTAGCCTGTCTGTAGTACCTTCCTAAGTGCCATCAAGGCAGTCCTGGTGCTTCCTGCCACATGGGCTCTGTATAGAGATGAGCTATCTGGAGGCATTTCACTGTTGGGAGATTGTTTCCACTTAGAGCTAATTTGGCATGTAGGAGAATTCTGTTTCAGGATGAAACCCAAATAGTGTAGCAGGTGAATAAGCCATTGAGACAGCTGCCTTAGCCACTCCGAATTACTGCCATCTCAGCCTGCCCTCCTTCCTCCAGGAAGCCTTCCCAGCTGTCTTTACTTGGGGAGAGGCTCTTATGGCTCTTACAGTACAGGGCTTCTCTGCTTACTACCTTCTTACCCACCGTCACAGTAGCAGTGGCCCACCGTATCACGAGAAGCCTTAGCAGTCTCGTTTTGTCTCTTCTCCAGTTTGTTTTCCACGAGCCAGGTAGTGCTATCGCACACATAGATGTATATGTGTCTGCATCTTCCTCAGTCTTGCAGCCCTGTGGGGGGCATTGCCCAAGGCCATGTAGGGGAACAGGTCATAGATGAGTCCACTCAGATCTGTACTACAGCTGCCTCCTGCAAATCCTCCGTGAGAACAGACTGTAGCCACTATACCCAGTAGCAGCTTAGCTGGGGTTGCACTTAGATTGGCAATGACTGCCCTCCCATTCTCCTGGGAGTCTGTGCTCCCCTAAAGTTCTGGGGTCCCCACATTCCTGCTCAGCCCGAGGACAGGATCATTGTGGTCTGGACTGAGTGCAGGGTCTGAAGCTGTATGTGTCTTCTCCTTCCTGCCCCATGTGACCAGCACAAGACTGGTTACCACTGGGCTGGCAGTCAGGTCAGGTGACTCTGGCTGGAGCTCCTCTTCCTCTGCCCTTTCTTGGCTTGGTGCTTGTGAAGAAGCTCGAGTGGCGAGTCCAATTTCTAACACAACTGTGGTCAGTGGCTGGCGATGTCCTCTCTCTGAGCTTGCTTCCATGGGCATACATGGGGCACACAATTCACAATCCCTGAATCGCTATGACAGAGGAGATCCCATAGGTGAAGGCCTGGTACCCTGCCAGGCAGGCAGTCGTTAATGACTGAAGGGCGGATGTGTGGGGAGGGTAGACATGACCAGACGGACCACAGAGGTCAGGCAGATGGAAGAGACAGTGACCTTGCTGTAGTAAAGCTTTGATGCCTTCAGCTATTCCCTGCCTGAGGGGTTGGAGATGTGGGTTCATCTGGCCAGGTGCTGATGAGATGTCTCTCCAACTCAGAGAAGACCTGGAAAAGCCTATAGATGTAGAATGTCAGTAGCCAGGACTTGTGTGATCTTGGACAAAGTGCCTACTGTAGAGGGGCTAGGAGTGGCAGAGGCCTCTGTGTCTCTCAGTTGCTTAGCCAGAGTAGGTCTGGATGCCTCCATTCGAGGTGCCTCTGAGGCTGGCAAAAGCCGGCTGCTGACTGTACTGGGCCTCCATCAAGGGCCGGCTTTGAGTCCTTGCTGTCTTCACCTTATGAATCCTCACACAAACCCTTTGAGGCTGGACTAACGACTTGCACTTTACAGAGGAGAGAACTGTCTCAGGCCGGCACAGATGGTGAGGGTTGGTGCTACAGAATGCTGGGGCTGGGGCTGGGGCATGGCCTCCTTGGCAGGTAGGTAAGGTGTCTCCTTGGGCCTGCTCAGCAAGGGGCCTGTGTGGAGTGGTGCCATGGCTGGGAAATGAGACCCAGGGTCCAGTCTTGCTGTGTCACTAGTTTATAACAGGACCTGACCCCAGTGCTTTGGCAATTCTGGCTCCAGTTTCCCCTAGATTAAGCCAAAGGAGATTAAGCAGCCTGTGGGGGCTGGTGTCCTCTACTCTGAGAGGACACTAGTAGCTGACTCCTGTGACAGGCAGCCTCACCCTGCTGCCAGCCTACCCTTTCACCAGACAGTTCTCCATGGGGCTTCTGAGGACTCTAAGGATTCTCTTCCCCTCCCCCACCACCCTCCTTTTCAGTTCTGGAAAGCTTTCCTCCCGTTCTTGGTCCTTTCCCTTCTTAAGCCCGTATCCAGCATTAGAAATGATGCCTTTGGTGCTGGCTCGTCTATGGTGTCTCCCTGACTAGTGCAGGCCAGGTATTGGTCCATACCTGCCAGTTACAAATCACACCCGTCCTGTGATGGCCCCTCTTCACAGGAGAGGCATCTGCATAGGAGAGGTTACTCAGCCAAGATGGTGGTAGAGTCCAGGCCTGCGCAGCTCCATGGTGCACTACTCTTTGGTCCCTCAGATCTTCATTCATTCATTCATTCATTCATTCTGCTAACTAGCCTCATCATGCTGGCCCTGTGTAGAGCTTGGTGCTTTTCCTGTGCCAGCGTGATGCTGTGGTAGAAGCGGAGGTCAGCTTGACTCCAGCCACTGTTGGCTTAGCACTGTGGACACAGGCGGAGTGTCTAGCTGGAGCAGGCATGATGATGAGTCAGAGGAGGGTAGGGTTAGCCCCACTTCAGAGGACCCATGCTCTAGAGGAGACTGACATGGCCTCTGGCATGGTCCTTCTCTTCCAAGAAGCCCTGTCCCAATCTTCTCCTTCTTGGGTCTTGAGTCCATGGTGGCCACTGGGAATTCTTTGCTAGAATCCAGCTTTTCATTTTGTCCTTCTTAAAGATCATTTGGGGTCATAACCTGTGTTGACTTTCTTATTTTATACATTTGTTATTTTACTAACGGTGAAATACAGTTGTATCCTGTATCAGGTACCATGTTAGCACACACCAGACAAACCCCATGAGCCTCTGCCCCCCCCGCCCCCCAGCAGCTTCCCATTGTATGGTGGTAACGTGGGGTGGTGAGGGCTAAGGGGAGAAGAGGGGACAGCAAACGTCCTGGGTCTGAAGGATGAATAGGAGTTTACGGAGCCTGGGTAACTGACAGGGAGCAGCAGGCCCAGCATCGCACAGCCTGAGAGCACCATGGTCAGTTTAGAGCCCAGGTGGGCAGGGTGATCAAGGCCACATGGGCCTTTGGATCTCAGTGAGGAGGTGTGGGTGTGACCAGGCCCTTAGCTTAGCATGGTCAAGGAAAGCCAAAAGGACCAGCCAAGCAGCTAGGAACTCAGGCTGGGTGGGTCCCTCGGGAAGGAGAGATTAGGTTGGTAGGAAGCATAAGGAGTGGGGATAGGGGCAAAGCTGGATAACCTACCTAACCAAACTGACAGCCCCCCCAGAAAACCCCAGGAGCCCCACATTGCTAAAAGGTTCATCAATTTTATGGGTCACAGATTTGGGGCCAGGCTCCTCAGGCAATCCCTTGGCTCCGTGTGAGGTTCAGCTATCAGGTACTGGCTGAGGGTACCAGATAGACTGGTTCATCATATGCTGGCACATCGTGGGGGCAGGAAGGCTACCCATTAGCTCTCCCTGTTGTGTATGCTGTATTGTGTGATGTTCAGCAGCAAGGTCAGGGTTCTAGGAGGCTCAGAAGGGAAGGGGTGTTAGCCCCATAAAGCCAGGCCTGTGGCCAGGGAACACTGGGTTCTTGTTTGTTTGTTTTTGTGGGTTTTCCTTGTTGTTTTTTGCCTTCAGAGGAAGGGTACCACATGGATGGCTATTTTACCCCCACCCCCTTGAGACTTGTGCCCCTCCAAGGACAGGAGTAAGGATGCATAGAGCACGTTACAGGGACTGGAGCCTAGCTGTGTGGGGGAGATACTTAACCTATTGCATAGTTTGAGATATCTGATCTATCAACACAGACTTCAACTACAGATCCACCCCCACACACCTGGAACACTGTCTGCTTGGTGGACCTCAGGGTCCTGCAGGGTTCAAGCTTATTTGCTAATGCCGAAGTGTATCAATGGCCCTCCAGCTCCCAGCCCCGCAGCACGAGGGTCTATGATTAGCCTAGGTTTAGCCAAGGGCGTTGTGCCTGTGTGCTCTAAACTCAGCTTTCACTACCTGCCAGTGCTTTCTGTAGTTGAACTGGAAAGGAGCTGGAGCTCAGCAGGCCAGAGACAGTATGATGTGTTACCGATAAGGTGTGGCAGCTGACCACATCACTGGCTTTTCTTGCCCATGGGTCCCCAATCCTCATGGCATCTTTCAGGCCATGGCATTGTTAAGGACCGTCCCTAGACAGTGTCCTCCAGAGTACCAGCGGAGGTGCACATACCTGCCCCTACGGAAGTCTGCCTGTGTGCCCTTCCCCTGGTCCCTCGACACAGAGCGGGGCCTCTGACAGGATGTGCTTGGGTGTCAGCTGAGCTGGATTGCCAATGTTCACCCCTGCGGCAGCCAGCCTGTACCTGAGCCGGGCCAGCACTGGCTCTGGAGTGCTGACACCAGCCCTTATCAGACTCACACCACACGCCGGCACTTCACCATCTCCCGCTCGCCCCTCCGACCCCGTTCCTCACCACGGAAGGTTTAATTGTTGCAAATGGGATCCGTGTTCTACAGAAGTCCAATAAATCTGCAGTCTGTCTTCCTGGTAATCCATCACAGATTGCAAATCGCACGAGGAGAAGTCTATAAGATATGTTCTTCATGTCTAGCATGTTGGGTTATTTTCATGTCTTGTGGTTTGCATTTGGCCACTGTCATTTTAGAGGAATTTCCTGCCATCTGCGTTCAATTGAATTTTCTCACAGATTTGTGCTTGCTTGTAAATACTCAGAGCCGGCAGAGAAGGGAGCTTTGTTCTTGGTGACATTTCAAAAAGCTGTTCATGCAGCCTCATCGGCCGATCTGCAGTGGTTATGAGAGAGGGGTGAGAGGTGTCCCTGGGCCTTGGGATGAGATGTACTCCCCTGCAGGGCAGCCAGCCTGGTCAGCTCTCTAACCCCTCCTGCACCCAACGGCTTCCTTCAGTGCTGCGGCCAGTTGTGTTGGGTGTATGCATTCCTTGGCTCTGTGCCCTTCCTCTGTAGGAAGACAGTTGGGCTGAGATAGTTCTGGACCCTAGTGTCCAGAGCTCGTCTGTTCAAGTTCAACCCCTTGTGATGGGAGACAGCTCAGCTCCGTGCGACTGTAGAGAAGTCACTTAACTCCCCAGAGCCTCAGGGTCTGTCATGGGCCTTGGACACTGACGGCTTGAGTGGCCTGCAGCATGTAGCCGGGCCTCCTTAGCTGGCAAGTCTTCCTTCTAGCCAAAGCCGATCACCTGCCTGCTATGTGCCCTACCCTCTGCTTGGACACAGGAAATAAGAGGATGCAAAAGAAAGAGTGGGCCTTGTCTATGAAGGCCAGCCATAGCTCGGCTGATCATGACCATCCCATGGCAGGGTGAGAAGTGTCCTCCCCTGCTCTAGTGACAGTGACAAACCCGTCGCCAGGTGCCGTTGCATGCTGCACGTGACCCTAAATTATTTGCTTTTCCACTCACTTTCACAGACAGGTGTTTTCTTATCCCCCATTGTATTGATGAGGAAGCTGGGGTTTGGGGATGTTACCAGGCCCCAGAGGCTGCCCACCTACCCATGTGAGACACAGAGGCAGCAGGGAACAAAGGGGCTTGTCTAAGGTCACACAGAGCCGGGCCTTCTCTCATCACCAGGGGTTGAACTAGTAAAGGAGAGAAGTTAAGTCTCTCAGGGAGTACACTTTCTCCTGAGGGACCTCAGAGGTAAAAGTGTGGGGACTGCTATCTGGAGTAATGACTGTCTCTCTTGTGTGCACAGGCTCTGGGGCAGACTCCCCTCTCCCTATGAAAAGAGGAAGTTAAGACTGAGTGACAGACAGAGAAGGGAACTTGTGGGAGACTTGGAGTTTAGGTAGCCAGCCATCTTGGTCTTAGTTTTCTCCTCAGAAGAATGAGCACAAGCCCCTCACCAGTCGGCCTCCAGTTATGAGTGTCTTGTTAGGCCTGTGCACAGGACCCCTAACCTGCTGGAGGACAGACATTCTGCAGTTACCTGCTCCAGTCATCAGCATCATTCTTGTCTCTAGAGAAGCAGGCTAGTCTCTACCATAGTAAAAGTCTCCCCCTCCCCAGAGCCTTGCTGTCCTGCCCTCCCCTTCTAAGCAGACGGTCTGGGAAGAGTCAGTTGGCGCTTTTTTCCATTTCCCAGCCCCCCCTTTCTTCTGAGCCCACTCTTGGCCTTCAGGTCCTCATCTATACCTCTGCTGCTCTCCCAAAGCCAGCAAAAGCTACCATGTCACCCCAGCCACCAGAGCACTTGTGTCTGGTCTTCACTGCCTCTGAGTGTACTTACTTCCTCCTCATGGATTCAGCTTTGTGGTGTTTTGTAGACACCATATCCTTCTCCAGAAGCCCCCTGCTGGGATCTGCCTCACCTCAGTGGCTGTTGGTACTTACCTGATCCTGAGTGGCTCAGGCTTATTTAAGGCCGTCCCGGTGTCTTCTCGAGAAAGGGGAGGTCGCATTCTCAGATTTAATGGGTTCTGAGCAGAGCTGAGACTGTCCTAGCTGCGGCTTGGCCCTCCTCCGCCCACTCGTAGGTAGAGACTTTTTTGGCCACTGCTCTGTCTCCAGTGCCTAAAGCCGTGCTGGGCACTGAGAAGCTCTTAGTACTCGATGGATGGATGCACATGTGAGTGGGTCTTGGAGACCGTGAAATGCCGTGCTTCCTGCGGCAGGGGAGCAACAGTGTTCCCTCTCTGAGGTTCTTGATCTCACGGTCAAGCCAGATGGAGTCTGACCTAGTCCTCACTGAGCCATCTGTGTCTGCCCCCTAGCAGGGCAGAAGCACTTTGGCTAGGAGCCCTTTAGTGGAAACGAAAACTGGTGTCCCAAGACCCTTATGTCCGAGGACCTGACCCAGGCAGGAACCTCTAACATGGGATCCCTCTATCCTCTTTGCCCCCTGCTGGCAGCCAGGAAGGTTGAGCAGGGGTGAGCCAGGGATGAGATGGTAGGTTGGCCGTTGGAGAATGGCACTAGAACACCAGCCTCTGTACACTCTCCGTGACCTGGTCACAGCTGGCTTCAGGCCACACCTCCCTGTCATCGAGGATGTCTGTCTCACCCTGATGGTCTCACCAGTTACTGCGGTGTCTCCCTGGGC
Organism: Mus minutoides; assembly: GCA_902729485.2. NCBI lineage: Eukaryota > Metazoa > Chordata > Mammalia > Rodentia > Muridae > Mus > Mus minutoides. The sequence goes on along the minus strand of LR750215.1, from coordinate 132,640 downwards.
AGAACATCTGCAGGCACACCTGTGCTGGTGGAAGTGAGGCGGTCACAAAGGAAGCTGTCAGGCAGGGGGAGCCGGGGAAGGGAGGGGGAGGAAGGAGGAGCGGGAATAGAGAAGGATGATGGGTATCAACAGAACGAGACCACGAAAGTCTTCTTACTTTCTCCTGTGGAGCGACACCAAAAGACACAGCGGAGACGGACCTCGGGGAGACCGGGGTAGGGGTCTTCAAGCTACCATCTCATTTCTTCGCTGGACTTCTGCTGGTGGTGGTCACAGGAGGAATGGGTGTAGGAGTGAGTCCGTTGGGGACTAGGAACAGCATACTCCCTCTGCAGGAGAGGGGAGAGCCAAAACCTGAGATCTGACTCCTTACACACTCATTTGTCCTCATTCAGAGATCAAGCTTGTCTGCCTTCTTTCAGTTGAACATCCGCTCTACTCCCACCCAGGGCAGGCATGCCTCTCGTCTATCTTTGCTCCCTATCTGCCATGGCTGGCTAGAGAGACCCTCTGATTCTCCATCACCTGCAGTCTAGCCTCCATCCTGACTTAGTTCCACGGCCCTAGGGCGTTGCCACAGTAGGCGTGCCATCAGCCTGCATTGTGAGACATAGCTGTGGAGAGAGAGACCTGGTGAGCTCCCACAGGCTGCCCTTCCTCTCCCCCACTCTCCGTGGTCCTCTAGGGACCCAAGGGTGGGAGCTGCTATTTTATGCCCACTGGAAGCCCAGTATTGTCACTCGATAGCCTGTATGTAGCTGTGTGACCAAGGTGGAGTGGTTTTGGATGGTCCTTTGGTAGCCTTAGGTGTTCTTTGTGTCATTTCTGGACACAAAGTGCCTCTTTGACACTTTGGAGTTCAGTTTTAAGAGGGTAACCCAGGAGGTTTGTGTCAGAATCAAACCCCAGGACACATGTATCACTGAAGAGGCATCTTCTTGCTCACTGATTGATCTGTCCTTGTTTGGCTGGGCCCCGAGGACTCATTAGAGTCGGACCTTGTCCCTGTACTTAGGGGGATGTGTGGTCACAGGGCCCGGAGACTGAGGCACATACTCCATCCAGCCTAGGATGGTTTGAACCTTCTAAAGAGGGCCTGTCCCGTGTCCTCTCTGTTGTCATCTCTGGCTTGAATAGCTAGTGGTTGAGGATATGTTTTCAGGTAAGGAGATGGGGACTTGACCCCAGCCCACTTCAGACTCAAGCCCACTTCCCCCGGCCCTGGGCACACGGCGTCCAGCTCACATCTGATATTCCCAGCAGAGCTGGCACAGGTATGCCCACCTGTAGAATTCCAGGCACTTGGCCACTTCACTGTTTGCAGGGCTATGGTGGTCTCACAGAACGACACCTCTTCACAGAAACCAAGATCACTGTGCCCTTACCGTGTTTGCCTTCAGGTCCCTCCCAGGCCCCAGTACTCAGGTGGAGCCCAGGACCTGCTGTCCCCAGTTGCTTTGAACAGATTGGGTGACAGCACCCAATTCACTGGTCCATAGGAGTGAGCCTGTACTGTCCAGGCCCACCCCGAGACAGTGCTCAGGAATTCGGAAAGTGAGATCTGCTGGGTCTGCATAGACCTTCTATTTCATTTAAGGAAGAGTACTAGCAATTGTCCTTGGAAATTATGTGGTTAATTCATGTTTCTGTTTAGGCAGGGATGGGAATAGGGGCCTTATTAGTATCAGTTTGGGAAAAAATACTGAGGCCTTCACAGCCAACTGCTTAATAGTTTTCATTGAATTAATTTTAAAACGAGAACCTTGTTTTCCTTATTTAATAGTAGAAAACGACTTCCACATTCTGCCCAATAACAAGCTTGGTTATGGGCTCTCCACAAACAATACACACATTAAAGGCACTGTGCTGCCCTTGTGCGGAATGAAGAATTTTGTGCAAACTACTTATTATAAGCACACGATGCACTTAACTCTTTTTTTTTGTTTTAATTTTTATTTTTTACTGTTGTGGTGACAGATCCAGCCCAGAGCTGAACTGTTAAGTGGCACAGACGCTGGCCTTTTCAGTCTATGGGGGAGAAAGCTGGAGTAACAGTTTAGAAACACCACAGGGTTAGAAGGAGATTGTTAGTTCACTGGTCCCAGCATCCAGGCCTCCCGGGGCCAGGGCTCGCTGCCTAGGAGAGGGCGGCTCCAGGGATGTTATGGAGGCTTGGTAGCCAAGCTTATGCTAGCCCAAATAGCCTTGGAGGGAGGGGATGCCAACAAAGGACCTGGCCCTAGGGTCACGGCACAGCTTGCCCCACCCCTCTCTTAACCCACCTGTCCCTTCCTCTGCTGGGGCAGTTAGGAAAATAATTTTTATCCTAGTGTTGATGGCATTTTATATTGATTGGTTGTCTCAGCGTCCTGTCAGGTAGGTGATGCTATTCTGTCTCCATCGATCTTTTCTGGGCATGTGGCCCTTTATATATATTTATTTTTATTTTTTGTGTATGAGTGTTTTGTCTGCATGCATGTATGTGTACCATGTGCATGCCTCTCGCTCACAGAGGCCAGAAGAGGGTGTCAGATCCCCTGGGACTGGAGTTACAGATGCTGGGGAACAGACGAAGGCTCTCTGGCAGAGCAGCCGGTGCTCTTAACTGCTGAGCCACCTCTACAGCCTTTTTATTTGTGTTTTTAATAGAAAATTAAATAGAGTCTGATTGAGCACAATTATTAGCTTGTGTCGTGGTTTTCTTTGGTTCATTCATGTGTCTGATTGTCTGTCTCCGTGTCTCCACCCCTCCCTTCCCATCACAATGTAATGAATTACCCCAAACCATGATGTCAGACACTAACAACCTGCTGCGCCTGCCTGCTGGCTCTCCTCTATCTAGTCTCCCTGCCTCTATTTGGAGGTGATCATTTTACTAAATTCTGTTCCCGTATATGGAGAGGTGTGCACACCAGTGTATACTATTGAGTATTACAGCGATTGAAACCACAGTGGACTGTTACAGTGTCCCCAATGAGCCCCATTCATGTGGCCCCACTTTTGGGGGGGAACCACAGGCCTGAGTGGATTAGTTCTAGAGCTACAGATGGATTCTTCTGAACTTGGTGGTTAGGGTCATAAGGGGTTTGCTCTGACTGGCTTCTCTCACTTAGCGCTGTCTCTGACATCTCTTTGTGTTGCCCGCTGGCTCTGGCTTCTGCCTTCTCTACTACAGCTGTCTATCTTTTCGCATTGCCAGCCAACGTTGCTTTTTCTCCAGTTCTTGACTTGCGGGTAACATGACTGAAGGTAGCTGTGTGTTATGATGAGCGTTTACCCATACCTCTTCATTCAAGTACTGACCAGGCCTGACCCTACGTAGCTTCCCAGGAGACAAGATGGGACAGATTCACGGCCATAGAAATAACTTGTGCTTCTCTTGGGTGGAAGTGTGGGAATGAAATTATTTAACCAGGGGTATGGGTGGCTTTATTTTTAGTTTTCTAAAGTGGCAGTGCCATTTTGTCTCCCGATAGCAGAAAGGAAGAGCGAGCGAGGAAGCTCTTGAACAAGAGGCACTCACAGTGTTAGGATAGTGGACATAGCAGGTGACTCTGGTCATTCATTTTCACCGCAGCGTGACAGCCCTTTGGCTGTCCTCCACCCTGGTTGCTGGATACTTACTTGGGTTGTGTTCCCTGTCTCTCTGTGCTGTCATGTGACACTGCTGTGTCTCTCTGGGGCACTTGGGCTTGAAGTTTGAGGACCCTTTTATACCGCCGACAGTTCTTGAGGACCACCAGAGACTTCTGCTTCCGTGGGTGTGTCTCCTGGGTAAAGGCTTAGAAACTGTCTCTGTGGGGGGTGTCATCGTATGGTCGTCTGGTTTCTTTAGTCTGCCAGGCCTTCTTTCATAACCTGCTGTTGGTTGTGGTTGAAGAGTTACTCTTCCTGGGGGACATGAGCACCCTAGCTGTCCAGGGTGACACAGTATGCTGAAGGTTCTCTTGCCTCAAAATTTCTCTTACCTGTGGTACTGTCGGGCACCTCCATTTTAATCAGCACGTAAACGACCAGATGGTCTTGATGGCGTTTTCCTCAGTAAACAAGCACCCTTGAGAGCCTAGCTGTGCTGATGTCTGGGAGATGGCACTGAAGCACACGGAAGCAAGTCTCTTGTAGAATGCCATGCCAGAACAGACGAGAAGTCACCAACCATAGACGGGGCCAGGGAGCAAAATAGATGTGTCAGTCAGAATGGAGAAAGTTCTGTGGGATAAAATAGAGCAGGGTGAAAAAAACAAAATGGCTACACACCGGGCTCTTTCACCTGTGTTTCTCAGTGGTTCAAGCTTCCAGCGTGGCTAAGCTTGGGAGGAACTCCCACACCCTCACTGTACAAGTCCTAGGATGGAAGACCCGCCCCACGGTCTGTGCTGGTGCGAGCCGCTCTGCAATGCTCCTCTTTTCTCCGCTTCACCCCATTCATTAATGCTTTGATTGAACGTGACTTAGAAGGAGCCAAGTAGACTGGGGATAAATCCTAGCTCATTTACCCCTTTGTTGAGGTCAGTTTCTCTGAGCCCTGATTTCTCCTCTGAGGACAGTGGAGATGACAGCAACACACTGTAGGATTGCCGTGAAGCAGCTTAATGTGATACACCCTAGTGTGAATGGTGTGGTCCTTCCTTCCACTCTAGCCTGGAACTTGGAGATGCGGTTTGTATGCATCTAGATAGTCCATTGTCCTGTGGGACCCGATTGTCCTGTGGGCGAAGACAGAAGGGTGGACAAGTATGGTACGTGTCACTTGGTCACAATGCAGTAGAAGGAGAGCAGGGGCAGGAGACGGGTAGTACTTAAAAGGGCTCCTGGCATATAGTCAGCGTGCCTGAGGACACCTTGGTATTTGTGTGATGCGCATGACACGAGCACAGGGTGAAACCCCTGTGGCTAGGGCTTTTGCTGCTCAGTCAATCACTGGCATTTCCTGGGTTCTCATTTGTGTCCAGCCCACTCTATGCCCTGAGGAGGGCTCGGTGATAAACTAGGTGTTACCTGGATCTCATTTTCTTGTGAGAGAGACAAACCAACAGATGAGCTAAGTAGTTTCCGTTAGCCCTCAAGTGACTCTGTGTGGGTCTGATGTGATGTTCTTTGCTGTTTATACTTGCTATTGTGAAATGCACCTGTGTCACTTAGAGCTGGAGGAGCCTTGTGTCTTTAGTGGCTTGAGTGTGACTGAGGCCTAGAGCCATCGTGTGCTTCCTCCTCCCCCCTCCTCTTCCTTCCCCCCTTTCCCCTTTCTTCCCCTTCCCCTCCCCCTCCCCCTCCCATTTGACTGCTGGTTATTATTAGTGCTTCCCTACTGGTAGGATGTTCTAGAAGAGTAGAGACTTCAGTCCAGTGTCATCTCCCAGCCGTCGATGGCAGCTTCTGGCATGTAACGGAGGCTCAAGAATGCCGATTTACTAACTTCTTCAGCAAGATTGTGCCTGCTCATGTGATAGGTGGTGATGAGGAGCGTCAGGTAGAATGGTTGGGTTTGGTGACGCACACTTGTGACCCTGATGCTGAGGCTGAAAGATCCAGTGTGCTTGAGGTCAGCCTGCCCTGCACAGTGAGCTTAAGCTCAGGCTGGCCTACATGGTGAGACCTGGTCTCGAAACAGGCAGACACAAAGCGTAGAGCGGGTGAGAGGATGGAGATGATAATGTCGAGGGGACACTCCTTGCTGGGTCATCATGGGCTCCCTGGGCAATGGCATCTGGGTAGAGGCTGAGTGTGTGCGGGGTGCTCTGTGGGAGGGAGTCATGATTGGGTGGCAATAGAGAGAAAGGGAGGTAGGTACGCTAACTCGGAGGATCGGTTATTGTGTTGGCGAGCAGAAAGCCAGCAGCACGCACATCCAGGAGTTGGAAGCATGGAGAGACATTATCGCCTGCAGCCAAGAGAGCAGCGGGGCAGCTTCCAAAGCAGCTTCTTTCTGCAGGAAGGGAGCACGGGGTTTCAGTTGTGACACCTATACACATTTATACCAGAGAGCACTTCAGGGGCAGGTGTGTTTCTGAGCATGCTCAATGTAATGCCGTAGGTCAAGAAGGAAAGAGTTACACATTTCTGGGCATGTTCAGCTTAAAGTAATGTCACACGTGCTTAAAAAGGAAGATGGCTGAGAGGGGTGCTTCTGAGCATGCCAGTATTATAATGTGCTAAATTGTCTCAAAGTTGCCTAACGGACAACTAGGTGTCTCTGGCTGCTGCCTCGTAAGTTCCTCTAAAGTCTTAGCTGAAAGAAAGATAAGAAATAAATTTAAAAAAAAAAGGATAACACGGGCTGGAGAGATGGCTCAGCAGTTAAGAGCACTGACTGCTCTTCCAGAGGTCAGGAGTTCAATTCCTAGCAACCACGTGGTGCCTCACAACCATCTGTCATGGGATCCGATGCACTCTTCTGGTGTGTGTCTGAAGACAGCTACGGTGTGCTCATATACATAAATATAAATACATTTTTTAAAAAAGAAAAAGAAAGAGGATAACAGAGAACATGTGGTAAAACCCATTTACCTCCGTGTGCCTGCTGCGCTAACAAGATCTGACAAAGGCACCTTTCTCTGTTTGTCAGTTAGCTCTAAGGAGGATCCTGGCTGTCTCCCTCTGACTAGCTAGCTGGCTTGGGGTCATGCAGGAACGCCTGGCTAGCATCTGGACCCCCAAGGCTGGGCTCCCAGATCATTGAGTTAGAGGCAGGTTAGCCTTACTTCCCAAACCTCTCAGTCTTCATATGTGATGGGGGGACAGACAGCTTTGAGGTCCTACTTGCTCGTGTGTGTGTGTGTGTGTGTGTGTGTGTGTGTGTGTGTGTGTGTGAGCGTGTGTGTGCACGTGTTAGCCATCTCATTCATCTGGAAGCTGAGGTGGACATACCCAGAAGCTCACTGTGTGCTGTCTCCTCCTTCTCCATGGCTGTCATAGACTCAAGGAGTCTGAGGCCTTGACAGAATTAACTTGTCAAATCCATACTACCTGTGTGCGATAGAGTCTGAACTAGTACCCTGTCCCAGCTGGTGCCCCCTGCTGCCCTAACTTCAGGTTGAACTCAGGTCACCCCACCAGGGTTACATGGGCATTTGGGACAAGCCCCCACCCTAGTTCTAATGGGCTGTTTCATGTTATTCCGAAGGTTTGCCCCCAAGACTTGCTGGGGTAAGGTTGAAACTTCACAGAACTGGGAAGAAGAAACCCGAGTGTAAATCAGGTTTATGGCCGGGATAATGAAGTCCCAGTTCCTTGGCCTTCTTGATTCCTTCCATATGAAGAAGCCCTCTGCTTTTGGTCACTGTAGAACATAGTGGTTTCATGTGTCCAGTCCCCGGAGCCTGGAAGGCAGGACATTCAGATGTGTCTGTGAGCACCGATTGGCAGCCCCCTGGGCTATTACATGATAACAGTCTTTACACCCTCTCTGCCTGCTTGGGACTTGGCCTGTGCCCAACACAGGTAACAGAGCACTTCCAGGGCGGGGTAGGCCACAGGTGTGCCAAAAGGATAGCGGTAAGACCTGCAGACCAGGCAGACTGGCGGACAGTTGGGGAGGGTTCCCCAGGAGAGCTGACCCAACAGAGAGACAAGGAGGTCGGAGGAGGGTAAGCTGCAGAAGGGTGTGTGCCAGGCAGAGGAACAGGCATATAAGCACTGAGAGCAGATAGAGGCTGGAGAGGCAAGTCCTCTAATACGGAGGAAGGAGGGCATTCCTGTGTGGCACACCTGGCCTTCCTGGATGACGTGTTACTAAGCAGGATGGGAAAAGCGTGGATGGGAGATCTGCCTTGACAAAGGCCTGGGCAAGCGGCAGGAGAGGCGGTGACGGTGACGGTGATGGACAGCTCGTGAGCTGACCTCCATCCAATGGTCCTTACAGGTACTAGAGAGGTGATACATGCAGCCGGCCACGCTGCTTGCCCTCTGTCCAAGCACGGCGGCTTAGTTCTGGGCCGCTGTGTTGCTGGTGTTTGTAATTACGGTGGCAACGGGATCCTGCTCATCAGACTGCCTTAGGCTGATTGACCAAGGGGGCACCAGTCCTGGTAATGGGGAACACAAGCAGGGTACCATATTGCTTGGGGGGGGTCTTAAGTGAGTACAGTCTCTGGCCCTGCTGGGTCACTAAGGTGTCCTGCTCTGACTAACTGGTTTTATCTCCCTGTACCCGGCAGTGCCTCACCCTGTGGGGCCTCCTCGGGGCTCGAATTGAGGGAGGGGCTGATGGCAGTTCCTCATTGAGAGCGCTTACACTGTTCACTCCCTGGCACATTTCTAAGACTAACTCTTCCTTCCCAGACGCTCAACAGGTAGCATTGTGTCAGAGAGGTCTGCCAAGGATGTTGCTAGTCCTCTGCTACCAAGGCCCCGCCTCTCTGGGGCTTTATCATCACCTCAGCTCTCACCTTCAACAGTCACTATGACAACGCCACCCCCAGGGGCCAGAATTGTCCATCCATTCTTTTCAGATGAGGAGCCCAAGGACTAAAGAGGGATCACCCAGTTGGGCACCCAGCCCTCCTCCAGCTCTCCTGCTTTCTGAACATTGCGGGACCTCAGAGCTCTTACAGCAGGCAGTGAGATTCTGCATTGAAGAAACCATTCCTCTACTGAGGCAGATCATGCGTAGGAGCCATCATCCACAGGGTAGAAGGGAGAGAGGCAGGGCCAGGGATGGGGAAACACGCTTGAGGGCAGCCACGGAGTCCACCGCTGGCCAGGTGTGGGATCTGAAAAGAGGAGGACTTACCATTCAGAGACAGCTGTGCAGAGCGGGGAGCCAGCCTCTGCTAAGAGTGATACATTGCCTACTTGGGGAGGGACAGCAAGCATTTCCCGGGACTGCTTTTTAATATGATAGGTGGGTGTGTGGCCTGGGAAAGGACCTCTGAATAGGCAGGTGGCCCAGGAAGCAGAGGGTTGGGCATTGACATGAGACAGTCTGAACTGCCCATGCTGGATTGTCCCAGCACTGGGGTGCTGGGAGCTGAGGGCCTTTGGATTTAGGCTTCTCTCTATGTGGAGAAGAGTCTGGGATATTTGCTTCTGAGCTGCTGCAAAGAAAAGCTGTTACAAAATGGTGCATGCTGGCTAAGGAAGGATTAGCAGGGCCTGAGCCGGGGGACAGGGGTGGGGGTGGGGGTGGGGGTTACTTTTGACTTGGTAGGGAGGAGAGGTGGAGGAGATGCTGCCAGTATGCTACAACATGGGGACAGAGTCTGGGTTACCTGTCGCTGTAAGTTGCTAACGGAAAATTTATCCTGCAGTCTCATGTCGAATGACTACTGTCCTGGAAAGCCACAAACACCCTGAGAGACAGCAGCCAAGGGCAGAGCAAACATGGGGGCGGGGCAGGGGGCAGCCTAGATGTGATAACTCATGACCTGGCCTTCTCATGTGGTTCCAAGTGTGCCTTTTGAGAGTCCTTCACCCCTGCCTGTCCCTCCATCTGTCCAAAGGCCTGTGTCACTCAGTACTCACATAGCAAGGGCGACCCTCTGGAGCCAGGCTGCTGCTGGCTGTGGAGGCCCAGCTGGGCTGCTGATTGTTCTGAAGAGTTGAGGGCTCTTTCAAGGGAAACTGCAGTCAATTAGTGGAGAGTGGAATTTGAAAGCCCCAAATCCCTTTTTACCCCAAACTTCAAATCTGGTTTTCGTCAGTGGCTTTGAAAACAAATACCAAAAGAACCCTTTTTTTCAAAAATTATTTTTTCCTTCTCCTCTTTTCCCATCCCTCCCTTGCATTCTCTTGTTTCCTGGCCTTTTATCTCTTTGAACAGTCAGCTTTGGTAGCATGGCCTGGCTCTACTGTGATGGCTGAGCAGGTGGGTGTGTGGCTGTGACAGACCCCACCCTCCCAGTGCGTGCCTGAGCCTTGTCTCCTCTCGGCTGTACAGTGGCTGGTGGGGAAGCCATGTGGACATGTTCTGCTTCTCTGTGCCCTGGGCTTAGCCCAGAATGGGTGTTGGAGCAGGTGGCCTGCAATAGGAATGGGAAGGGATGTGGAAGGCAGGGTGCTCATGGAGAACAAAGAGGGCTTAACTGTAGGCAGGCTCAGAGCTTGGCCTCAGAGAGTCACCTACACTTATGTCACCCATTGTTGAGCTGTTCACCCATTCATGCTGTGAATGTCCCCTGAACATCTGCCCTGGGCTAGACCTGACTCCGAGGGTCCCAAGGCAAACTGTCCTAACATTAGCTCCAAGCAGCCTGGAGTCTAGTCGGGAGAGAGCAACAGTTGTAGGGAGAACCAGGCGTGAGAGGAACAGAGAAGGTCCTGGCCATTTGTAGTAGTTAGCAGAAACTGTGACAGGTGGCAGCTGACCATTGCACCGGCTTCTGATGGGTGAGAAAGAGTTTGCCAAGGAAAGGGGGTGGAGAAAGGCATTCCAGCAGAGGGAGTGAGAGAGCCGAGGCCAAGTGGTCAGAAGCTAGCCCAAGGGAGGTTGTGGTGTGAAGTGGTCAGAGGCTAGCCCAAGGGAGGCTGTGGTGTGAGGTGGTCAGAGGCTAGCCCAGGATGTATGTTCTTCATATCTCACCACAACACATATAACACATGGTGTCTTGATATCCCACGAGATCCTGGGACAGGCATTGTGTCCTCTGGACAACTCTGAGGTAGATGGTTGATGCTCCATGTCACTGATGAACAGACAGGCTCACAAAGTGGGAAGCCTTCCCCAAGGGCCACAAGTGCTCAGCTGGGGGAAAGACATTTGGGGGAGGGGCACAGAGAGCCAAGTAATTGGCTACCTAGAGGCTTCCAGCAGACAGCTAGCATCTAGGGACCCCTCTAAGGGCAAAGGGGTAGAGCTTGTGTGTAGAGGCTTCAGTGGATACTCAGCAGAAATGACAGACTTGGGATTTGAACCTAGGACAAAAGCAGCAAAGCCACAGCATTTGCAAGCCCATTCTCTCGCTTTCTCAGTGGACCCTGAAGCTCTGCTGAGCTCTCCTCATGCCACAGTCTTGCTGCCCTTAGTCAGCTGAGCTCAGTCTCTGGGAGCTGCCTGAGCCGGGCAAGATCATGCGTGTGATGCGGGTGTATGTGTGTGTAAGACAGGGACAGCCGAGTAGCACCAACCTGGTTTCAGATCCTGGTTTTACCTTGACAACCGTGCTACTTAATTCTCTTCTCCGTATAACAGCACAGTAACAAAGCGCCTTTCTTCTGGAGACCGTCAAATGCTCAGCGTTGTTTATACATAGCATGTGCTCAGTGAGTACCTGTGTCGTTGTAGGATTCCAGATACTCATGTGGTAGCAGGGTTAGACCTAGACACTGTCCAGCAGAGAGATGGGGACCCTGGAAATCCTGCCACCCACCCCTGGGTCTGTGATGACGAGCAGAGACCTAAGCTGGCTGTGGTGGAATATGCCCCTAAAGCCGGTGTCCAGAGGAGAAATGGGAGGGTTTGTCACAGGTTTGAAGCAATCCTGAGCTGCAGACTAAAAGTCTGTCTCAAATGCCTGAAGGAGGAAACCAATCAACCAACCTGAGACCCAGGGAGGGGCAGGGTAGGGCCATCCATCAAAGAGATGTAGAGGACCCGCCTCTCTGAACCAACCTCCCTAGCTTATCCAGTCCTCATTTAGCACTACCAAAAGTGACATCACTGCCCCGTCATACCCCATACTTAGACGTCCTCATCCTTACTTTGCCCCGATCTCCATTCTGACCTCTTGCTTCTCCAGGCATCTGACTTCTCACACTTTGGGGCATTGGCTAGCTGTGTCCCTCTTCTGAGCACTCATAACAGTACCTCAATATCAATAATTTACCAGATGATTAAGATGTGCTGAGTCCTAAACGTCTTATAGATGTTAGTTTAAACCTGACATCGGGACTTCTTAAATTTTTGGTTTCTTCTCCCCGTTTTGCAGAAATATCAGCTGAGGTTTGGCAAAGATTCAGGCTTGAGATTTGAACCCAGAACCAAAGGTAGGTAAGTCACAGTCTTCAGCCATGTTTATAGTCTCTTGCCTCCTCCATGGTCTGGCTGTGAGGACAGTGGGGTTCTGGGGAGAGTGCTGTGTACTGTAGCACCCCCACCCCTGGAGAAAAAAAACCCTCTGAAGTCCTTGGTACTAGCTTCCTGGTCCTGGGGTCTATAAATATTCACTGGGTAAACCTGCATTTGCATTGGCCCCGTATAGAGGGCTGGAAAAATTCCCGCCCTGTCTCCAAGGTAAGACAGGAAAGAAAATATTATCGTCACCCTCTGGTGGAACCAGCTCCAGGCCTCTGTCCCACTGAGTCACCTGAGGGTCGGGTCGCACCACAGCCACAGAGAGGAGCTGGGTTTCCAACCAAAACAACGCGTGCATCTGCCTGGAATTTAGTGATTGATTTATGGGGTGCCTCCTGCCAGCACTGAGGAGAGGGACAGGCCTTCTCCAAGCATGGCTGAGCACGGCCTCCCAGGGAAGAGGAAAGCCCTTGGGGACCGAGGCCTGCTATGATGCAGTCAGACTCACAACTAAGAGAGGTCAGACCAGGCTTTCGAGAGCTTGGCCTTCTGTGTCCTCTCTGAACACCCTCTCTCGTCTTCTCAGGGCTCCATCAGCGTGAACCTTTCAGCTTCTGTGTGTCCTCTGATGCAGTTTAATCCCCAGATGAATCCTGTGGGGCAGGCGATGAGACCCCCATGTTAGCTGAGGAGCCAAGGGTTCAGAGAAACGGGATCTGGTCACAGTCGTTCGTTCCCAGCGGCAGATCCTGCCTTTCAGCCTTTCTCTTGGCCTCCTCTGCAGAGCTGGAAGGTCTTAGGAGCCCTGCCTGCCTCTGCCTTCACTCCCTGCCCTGGTGTGGATGCAGCCAGGCCTGCTGAGGGCCTGAGAGTTTAGAGTGATGGTAGTGTCCCCAGCAGTGTGCATTCTCATGCAGCCTGCCATTCTGTCTGTTCACACCTCTCCCTGTGGCCTTTCCTGCCTGCTCCCTCCTGGGCTCGCTCCCTGATCCTTGTCCACTGGTTCACTTGGGCTACCATTTTGTCTACCATTACTCCTTGGGGTTTGGGTCCTAGAGGATCCCAGGATTTTATAAGGGCTCCTGGTGAGGTGAGGTAGGCAGGACCCCATGGTGGTGTGGAATTGGGACATGGACAGGAGACTGCCTGCTCTGGCTTCTCTGCTCGGTGCCACTGCTCCATCGTGTCACAGTGGCTCTGCTAGGGCTGGGTGGGTGGCAGGCAGGTCGGGGAGACAAAGAGGATGTATCCGTTCATATCTAGCTGGTCAGGTCTGAACTCTTGATTCTGCAAGTGCAAATGTTTCAGACTTATCAGACTTGGAAACACCTACATAGGCAAAACCACTTGAGCATCTTTAATTATAAATAAAAAAATGTTCCAGAATTAAAAATAATTAACACTCGGGGGCTGGTGAGATGGCTCAGCGGGTAAGAGCACCCGACTGCTCTTCTGAAGGTGATAAGTTCAAATCCCAGCAACCACATGGTGGCTCACAACCATCTGTAACGAGATCTGGCTCCCTCTTCTGGAGTGTCTGAGGACAGCTACAGTGTACTTACATAAAATAAAATAAAATAAAATAAAATAAAATAAAATAAAATAAAATCTTTTAAAAAATAATTAACACTCAAGAAATGCTGGATTTTATTGCACTGAGGTTTTTTTATGTTCGTGTGTGTGTGTGTGTGTGTGTGTGTGTGTGTGTGTGTGTCTGTGTGTCTATGTGTTCATTCAGAAGTTGACATTGGAGCCCCTAGAGTTACAGGTGGTTGTGGAACTCCTGATGTGGGTGTTGGGAATCAAACCTGGGTCCTTTGGAAGAGCAGAACCTACTCTTAACTACTGATCCATCTCTCCAACCCCAAGGCTTCTGATTGGGTATTACAGATGCTCAACCTATAGTTGCTTCAAAGACAGCCAACTGGGGGGGGCTCCCTGGCCCTTTTCTTTTATGATCCGTTACCACCAACCAGTTGAGCTGTGGTCAGAACCTGTCAAAATAAAAAGGGAACTCCCTTATTCCAGAGAGAGGCCATCCCTGCACACTGTCCCCATCACAGTCCCAGGTACAGATCCATCTTCTCACCTAGTAGACAGATCCCCTTCCTTCCTTCCTTCCTTCCTTCCTTCCTTCCTTCCTTCCTTCCTTCCTTCCTTCCTTCCTTCCTTCTTTTCCTTCCTTCCTTCCGTCCTCCCTCCCTCCCTCCCTCCTTCCCTTCCTCTCAGGGTTCAGTGTCCAGCATTAGATACTCCAGTTCTGGAAACATCACCAGCTTCTTTCGTGTTCATGTCCCCTGCATGCTACAAGCAGCTACTCAGATGGCCCTCACTGGTGGCCACTGAGACCCCGCTGCTCTCTGCTGGACTGATAGGGGGGCCCTGGGAGGAAGATCCCTAAACCTGCAAGCAAGGGCAAGAGAAGGTCCTGGAGGAGGAGCCTCTGATTCTTCAAGAACAGCAGAGTTGGTGCTGAAGCCATGTTAGGTGCCAAAGCTGGAGATCTCGAGTGGGTCTCTGGAGCAGGATCCATATGAATCAAGAGAAGCAGCTCTCTGGTCTCAGGGAGGCTCATTTGCTGTCTACTCTTTCCTGGACCTCAGCCTGGATTTAAGCTAATCTCATGAATGAGTCAAATGCTATGTATGTGATGTGTAAAGTTCCCATAGGCCCTGGCTGGTGTCATTGGGCACACCCAACAGCAGATACAGTGACCCCATCTTTGAAAGGAATATTACTAACCCCATGTAAGTGCTCCACAGTTACCAAGAGGCTTGCTGTGGGTGACTGGCAGTCAAGACTCAATCAGGCAGGAAGAAGAGAATATTCACAGAACAGCCCCACATGGGCAGTGGGTAAGTCTGTCAGGGAGATCGTGCTGCCTCACTCCCAGGCCATTCATCCCTTCTCTCCTCACTTAATAGACGCTCCTTGGGACCTGCTGTGATGAGGGGCCAGGACCAGAAGGGACTCTGAACCGGTCCTTCTCACAAGGCCCGGATAAGCTGATTTGGGAATGCTGTGCACACCCAAACGCTGCTGGCTGGGAAGGAGAGCTGGGACTTCCTCACAGTGGAGGGCCGTGAAAGGGGAAGATGCCAGGATGCTGAGCGGGCTCCCAGAAGGCCCTGCAGGTAGCTCCTGAGTGGCTGAGTAAGGAGGTGGGCGTGGGCAAGCAGTCGGAGCCCCTGTGTGCTGGAGTCGGAGCCCCTGTGTGCTGAGGTCAGGAAAGCCTGGCCGTGGAGTCAGCCTGTGTTGGTTGGTTTTCTATTGCTATGACAGCATACCCAAGGCAGAGTAACCTAAAAAGAAAAAAAGTGTACTTTGGCTCAGGCTCGTGATGGACAGGAAGTACAAGAACAGGCGTCCGCACCTGGGGAGACTCTTGGGCTGCTTCAGCTCAGGGCAGGAAGTAGAAGGTGAGTGGACATGTGCAGGGGTTGGGGGTGGGGGGCTGGCGTGCTCAGTGTGGGCAGGCTCTGTGATTCCCAGTATCACATAAAACACTAGAACGGCAGCATTCCCGGAGTTGGGAGCCGGAGGAGCAGGAGTCCCAGGTCATTCTCAGTTGCATAGTGAGTTTGAGGTCAGTTCAGGCTATAGGAGAACCTGCCTCACATGAAGGAAGAGAGGAAGATATGGAGGCAGCCTGAACTCCTGACTGTTGACGCATTTCCTGGAGAAAGACATGGCTGTTCTGGGCACCTGTGCTGCCCCGCGGCCCCCGTCCCCCTACTGTCAAGCTGAGAAATTACGATTTTAACACAAACCTTTCCTTAGTCTTGGCGTTTATCTTGGGGCTGTCCACCTTGGCTGGTCCCTCGAGGATAGTGTCAGGTGTGATCATGGTGGGTACCCATACTTTCCGGATGCTTTCACTAAGACAGAGACGTTTCCTGTTGGCCTTCTGTAAACATCTTTTGCCACATTAGTTTCTCTTTTCTCCAAGTTGGCTGTTTCCTTTTAAAATGGAGTGGATTTTGAATTCTTTATTTTTTTTTAAATTGCTTTATTTATTTATTTGTTTGTTTGTTTATTGTTTATTTATTTTGTATTTTAAGCGTGATCTATCTGCATGTACATCTGTGTGCCAGAAGAGGGCGTTAGATCCCATTACAGATGGATGTGTGCCACCATGTGGTTTCTGGGAATTGAACTCAGGTCCTCTGGAAGAACGGCCAGTGCTCTCCACCTCTGAGCCATCTCTCCAGCCCATGGGGACATTTTAAACATTCATTCAATCTGCCTATGGGCTTGTTGAGGTTTCCTAGTGTTCTTTTATTTGGTTTTGATAAAATTTGTTTTCTTAGAGATTAGTTCATTTCGATAACTCAAAAATCACTGGCCCACTCTGGTTCCTGGACAGCCCCTTGTCTGTGACGGCTTCTGTTTTCATTAGCAGCTTGTCAGTCCGTTCATCTTGTCAGGACATTGAGTGGAGATGAGATGGCTGATCTCTCCACCGTGCCGTGTGCAGGAGGGGAGGGCTGTGGTACTGATTTCTGCCTGTGTCTCTCTGGTCTCTCTGGACATTGTCTTGGCTTCCTTAAGCCAAGACAATGGAGTTCCGATTTCCCTTTATATTGTGGCTCTGTTCATTTCCGTTCTGTGATGTTGATGGAGCTTTGCCCCCAGGCCCAATGCCTAGTCAGTTTTGTAGGCACTGCTGAGGCCCCTTCTTGTATTTGCACAGAGGCAGCTCTACTCTAGTAATCCCCCTGTCTCTTCCACATCAAGTTTTGTCCCTTTCACTGGCTGTCTCATCAACATAGGGCCTCCTCATTATTTCTAATGTGCTAAGGAAACCAAACCAAAGACCACCTCTGTGGATCATGGTGCATCTGCAGAGTCCTCCCGTTCCTCCTTTGGTCTAAATTCAAGCAGGCTGCCCTGATAGCAGGGACTCTAATGTTCTGGGCCTCTTGCCCTTGGCAAGTGGTCTCAGGAACCAGAATGAGAGGCAAATGGTGAGGCTGCAGCGGGCTCCTCTTCCCTCCGTCTCAGGGACCTGAATGTTCGTCTCCACCAGGTAGGGCTGGGCCTGGGAACTTGCATTGCTTGTCTTGCTTGCTGGGGTGGGTGGGAGGGGACCCCAGCCCCATGGAGGCGGCCTGCAGCTGGCTCAATTAAGAGTATCAGAGAAGATGGCACAGGACAGCATAGCTTTGTGCTTGGTAAAGCTTTCTCCCGCTGTTCCCGAATGAATGAGTGCCTTCCAGGCCTCCCCTTCGTCTCACTGTCTCAGACCCAGCTTTGGTTGTCCCATGAACAGCAGGGACACCGGGGACCAGATCATTCTCTGAGCCCCCAGAGTTTCCCTCTCTTCTGAGTTTCTGGATGCCTGGCTCCACTTCTGCTTTGACCGCTTCTCCCCGACACCATCCCTGAGCATCCTGTGCCCACTCGCCCTTCCCTGTCTCTGCATTCCAGACGTCTGCTGTGTACCAGGGGTTGTTTTCAGCCTTGATTGCCCTGCAGCTACCAGGATTCTGCCCCCCAACCCCTGGGGATCACAGTGGCTTTTTCCTTTTTTTTTCTCTTTTGACTTGCAAGGGTCCCACTCTACAGCCCAGGCCTCAGACTCACAGGCCTTTGTATTCCTCCGACCTCGTCCTCCCAAGGGCCAGGACCACAGCCATATGGCACAGTGACCACTTAACTCGCCTTTGGCACATTGGCATGGGCACCAGGGTGATTCTGTCACATCTTCTTTTGTTGGTTGACAGTTGGAGATTTTGTCATGTGGCATGTGGGGACGTGCTCACTATGAAGGTACTGCTAACCATCTTGCAATGCATGAACCAGCTCCCCGGAACAGAGAACTCTCCACCCTGAGGGTTCAGGGGCACTGAGCTTGACAAATCTCATAAGGAGACATAGCAATACGACTCTTCTTTTGAAAAGAATTTTTATGTTTATGGGTGCTTTTCTAAATTTGTGTATCATATCTGTGCCTGGTACTCAAGGCCAAAGGCCAGAGAGGCCATCAGATCTCCTGGGACTGGAGGCCAGAGGAGGCCATCAGATCCCCTAGGCATGGATTTACTGATGGTTGTGAACAGCCATGTGGGTGCTGGGCACTCAGGTCCTCTGGAAGAGCAGCCAGTGTCTTAGACCCTTTGTGTTAAATTCATCCAAACTGCATTTCATCCTGATGTGGAGGTAAAGCAAGATCTGTACAAAGCCTTCAGTGCCTTCTCTCTCTCTCTCTCTCTCTCTCTCTCTGTGTGTGTGTGTGTGCACGTGCAAGTGCGTGTTCACACACACCACATGATACTGAAGACCATTCGAGGCAAGCGCTTCACTACTGAGTTCTAGCACCAGCCTATAATTTACCTATTTTATCTTCTGTCCCCCCAGAACATGAGCCCCCATGAGAGCAGGAATTATTACCTATTTCATTCCCAGCTACATCTCCAGCTCTGAGAGCAAGCCCTGGCCCGTAGCAGGTGCTCAGGAAAGAATGTGCTGAGCAGGTGATAAATGGACAGTGCCGTGCCGAGCCCAGGCACGTACACGGGATGTGTATGATCGTCATTATTACTCTGCACGCTGCCCGGAGAGATGCTGGAAGCCCCGCCGCAGGGTCTGGGTGAGCGTAACACAGATGGGGACAATTGGTTAACTATTCTGGGGGAAAAAAACCCCATAAAGTTAAATCCTCACCAGCATCATCTCACAAAATCCATTCCAGATGGATTAAGGGGTGAAGTGTGAAAAATGAAGACACACAAAAAATTAGGAGAGATTATAGGGGAGTACTGGGCTGACATCTAGTTGGAAGAGGAATAGGTTTACATAATGGCTGACGAAGGGATTGTAACTAGAAGACCGCTGAAGTGCTTCAGGTTGTAAACGTTTTTAGATGTAAAACCTTGTCTTTCGCTAGGTGTGCCTATAATCTCAGCATTGAGAAGCTGAGACGGGAGGATTGAAAGCTTGAGCCTAGCTGGGGTACACATCTCAAAAAGTGAGACCTCATCTCAAAAATAATAAATGAATAAATAAATAAATAAATAAATAAATAAATAAATAAAGGGTATTTGCTTCAAATACCATAGGTGATAGTGTTTATATAGACTGAAAAGATCCCCAGACTAAAAACCAGGGAGAGGCAAATGACAGAAGAACATATAGAGACAGACAGGATGCTCGAGTATTTGTCCCCAGTCGTAACATCCAGGAAGAGGAAGTTGTGCGCGCCCTTTGTCACCAGCGGACTCACGGCCTCTGCTGGGCTACAGCAGGGATGCTCTCACGATGGCAACTTGACAGCGATGTTCCAGGAGCCTGGCACACATCCATCCACTTTGGTCCAGGAATTCCTCTCCTTGGAAGTAATCCTGGGGAAGCATTTGGAGCTGCGGACAGTGATTTATGTGCAGGGGGTGCTCATCCGGGTGTTATTTAATAAGAGCCAAAAAATCGAAAGTGTCCGAAGTGCCTGACAATGGGAGAGCCAAGTGCGCATTGCTGACGTGACCAGACGTGTACTATTCAGAGGAGGCCTTTGGGAGAATCCCTGGGAGTAAAAGGGAAGGCTCAACATTTGATAGGTTTGTTGTTTATAACAATACTGACAAATGTGACTCTGTATTAAGACCCCAGGTGTTTGTGCACATGCATGAGTACGCATAACCACGTACACAGTTGTAAGGAAAATGGATATATCATATTTTCATCAGTCTGAGAGATGGAATCTTTTAAAGGTTTCCTCTAATTTGACTGCTGCAGCAGTCAGCTCTGTGTGTCTCAGGGAAAGGAAAGCCTGGAGTGCACGCACGGAGTTGTCCCAATGCTTCTATGTGTACAGGAACGCTCTGCTCTGGGCGGCTCTCGGCTTTGTAGAATTCCCCGAGTTAGCAACTATTTATAGCCCAGAGGCTCCAGCCTTCATGGATCCTGTGTTCGAGGGCACAGCCCAACAGTGAGCAAATGTCACAGCATGTGCCGGGAAGGACGACAGCAGGCAAGGCCCCTCGCTACATGTGTGATCCCAGGGACAAGAGACAGCCCAGGGTGCCCAGTGCACTGCTCTGCACAGATAAGGCAGCGAGTAGGCTGGAAGGGAAGTGGGCTTGCTGTGCACGAGCTGTGGGAGGAGGCTGGTGTGGCTGAAGCAGAAAGGAGTGAACAAGGTACCCATTGATGTGCCCCACCCCGTCTTTGGATCCAGGCCCGTTCACACTGAAGCTGGTCTCACGCTTCATGCATTCCTCGGGCATGCGTGCACCCTGTCAACAGGTAGTAAGCCAGGCAGCAAGGCTGAAAGGCTGAATAAAGAACTCTGAGGAGTTAACAGTCTAGGAGCGGGACAGAAGAGCCGTCAGTGGTACATGGTCCAACTCTTCTCTTGGCTTATTTATGGGACTGTGAACTACAGATGTCTGGTGGGGCCTGGTGTGGGGACGGCATCTGATCTGGGCTATGTAGGAGTGAATTTACCAAGCTGAAGTAGGCAGAGTGGTAATTGAGGCCACCATGAAACAGGCATGGGTAGGCTTGCACAGCCAGAGTATGATCAAGAATAGCACATACCTTTAGCTATCTGACTGGTATATGTGCATGATGGTATGGAGTAGAGTTAGAGAGGGTCTGAGGTGCTTAGCTGAACAGTTGAGGTTTTTTTCTAAATTAAAAAAAAATATGGTAGATACATGCAAGGTAGGGATGGTGCCAGGCCAGCTGCTATGGCATCCCAGAGCCGTTAAGATTTTGTGTGAAATCTGTGGCAGGACCTGGTACTGTGTCTCAAGAGGTTCCTTAGAGGTTGTGATATGCGAGGGAGCCAGGATACCCATGCAAGGTGGGAGCCATGGAGAAGTAAAACTGGACAGAGCCAGGGTTCTGTCCTCAGGGGCTGCCCCTTCTGATTCTGGGAGCTGGTTTTGTTTTTTGTTTTTGTTTTTTGTTTTTTTTTTTTTTTGTCCCAATACTTGATCCTTGGTCATTAAGTGCCCCCTGTCTCTATGCTGTATTCTGTATCCTGCTTTGAGTGAGCTCCTCAGCACACAGTGGACTGAACTGGCCTTGGATCTGCCAGGTGATGAGAAACATGGGAGTAGGAAACCTCAACAGTAAAGGGGGTCCTGTGGTAGTGCACAGTCCTCTTGATTCAGGCCATGTTAGTTCATTTGTAGACCCTCATGTTCCCGGTCTGTTCCCTAGAGCTGATAGTTACGTCGGTGTCTGGGTGTCTGGGCACTGAGGTGTGTGGACCGAATCAGTGAGGTGCTCTGTACAGGTGAGCTTTCACTCTAGCATCTTCTGCCTGCCCCGGTTTATTTGAGGAGGGCCCCCTGGGGATGAGGCAAATGAAATGTTATCTTTGTCTTGGACAGAGACCCAAGTCAGGTGCTGGCAGGAGCGTAAACATAGGAAATGGCCATGGGGTGTGTGTGTGTGTGCCCTGGAAACGTCACCTACGAGGCTAAAGGCCTACACGTGGAGGAACACCAGTCTCTTAGGGTCCTACCACAAACTGGGGAGCTTGCTTCTACTGGGTTTCTAGCTCTCCCAAGTCTTCTAAGGTTCCCCCTTTCACTACACTCAATTAGAGGACTTTGGAGTCAGTTGACCAGGCAATGTCGCCTGGAACAGCACACCTTAACGTCCTTATCCATAAAATGGGCACAATTCTGCCTCCCATTCTTGGTACCTGGTCCATACAAATTGTATCAAGCTCACAGCCACTTCATTAGTGTTTATTCTATGTCCCTTCTCCTTCCCTGGTCCACCTCTGCTCGAGGGGATGCTGGCAGAGGGTTCCCTGAGTGTCCCCAGCCAGGCCCCATTGGCCTTAAATTCTGCTATCTCTTCGAGATAATAAATAGGAACAAAACCCAAATCCATTATTAGCTTCTTCGAGACTGCATGATTTATGGCTTCAAAGTGTCTCTAGTTAATCTGTCGAAAGGGATTTTAAATTTCATCCGTCTTCCCCGCTGGCAGCCCCTTCTACCTTGAATTCAGCTGTTTGACATGTCTAGTACCGGAGTCCCATTTTAAAAACATTTACAGTGGGCCAGTGGAAAAAAAATCGGAGCTGAACGGCAAGCATGAGGCCCAATTTGGCACATCTGCTTTGAATTCCACGCATCTCCACAAGTGCAAATAACTTGAAAGTTCGCCCTGGGAAGAGGTCTGCTGTGCCCACGAGGGCTGCCTTAGGTGACTTTAAAGGAGAGAGGGATAATTACTGAGAATGAATTGTCACTGAAATAGAAACCTCCCGACCGGCCTGCTGACCATCTGCTGCTCACATGTGCGGGCCGCCCTCACCTCCCCCGCCCTGCTCTGGAACGCTGTGCTCGCTGGCTTTTAAATCTCTGCTTCCCAGGGCACTCAGGTGATGTTCTGGTCAAGACGGATGGAACTGGGATAGAGCGGCTCCGTTCCAGTCTATGGCTGTGGGACCCAGAATTTGGGTAGAGGTGGAGATTGCCTAGGATTTGGTCCTGTGCTCCAATGGGAAAGGCTCTGACAGTAGGCCCTAGGGACACGGGGTTGGAGCTGGGTCAGGCAAGCACACCAGAGAACGCATTTACACGGGATATGTTATATATGTAGGTTAGATGACAACTTGCAAGAGCCATTTCTTCTTTCCACCACGTGGAGAGTTCTAGGTATTGCACTCAGGCTGTCGGGCTTTGAGCCTTTACCATCTTGCCAGTCGTGGCATGCTTTTAAATAAGGAGGTATGCTCTCAGGGCAGCAGTGTGGGATGATGCAGTCAGAAGATTTTCCAGGGTGGTTGAGGAAGGCCTCCCTTGCGAGCTCAGAATCCCTTGGGACCATCAGCCTCAGGGTATGGAGGCCATAAGGGGAGGCTTTGCAGCAGAGCGCCGCTGGAAGAACACTATCCGTGCGTGAGGCTGCTGGCTGTCCAGGACAGTGTGGAGGGAGCTCCTGGCCAGGGCTGTGGTGGCAGCCCCTTGGGAAGTTAGGGGTTGTCTGCTGTTTATTTGACTTGTCTCTAGCAGGATTAACAGCCCCACTAGCTATAGTGGTGGGAACTTAAGTATTTGGCTAGGCGCTGGTCACACCAATGAGAGGTGTGGGCACGGAACAGAGGAGGCTGGACCTTTGGCTCTGAGTCCTGTCCGTCTCTTGCCATCCACAGAACAGCCCTCCTCCTGCCTGCCATCCCGCCAAGAGGCAGAGACAGTGCAGTCATTGTCATAAGCCTTTCATTTCATCAGTCAGTGGTCACCGGGACTTCTCAGCCCTTCCAAGGTTACCCAGCTCTGGCATCTAGGGATGACCCAGACCCCTCTGAGGGAAGGCAGTTCCTCTGATTGCAGGCTGCTATGAGCTTTTCTGAGATACCATCATGGCACCCATGACCTGTGGTAGTCTCAGGACCAGGTCTTAACCTGAACATGAATACTGTTTCCCTCTCTAAGTGAGAATTTTAAATTAAAACCAAGATTTTTTTAAAGATTTATTTATTATATGTAAATACACTATAGCTGTCTTCAGACACCCCAGAAGAGGGCATCAGATCTCATCATGGATGGTTGTGAGCCATCATGTGGTTGCTGGGATTTGAACTCGCGACCTTTAGAAGAGCAGTCGGCGCTCTTAACCGCTGAGCCATCTCTCCAGCCCAGATTTTTAGTTTTTATTCATCCCAATTGATCAGCTTGTTGTTGTGTCCATGTCTGTCCACGCACAGGTATGTGTGACCCCATGTTCTGTTGTGGACAGAGGACCTTGGCTAGTAAGCCTTTCACCCTGACTCCCAGTGTTGGGATTACAGGTGTGTACTGCCAAGCCCGGCTTTTAATGGGGTTCTGGGGTTCAAACACTTGTATAGCGAGCACTTTACCCATGGGGCCATCTTCTCAGGTTAGCAACTTTTTAAGTGTTTCCTGTTGGTTTTTGTTCTGTTTTGTTCTGTTTTAAGAAAACGTTGCCTGTCCCAAGTGTGAAAGTATGGGTATCAGATCTGAATCCATTTCTCTTCTGAGCTGCTCCTGGGCTCCTTTGGAACAGGTTGAGAAACATGAAGATTAAATAAAGTTATCATGTAGCAATAGACCAATCTCCAGGTACACAGTAGGTGCCTGCTACAGAGTTGCAGGCCTAGTGCCCTAGGGTAGGGAGACAGGACCACATATGTACAGGCATTGTTTATTGAGTGACTGAGTAGATGAAGAATGAGAAAAATGAATGAATAAGTGAGTGAGTGAATGAATGAATCAATCAATGGTTTGCTTACTAGCATTTGGTCTTCTTAGGGTCAGTCAGGAGAAGGACTGACTCCATCATTTGAGGCTGTAATGTGAGCTTATTGATGTAGCCTGCCAGGCCCCACCCACACTGGCAGCCCCTCCTCAACTTCTATACTTCCTGGACCCCATCTGAAATACTTAAGAGACCACAATATATGTGTGATAGCCAGAGACTGGCCTTGCCCTTGGGGGCTGTTCTTGCTTATCTTTTGGCAAACAGCCTTTCCGGATTTAGCTTGAGTCATCTCTTGGAGGGATTTTTCTCTGACCCCCCTCCCGCTCATAGGCAAGGAAAGGCAGTCAGTGAAGCCACAGCCTGTCAGCCAGGCCTGGGACTGCCAGCAGCTGGACTTAGGGATTTCTTCCCTCTCAGAATGGACCCTCAGCCCTTTAGTGAACGTTGGTCATGAGCCTTCAGGCAAGCTGGGCCTGCCACTGTTCTTGATTTCCCTGAAGACTGAGTATAAAGTACCTGATGACTAAGCTCAAAGCACCTTCGCACTTGCTTCGGTGCATTTCCTTATGAGCTCGGGCTCCTCTTTGGGAAAGTGACTGCTTAGGTGTTGGGTTATTTTACATTGAGTTGTTTGCCCTTTAATTCTTCAAGTGCACGAGTTCCTTGTATATCCTTGGCATAGGTCTGACTGATTGGATGTGTGTGTTGGGAATTTCTCTCATTTTCCGCCATGCCTTTTTCCTTTACAGAGAAAGGGATGTTTTACATTTTGATTCAGTCAGATCTATCTTTTTTTTTTTTTAACCTGCTTCCTGCCTTTTGTGCTCTGTTCTGTTACAGTTTTAGCTTTTCGGCTAGGTCAGTTGTACATAGTGAGTTAAGTTCTGTATGTGGTGTGAGGTAGATAGAGTCAGGTCCATCTTTTCTGTAAAGCTGTCAGGTTTTCTAGCACTGTTTGTTGAAAACACTCTTCTCCTCCTTGGTGTACCTTGGCACCTCATTAAAAAACGTCATCAGAAGGGCTGGGGCTATGGCTCAGTCAGTAAAATGCCTGCAGTGCTGTAAACCTGAGCTTGATTCCCCAAGCCACGTTAAAGCCACATACAACCACCTACATCTGTAAGCCCAGCGCTGGCTGTGCTGTGAAGTTAGAAACAGGCGGATCCCTGGAGCTCCTTGGCCAGACAGCCTCGCCGAGTCAGTGAGTTCTAGGTGGTCACAAGCCCTTGCTGCTCTTCCAGAGGACCCAGGTTTGCGTCTTAGTACCCACTGGTGGCTCTCAACTGTCTGTGACTCCAGTTCCCAGGGATCTGATGCCCTCCTCTGACCTCCACAGGCACCACGCACACCTGCAGTAAGCAGATATATATGCAGGCAAAACACCCAGACACATAAAAGTAATTAAACTTTAAACTGATAGAAGATAATTAAAATAAGAAAGTGGAGAGCAGTCGAGGAAGCTGCCCATTTCAGTCCTTGTCCTTCATGTGTATGCACGTACACATGTGTACTCATGCACCTGCATACACACTTGCACACGTCTTCATGAAGGGCATACATAGCACATACATGCCCCAAAAGCAGGGGCAAGAACAATTTGTGTGGACCACACTCCTGCAGGTTTATCTGTAGACTTCTTAGACTCCACTTTAGCTTTTGTGGAAGGTCTTCACACCCCTACCACATTGTCTTAATCCCTGCAGTTTTACAGAGAACCCTGAAGCCAGATGGTGTGAGTGCTCTTGGTTCCAATGTTATTTTGGTGTGAGTGCTCTCACTTCCAATGTTATTTTGGTTATTTAGGTCCCTCATTTTTCATAGACACGTCTGAATCAACCTGTTATATTCTTACCAAAAAGTTGGTCACTAGCATTACATTTCTAGGCCAGTTTGGATCGATCTGGCATCTTTTTTTTTTTTTAATTCATTTTGTTTTTAATCATGTGCATGTGTACATGAGTGTGGGAGTCCTCAGGGAGAAAAGTGTCAGAGCCTCTGGAACACACGGCTGCCGGAAGACTTGGGTTCTCTGGGAGATCAGCACATGCTCTTAACCACTGAGCCGTCTCTCCAGCCTCTAGACTTGACATTTTAATGATATCGATCCTTCTGCCTATGCACACAGCGCCTTTCTCCATTTATTAGGTCTTCTTTACTTTCTCTTTGGTAGTATTTCTTATTTTTCAGCGTAACAAAAGGTCACATACAACTTTTGTTAATTTTATTCATAAGCATTTTATGGGCTCTTTTTGCTATACAGATATTATTTCTTTTAAATTCATTTTTAAAAATCATTTCTACTATTGCCTAAAATGGCAGTTACATTGTACAAGTTGACATTATATCTGGGGACATGGTGGAGCTAGTGTACTCACTCTTCTATTGACTGATCGGGAAGTGTGTTAGAGCTTTCACGGAAACCGCCGTGTCCTCTAAGGTTGATGAGTTAAATTTCTTTCCCCTTTTTTGTGCCTTTTTCTTTTCTTGCTCAGTTGCATCAGCCCTAGCCACTAACAGAATGTGAAGTAGATAGTACGTGTGCCTGTGTGTGCTTGCTGTAGACAGTAGGTGTGCCCGTGTGTGCTTTCTGTAGACAGTAGGTGTGCCCGTGTGTGCTTGCTGTAGACAGTAGGTGTGCCTGTGTGTGCTTGCTGTAGACAGTAGGTGTGCCCGTGTGTGCTTGTTGTAGACAGTAGGTGTGCCCGTGTGTGCTTTCTGTAGACAGTAGGTGTGCCCGTGTGTGCTTTCTGTAGACAGTAGGTGTGCCCGTGTGTGCTTGCTGTAGACAGTAGGTGTGCCCGTGTGGGCTTGCTGTAGACAGTAGGTGTGCCCGCCCATGTGTGCTTTGCTGGTGCAGGGCACAGCATCCTGTCCTTCACATTGAGCTTCAGGCTTGCTGTGGTCTGTCATTGTCATGCTTTGTGGATTGAGGACATTCTTCCGTGTTTGCGCCATTATGCTGAGCATGTCCATCATGGATGGGTTGTGGTCTTGCATCTTCTGAGCTGATCTTGGGGTTCTTCTCCTTATTCTTCTGGCTTCACAAGTTACCTATTGATGTAGAATCTTGTCTCTTTTCAGTTAACCTCATTAGATCGTGATGTACTATATTTTCCTATATTACTGAATTAATTTTTTTTAGCATTTCTAAAGAGTAGTCAGCAGAATGCGTATTTCTAAGTATATATATGTGTGTATGGTATTCATATGAAATTGTAAAGAAAAAAATGTTAATAGTTGACTGTAAGTCATAAACAGTCCTCGGGTGGATGGAGTAATTAGACTAAGAGGCAGTGAAGTATCTGTGTCATAGCCATGCGTTAACTGCTGGAAGAAAGGTTATGACGTTTCTTAGAGGGTAGAAGAATCCCTTGACAGAGGGCGGGTTGTCAACACAGAGGACAGCATACAGTGCTGCCTAAGATCAACGCTGGGTATTAGTGCTGTGTTACAGCAGCACAGACTTGGTAACTTAAAATGCTGGAGATTGTAAACAGCACATGTTTATTCTCGAATGGCTCTGGAGGCCAGGAGTCCAAAGTCAAGACATAACCAGTCCAGGCTTCCCCCCGGGCTCCCGCAGAGAACCTGTGGCCTCCCTCTTTCTTCTTCAGCCTCCTAATCCCACTGCCTTTCTCTTTTCTGTGTTTGTCTCCTTAATGGGATGTAAGGCCCCGGATGTTCTTACCTTAACATTCTTTAGTTTAAGGGCTGGAGAGATGGCTCAGCTGTTAAGAGCACTAGCTACTTTTGTGGAGGACCCAAGTTCAATTACCAGCCTCTGTGTCAGGCTGCTTGAAATTGCCTGGAGCTCGGTGGCAGGGGAGCTGACAGCCTTTTTGGGACTTCATGGGCACCTGCTCTAAGGTGCAAACACACACACAATTAAAAAATAAAATCCTTAACTTAATTATAGCTACAAAGAGATTTTTCCCAGACCCTGAGATGTGGTATGAGGTCTTTTCAAGGAACCTTCCATCCTTCCTTCAGCCTAACACTCGGTAGAGCTTTAAGACTTTCTGTGTGACACATTAGCATTTGATTACTGAATCAGATGCCATAAAGCCGATAGTAAATACTAAGAGACTAAAGTTAGCCATCCAGGACCTTTAATTTTGACCAGCGTAGTATTTTTTTTCAGTACTGCTTGAACTCGTATGTGAAAACCTATTAACTGAAACTAAACCATCCCCTGCAACATAAATTGTTGTCAGCTTTTATAAATGGTTAAAATAAATAAGTTTGGTCTAACTGTTTATTTGGAAAATTTGGGAATGAAGCCACTTGGCAGTGTAATTTGTAGCTAATTGGCTTTTGATGAATTGGTCATTTGACACATTGAGTTTTGGCCAGCTGGCCCTTGGAGAATCAGCGTTCAGCCTGGGGCTTGGTGCCTGGGGCTGGTATGAGGCCCATAGGGGCACCAGGCAGGCTGTATGCTGGGCCTAAGATCTAAAGGTCACCTTGGACCGGGAAAGGACCCAGAAGACCTACACATCCCTCAGACCTGGCCAGAGCCTGCTTCCACATAGGTTATAAGAGACTTTGGGGACTCAACTAATACCAACACTTGGTTGATTTTAGTGCCTAAGCTGAGTGCCTTGTGGTGGCTATTATCTCATTTAACCACTGCCTGTACAGCACACATGATCTTTGCTTTACAGATAAAAGGAGCACAGGAAGGAGATAGCTTACCTGGCTTAAAGCCGGGTAAGTAGCATTCACATTCCGGGCCAGGCTCTCTCTCTCTCTCTCTCTTGCTCTTAGCCACAGGGGCCAAATGAACCTGCTCTCCTCGTCCTTGCCCTTAGCTCTGGTCCCCCAGTTCATTCGTAAATGTTTGCTATGGGCTCTATTGCAGAGGCACCTGCTATTGATTCTCCACCTGAGGGAACCGAGGCAGGATTTGATGTGAGACTCAGCCGTGTTCTAGCATCACAGCTGAACAGAAGGGAGGCTGTTCCTGTTCTTCCCACAGTCCTTCAGCCTCCAGCCGGGGCTGAGGGCGACCGAGGGTTGGTTTCTCTGGCAGTGGGACTAACCCCCAGCCCTCCTTGTTTATATCCCCGTTAATGGGCCCTTGCAGGCCAGCCCAGCTGCCGTGGGAGAGCCAGGGAGCCACCTGGAGCTGTGTCTGCCGTAGAATGTTTACGGTGCATGGAGCCAAAACGAAACAACATCCATCTTGCTGACTGGTCACAAACACTGCGCCCATTCATGGCCAGGCAGTGGATGGCCCTTTGCTTGGCAGTGAGCTGACACAGCTCGGCAGCTTGCGGGACAGCCAGAGAGTGAGGCAAAGGCAGGTGGGCTCGGGTGAAATCACACCCAAGCCCAGGCAGCCCTCTTGCCATCTTCCGTTCACCCATCCCTCCCGAGGTGTGTTGTTAAGGGCGCACGAAGAGTTGTCTGCAGAGAGTTCTCGGTCCCCAGGGTGGCTTTAGGAGTACAGGTCAGCCCCAACCACAGACCTCAGGAAGGCCTGAGTGAAGTCATCTGTCCATGTGAGGTGCCACAGCGTGTGACAGCTATCTGGCAGCCTCCAAGAGTCTCGCCTCTGATAGACTAAGCAGTTATACACAAGAGGACCAGTCTACACATTTACCGTAAAGAATTTCCATCCTGGTATGAATCCATTATAGCACTGCCTCTTGTTAAGGGTCCTGTGACTTAACTGGCCGCTGAGGGCAGCAGTAATATCAGGCACACCCTTGTATTGGCGCACAGAGATCAGCAACAGGTGTGTAACGCTATCTTTGGCCCAGATCAGGGAAAGGTTTTAGGCCAGGCACCCAAGCCAGAGCAGGAAGCCCCCTGTTAGTAATGAAGACCCCTAATGTTATATCTAGGAACAGGAGGAGGAGGCAGGGCCAGGGCCAGGCCCCTGAAGGCCCTCCTTTGGGTCACAAAGTTTTGGGTGTTTTTACAATGCTGGCATCAGAAGACACTAACGCTAGGCAGCACCTGCAGTCTCAGTGATGTACAGAAAAGTAAATGAAGAC
Organism: Mus minutoides; assembly: GCA_902729485.2. Classification (NCBI taxonomy): domain Eukaryota; kingdom Metazoa; phylum Chordata; class Mammalia; order Rodentia; family Muridae; genus Mus; species Mus minutoides. The sequence continues at coordinate 102,496 of LR750215.1, read as the reverse complement.
CCAAAGCTCGGGGGTTCACAGGCTGGACCGGCCTAAGACTCTTGGCCTTGCTCTCTGCCCAGAGTTTCCCTGGACTCAGCCTTACATGTGAGGGGGCTGGGTTCTGTATGCAGAGTTACGGAAACATAGCTGAGAGCCCAACATCTTTCCCATAGAGGCAAAGAAAGGCAAAGCTTTCTCCTCAACAGGCTACCCCTCAGCAGCCCATTGCTTTCTTGCAGCCTGTGGAGCAAGGGCAGGGTCTTATTCACAGCCTATGCACCTGAGCACAGCTTCCGGTCGTCTACGTTCAAGCCCACTTCTGCTTGCAGTGAAAATGTACTCTGCTCACGAGTACTCGGTTTTCATCTTGTCTCTTGGTGTTTCAGTGGCTCTCAGTAGAGCAGAGCAGTTGCCACATGCCCTGAGCATCCCATGCCAGAAACAGAGACGAATGCGTGTGTGTCTTCTCAGAATGCTGGCATTTATTGAATAACAATAAATTCAGAAGGTGCAGTGGTTTTAATAACAGCACTTGGCCAGGTAATCCCACACACCTTAAAAATCTGGCCAAAGTGAATAGAGGTTCTTTTATCCCAATATCAGTAATATCAACTCCCACAGCACACAGGTGAATATCTGTATCTATATATCTATATCTGTATTCGTATGTATACCTGTATCTGTATATGTGTGAGTTACAGAGTGAATACAGGTTAAAGAGGCTACAGCAGGCGTCCAGAGGTTTCAGAAGCAGACTGACAGAGAAAATGCATGCAGGGTCAGTATTGATGAGCTGACAACCCAAGCCAGCTGCAGAGAAGGAGCTGCCACCGCCGCCACCGCTGCTGCTGCAGAGATGCAGCCACAGGAGAGTAAGGCTTGAGAGTGCAGATGTGGTCGCTGTAGAGACAAGGGCAGATCAACAGGCCCAAGTCCAGATGTGCAGGGCATGCAGGAGGTGAATCCAGTGGGCCATGTCTGTAGCAGGAGAACACACTGAGCTGAAGAGACCCGAGGAGTGAGTCCTCCTGTCCATCCTCGACACAGTGGTGTCAGGTGAGTCCTCCTGTCCATCCTCGACACAGTGGTGTCAGGTGATGGGTTGGCAGGGATGTGCCATCACAAAGATGTATGGAGTCCAGATGAGGGAGTTATGCCCTTGGTGTGTATGTATTACTACTTGGTCTGGCACAACCAATACGTTCTCGAGTCTGGCTTCACTGGTATGATTTTAATACGCCCACCATGCCCTTACGGTCTCAGTACATGTATGTGGCAGCACCTTTTCTATTCTCAGATCTAAGTCATTTGTCAGTCTGTACTGCATGGTCAGTCTGTACTGCATGGATAGTGCCCGGCTATTCTCAGATCTAAGTCATTTGTCAGTCTGTACTGCATGAACTAAGTCATTTGTCAGTCTGTACTGCATGGTCAGTCTGTACTGCATGGTCAGTCTGTACTGCATGGTCAGTCTGTACTGCGTGGATAGCGCCCGGCAGAGAGCGGTGTTTGTGGGTCTCCCAGGCATCATCAAACACCCTCAAAATAAAGTCAAAATCTACTTACAAAATGGAGCCTCTCAGGATAAGGGCCAGCTCCAGACACTGTTTTATACAACATAGAATGGCTGAACGGCAGCAATCAGGGCTTCCGTGGGCCCTGCCCCGTCACCTGAAAGGCTTCTGAGCTGTCTTTCCTAATCGTCTTCTCTGGTCTCCGATGCTCCATCTCCCTTGAGACCTAGCCTGGCTAGACATTGCTCCGTTCAGCATTCATTCCTTCAGTCAGTGGTTCTCCCAACAGATATTTGGTACCCTTACCTGCCAGCCAGCTGCCCAGTGCAAGGGGAACTCGGGGAGGAAGGGCACACTCAGTGGGAGAAGAACAAGAGGAAGTAGAACAGAGCAGGTCTGGGGGAGCTATGAACAGTCAGGGGCCATATAACCGCGCGTGTGGTAGGAATTACAGGGGATGGGCTTCCGCACCGCACCGAGGCCAGACTTAAGGTCGGTCTTCCTAGGTCAGCTCAGAAGTTATGTCCTAGGCAGTGGGAGGATCAGGGGTTAGATGTGGCCACATCTAGGCCAGATTTTTGTTATTTAGAGAGATTGCCCTTGCCGTGATAGAGTGGTGGTCACATTTAAGGAGCAGAGGAGCCTGGTTCAGATGGAAGATAGTGGCTTAAAAGCAAGGCAGAGCTGGCAAGGATAAGGGAAAGAAGGGATGGAAAGAGGGAAGAGCTGACCTGTGGTCAGAGCATGCATTGAAGTCATCCCAGAGCTCAGCCAGTGCCAGTATCTGCCAAGGCTCCCATAGGTGCATGGGGATAGCCTGCACGCCTCAGCACAGATCCAGACTGCCAGTTTCCCTCGCTGGGCAGCAAATGTGGAGCCATGTGCCGACCTTCCTGTAGGTGCCGTCAAGTTCAAGACCTGGCCACAGAATCCAAGAACAGACCTTGGGGCTGTTAGACCCAGTCTTGTTCTCAGAGGACCTCTGTGGGGTGGGGTGGGATACACGTGAACCAAATCCTGACCCTGCCAGGCTTGCTCTTGTGACCTTGGGAAGACCTGGCTTTTCTCCTCTGAAGAATGAAGAGTAGGCCTGGGTGAGAGGTGGCCTGCAGGGCATCTTTCTCCTAACAGGATCCTTTTCTGCACTGCCTCCCCATCGCTCCTGACATGAGATCCATCTATAACGTCCCCTGCCCGAGCTGCTGATTAGAAAAGCTCTGTATAGGGTTGTAATTGCACTCGGAAGAAGAGACGAAAGGGAGGCGCCTGGAAGCACAGCGTTCCCTTATGTGCACGCACAGGCACCATTGGCTGGGGGAGGGGGTTGTTGTTCTTCACACCTGTGTGTGTTGTTGTCATCGTCGTCATCATCATTGCGCAGCTTGGATGTGCATATACTAAGTCACAGTCAGAGTGACGGAGGTGACGTGATTCTCTGATTGGTGAACAACCCTTGAGCAGCTTCCAAAGCAAACACAGTACAGCCTTTCCCTAATTTACACGGTAGTTCCAGGCCTGGAAATTTTAGTGTATGTTACAGCCATGAAAAAAGCGCTTTGTTTTCTGTGTAAAATGGACCTATGTTCTGGCTTCCACAACTGGGTCGCTTGTTTACAGATATTTTGAATATCTGGCATGATACTAAGCAGTCAGATTAGGACTGACCCACCCTTGGCAGTAACTTGGGTCTACCCCACTAAATGACAGTGACCCCCCCCAGACACTATGGCCATCAGAAATCCACCCCCCACCCCGCTCTGCCTTTGTGATTTCCATTGTGTCCCTTGGAGTGGCCCTCTCCCAACCCTGTTGTTGTAATGCCTGGGCTAAGGGTGTAGCCTGGAGGACTTGGAGGGGGGAGAGCGAGAGAGCACCCCCTCTCCAATCACAGGGCTTCCTGAGGGGGAGGGCCCTCAGAGCTGGGTGGATTTGGATCTGGGGTTGAGCTAGGGGGATTTTTCAGATGCCAGAATTGTGCCTTGCCCTGCAGGCTTTCCCGGCCTTTGGACCAATCTGTGGAACAAGTAAACTTTTCCACAGGGTACGGAGTCCTGAGCCTCTCTGAAGGCCATGGAACCCTTCCCACGTCTTCCCACCAGGGCACATCTCTGCATGGTGGTGCTTCCTGGGGGGTGGGGATGCTCTCCTTCATGGATGGTGGTAGGGGCTCCTCTCTCCTTGGATAAAGATGCTGTAAGTGGAAAGCATAGCATGTGTTTACTGTTCCTAGTGAATGACGTTGTGGAAGAGGGGTGGCTCACTGACTCTGGCTGTTATCAAGGGAGTGTCCTAAAAAAAGAAAACAATTCAAGTGTGGTTTCTGTCAAGTGTGCTTTCCCTCCTCCCTGCCATCCTGATTTCAGATTCTGGCAGGGACTGGGTTGTTGTCATAGTTACCGATCCTTCTAGGATAGGAAGGAACCACCATCCCCATCCCTACTTTTGAGTTGTCTGGAGCTGGGTACCCTGAACCTCCCCTGCCGCCGGCCCATCTGCCTTCTTGGGTTTTACGTATTTTCCAGCAGTTGGAAGAAACATTACAGCGTTGAGAGGAAGCATGACCATAGGAGTTGACTAATGAGTTTGTTTGTGAGGCTGTAAATGTATACTTGTGTCAACCCTCGTGGCTCAGGACTTGTGTCTATCCTCAAGTTGTCTAGAACCCAACAGCCGTTTCCTCTGGGTGTCCGACCACCCCATTACTGTCTATGCTTTCTGAGCTTCCATAAAAACAAGTGACTTTTGGTGACCGTTACTATGTGATGTGGGCCAGGCAGGACGCCTGTTGAGTTCCAGAGCGTCCGAGAAAGTGCAGGGTAGGAAAGGAGAGCGTGGAGCCTGGGCTCCAAGGGTTATCATGGGTTCTCAGGCCCATCTTAATGGAGGCACTGAGCTCTGTGGACCTGAGGCATCACGGGGTGAGTGGAACAGAAGTGATAAGCTCCCAGACACATAGAGAGCTCAGCTTTCAGTTTGGACCCGTGGAAGCCGAGAGTGTTAAGAAATGTCAGGATTTATTCACTGGGCTACCCTTCCTGACATGTTTTCTTTCCTTGGGTCCCTGACACTCCAGAGCCTCCATTGCCACCGAGAGGCACTTAGTGTCTTTTTGGCCTGAGCTGGTCAGTGCCCCCATAACGGGGACTGAGGGGTTCCCTGAGGAAGAAGAGTCTCTGGCCCTGGCAAGCCCTAACAGTGAGTCCAGCCAAATGTTTCAAGCTCCCTTTAGGCTCTCGTATTCTTGCCTTTTGGTTGCTTGTGGAGGCCCAGAGGAGCAGGGAAGTGTGTGTACGGGAAGCCTGGAGGACAGCCAATGAGAAGCCCGACGGCAGGAATTAAATTCAAGCCCATTTTTGATGTAACCTTGAAGATTGTTTATTCATTTCAAAGACAGTATGAAGTGTTTTAATATGTGCCATGCAGAGATTGCAACCTGTTAGAATTTATACACTGTAAAATTTACCTATGTTTGTGGACAGTTTTATGGGATGGGGCAGTGGCTAGCACTGTGGTTCTCAACCTGTGAATTGTGACCAACTGGGGTCTACCAACCCTTTCACAGGGGTCACGTATCAGATATCCTACATAGTAGATATTTACACTACAATTTATAGCAGTAGCAAAATTACATTTATGAAGTAGCAACGAAATAATTGTATGGCTGGGGTCACCATGACACGAGGAACTGTATTAAGGGGTCGCAGCACCGGGAAGGTTGAGTTCTACTGGTCTAGAGTCGCATTGCCTGTTTCCTCTGTCCTGAAAGGGAACAGAGAAAGATAGAAACCCTCAGTCCTAAAGCCATACCTCATCTGAAATCTTCCCTATGCAGAGCCAGACTGAACGCCGTGGCCCATCCTGTCTGCCATCGCCTGCTCAGGATCCATGGCTTCCTGCAAGGACACACTGTCATCACCACCCACAGAGTCCTGCAGGACAGTCCCAGCCTCTTCTGTGGCCTTACCACAAACTTCTCCCTATTGCTTGCTGGGCTTTTCTTCCTGAGCCTTCTGAGTACACTGGTCTCAGGGCCTTTGCTTACTGTCAGTGCTCGTCCCGAGGTGGCATGTGGTGTCTGCCTTCCTCCTCCTCAGGCCCCTGCTCAGTCAGCCCTTCCCTGACCCTGACTGCCTTCCTCCTCCTCAGGCCCCTGCTCAGTCAGCCCTTTCCTGACCCTGACTGGCCTGCTTCTCTTCACTCTCTAGCTTCTTGCCTTTGTTTGAACTCATAACCTGTAGTATCTACCTGATATTACAGGGTTAATCTGTTTCTTTACCTTTGACATTATCTTCTCTTCTACCAGAACGCAAGCACCAGGAGAGTAGAGATTTTTACTTTTTGTTCAGCACTTCTGTGGTGCCCAGGGCAGAAGGAAACTGTCTTTCTGGTGTCTCATCCTGGCACACAGTTAGGTATTCAATGCATGTGTGTTAAAAAGGACACATTAATTGTTAGCATTTGATATAGCAACTCCTTTTCCATTTTTTAAACCATCAAGACTTTTTTTTTTTTTCCGAGACAGGGCCATCAAGACTTTTAATTTTTTTTAAATACGTGGAATTTCAAATCCTTTTCTAGTGTTTGTTTTTGTGGCATTATGGATTGAACTTGGAGTCCTGGGTGTTCTAAGTGTCTGCTCTACCACCAAGCTGTATTCCTGTTGGCCTTCTCATTGGATATAATTCTTAAAAATGTTTTCTCTTGTGATGAAGATTTTTTTCATAAATCCAGAAAAAAAAATATGTTCTAATGCCTTGTGATGAGGTGGACTCTTCTACTTTGTGTTGGCGACTGGCAGCTGCTTATCCTGTGTCCAGGTCCTCCAAGTAGATGGTGAGGGTCCCCTCTCTCACGGGGACTGGGCTTGCAGAGGGGATGGGAACCAGCTCCCTCATAACCTGTCTGGTGGTCTCAGGTCCTTGTCTCATACGTACTTTGTGGTTAACAGACCATTCGGTAAGTGATTCACATGAGTTCAGGAAGAGAAACTACCAGAATATTATTCACAGACTGCATTTTTAAGCAACTGAAACTTTTGAGTCATGCTTGCTGCGTTGTGGTGACTGCATCGTGGTGGCTGCGTCGTCGTGGTGTCTCACTGTGTCACGTCTAATGCCTGTCAAATTTCTGTTTATGTTCTGTAGTTAGCTTAATCATCCTATCGGTGGATGCACAAAAAGCCTCCCGCTCTTTTCTGTTATCAGTGTCTCTCAACTCTTAAGATAACAAATTTTTTTTTTTTTGGCTTTTTGAGACAGGGTTTCTCTGTATAGCCCTGACTGTCCTGGAACTCACTCTGTAGACCAGGCTGGCCTCGAACTCAGAAATCCGCCTGCCTCTGCCTCCCAAGTGCTGGGATTCAAGGCGTGCGCCACCACACCTGGCTAAGCTAACAGATTTTTATTTCGGGGTGGAGAGGAAGCTGGGAGGGAGGTGAGTGTGGGCACGTATGTGGCACTGTGTGTGTACAGAGGTCCCCGAGTCTCAGGAGTATATCCTCTCCTGCCGTGATGTTAGGGATTGAATGCAGATTGTCAGGCTTACACCGCAAACACTTGGCCCACCAAGCTTGTCCTTTTATTTCTAAATGGGAATACCAAGAGTCCTCTGCAGAGAAAACCGAGGCGTTGCTGATGCCATAAAGTGATAGAGCCTGTTTGGAGGGCAGTTTGGATGGTAAGTAGGACCATGCTTAAAACTGTGCTTATCTTTGGACTTGGCAATCCCATATCCAGAAAATTATCCTAAGGCTTTAAATATGAATAAATATAAGATAGGTGATCATAGCCTGGTTGTTTCAGTTTTCTCTTTTCTAAACAACGTAAAATACAGAGCTATAAAGAATGAAGTCTGTGCAGCCAGGAAATAGGATACTGCATGGTCGTTACGATTATTTATTGGAAAAGTGTTTTCACATCTGGACTAAAACAAATTTAGCTTCTATCAGACTAAAGCTTCTGTCTTGGTCTGTTTTCTGTTGTACCATTCATTACCTGAGGATGGGTTACTGATCCCGAGTGAGATCTGCCGACTCATGGTTTGGAGGCTGGGAGCTGATTCTAAAGTGCCAGCTTCTGGCAGAAGTCTTCTTACTGCTTCATGGCATGGCAGAAGGCGGGCATAGCTGGAAGGTCAGTAGAGGGCAAGAGAGGGGAAGAAGGAGGCAGACTCCCACCATAACAAGCCTACTCCCTGTGAGAAGGCATTATCTATTCATAAGGTACCGTGTGAAGACAAACTCTTGTGAAATAAGTACCAGCTAGAAACATTAAATTTCAACATGGTGGAGTTTGCTAGGTAGGGTACATTTAATGCTTAAAGTCATTGAAGAGCTGACAAGCCAGCCAGGACTCCACATACACTGAGGCGACTGTGCCTGTGGATGTCATAACTTCCTTTCAGGCATTTATCACGTGCCTAACACAAGGGAGCTTTTTGCAGCCTTACTGTGCATGTAGACTGGATTGGAGCTGAGGGCTACCCGGATGAGGCTGAGTTCCCAGGGAGACAGATGTGCTGGGATCCTACTCTGTCGTTTCATGTTGCCTTTCCTGCTTACTCATATTTGCTGGTGCAGAAGTGGCACAGACAAAGGATGAAGAGTACAAGCAGAGGCTGGCAGTCGGAGGCTGAGAAGCGAGGCGAATGTTCAAGGGCTTCAAGTTCTAGGAAGACAGATGTTGAAGTTCAGAGTCAAGAAGGAGGAGCCTGACATCCCCTGCCTTCAGCTGGAGCCCCGAAGGGTGGCCCAGGAGAAACGGATGAGCTGCAAACACAGCCACAGAGATGCAGGGGTACAGGATTTGGGACCAGGAGTGGGGAAACCCAACACAGATTCAGAAGTGGTCCAGGTGTTCCCGTTGTTAGACACAGGAACATGGGGTAGAATCGTAGAATTAAAGTAAGGGAGGGGGAGTATGAATGAGATGTGCCGTGTTGGGGGCGGGGCTGGATGGAGCTGAGAAGCCTGTGCTCTTGCCCTGCCAAAGAAGTAGGAAAAGAACTAACCCGTTAGACAGTAATATGTCAAGGTAACTTACAAATAGAGGAAGTTGTGTATGATAAGCTAACAGGCAGAAAGCAGAATAATAAAAAAGCATTTAATATGAACAAAGCTGAGGATGAAGAGAAAAAATATGGAATAGATGAGACAAATAAATAGTAAGATTATAGATTTAATTCCAAACATATGGAAATTACACTAAATATAAGTGGTGTAAATGGACTAAATATTCACATTAGAAAGGTTACCAGAATGCATAAAAATGATGTCATAGTTATTGTTATACTATTGTTAATATAATAGTATTGTATTAACAAGGTCTTTTTTGTTGTGACGGGTGTTAAACGCTATGGGATGTTACCTACCCACGAGTGCTGAACGTCGCCCCGCTGTTCTGCTTGGGGAGCCTGGTTTACTGATGTTTGTCCTCACGCTGGCTCTCCCTTAGACATGACGACTTCTCCTTAAATAAGATGACTTCATCTAGTTCCCAGAGCTACCCACCGCATGCAGGAGAGCAGGGGACGCTCCCTCCTGGTCAGGAAGTCGAGTCTCTAGGCTTCTGACCTAAACCAACTTGTTATATGTCTGTGCTAACCCCTGGCCGAGAGGACCAGAATCTGCTGATTGGCACTGGCATCAAGAAAACATAAGGGCAGGCCTCGTATAGTGTGGTGGTGGTTTCAGCTTCATAAGCCAGGCCATGGAGAAGAGAAAGCATGTGTTCCTCACGGGTCACAGGGCTCCTAAATAACAAAGCCAAGATGGAAACCTGGCCAGAATGGCCACAACGTCCGCACAGCACCCTCCAGACTCTCCTATCTCAGTTTTAAGCTTGATAAATAGGCTCCATCTTTTTTTCCTGTCTATACTATCAGCATGGGGAAGGGCCGGATTGGATACTGGGGTCGTGGATTGGGTGTGTTCTCTTCTTTAGGTTCACATGCTGAAGTCCTAGCCCCCAGTGTGGGAAGCAATTGAGGTTAGACTGGCTTATAAGTGCTTGAGTAGCAGAGCTACTGCGTTCATAAGAAGACACCAGAGTATTCCCTGCTCTCTTTCTGCATGTGAGCATGTACCAAGGCCAGACCACAAGAGCCCGTGCTGAGAAAGTAGTGTCTGCAAGCTGCAAAAACCAGCCTTCACTGGAGCCCAAACTGCCTAGGAGCCGAACCTAAGCCTTCTGGTCTCTAAACTTGAGAGAAAATAAACTCCAATTGTTCAACTACTCTGACTATGGTGCTTGTAACAGCCACAAGAGAGTCACACGGAGAGAGTGGTGGGTGCATCTCCCCTAAGGCATGGAGCAGATCTCCAGGGATGATGGAGCTCGCCTTGTATGCTCACAGCTGTTTACAGTGGTGTGACCATAGACTTGTCCCATACTCCGCTTCTGGAAAACACAAGTTAGCATATGTCACGGACAGAGCCAAGGACACAGGACACGGCATGTAACAGGCATGCCATCTCTTTTGGTATTAGTCATTAGAAATCAGTAGAAAAAGGCAGAACAAGAGAGTGTGTTAATTATTTTATCTTCCCACTTTTTACAAGTAAGGCTGTATGCAGATATGCGTGGGGAAGAACAAGCAAGCCCTTTCTCTCTCTCCATGTCCACTGTGGGTCTCTGGCGAGTGACCACTGACAACTTCATTATTTTAAATTTTGTTTTTGTTTTGTTTTGTTTTGTTTTTTGGATTTTTGAGACAGGGTTTCTCTGTGTAGCCCTAGCTGTCCTGGAACTCACTTTGTAGACCGGGCTGGCCTCAAACTCAGAAATCCGCCTGCCTCTGCCTCCTGAGTGCTGGGATTAAAGGCGTGCGCCACCACCACCCGGCTTATTTTCAATTTTTTTTAATGTTTTGCAATTAGTATGTAACAATGTGAGGAAAGAATTGGCCCTTCTGAGTGTTTGGATACCAGCGTGTTTAGAGCCACATGTGTAACCATCTTGGACTGTCCATGGCCTTTCTGGCCTGGGACAGAGCTGTGGGTTTGCTCTTGAGGTAAGCTGGCTCCATTTTATTGGCCCAAGTCCCTGTAAATCTAGTTTAGCTTTAAAGGGGAGTAGGGATGGTTTATGTGGCTCTGGTGGCCTGGGATAAAAGATGGTGGGCAGCTTTAAGCCTGGTATAGGAGTTCAGCATCAGGAGCTGCTGCTGAGGAGGCCCTGTCCAGGTTCCAGGCCCCCGGGTAGCCACGACTACCGCAACACTTCAGCAGGTAAATGGGCCTCAGCTCCCCATCTTGCAAGGATGTGGGACTCAGAAGACACCTGGCTCTCCATCTCTCACTCCCTCTCCCATAGTGGTCCCAGCTGCACATCAGACCTTGCTGTTTCCAATGCTAGGAAACTAGCGTACAGACGTAGCCTGGTAAGGCAGGAGTGGCCTGAGAAGTTCTTTATACTCTGCTTCTTTGTGTCCCCAGTGAGCTACGATGGACTGGGCCTGGAAATAGGAGGTGTGGAGCCCTCTGTGCCCTTTGATCTCTGAGGCCCCCACTGCCAGGACCTGGCACATGAAATTAGGTTCCCATGTTCCCACTGCTCAGAGGGGAAAGTTGAGTCTCAGCATAGCCTGTGCTCATACTGCCGAGGAAGGGCTGCTGGCAGGGCACTCCTGACCCGAGGCTGCCCTTCTGTGGTCACTGGCACTCACTGCCCAGGAGAGTGGGCTTTATCCCTATGCCTGTCAAAACCAAAACATAGGCCCCCTTTTCAGAATGCCAGCTGCACCAGAAACCATACCAGGGGCTCTGCATGCGCTGTTTCCTTTGATGTGTGCAGCCACCCCTGCAGCTGAGATTCTAAACCCCATTTTTCAGATGAAGAAACTGAGGCTTAGAAGGGAAGATCACTCACTCTGGAAGTCAAACATCCCCAAAGGGCCATGCTGGACTTGGATGTTATCCTAGTGTTTGGTTCCCCTGAATTATACCGTCTAACATAGAGCATGCAAGAGTGTGACCTTGGTACATTTCACAGACAGACTCTCTCAGCTTTTCCAGCCACCTGCTGCGAACCTAACTATGAGCTCTGAAGAGGGACATATCCTTGGGGAGGGGAGAGGGAGGCAGAGGTGTCTAGAGAACCTTCCTGCTGGGTAAGATGGATAAGCCCCTTCCTCAGCTGGGCCTCTGTCTTCTGTAAGGAGAAGGTTGGGCCAGTTCACATCTGGAGCTGGGTCTGCTAACTAGAGAGACTAAGATCTTTGTCCTGGGGCTATGATGGGCCTTTTTTGTGGGGGGAAGCGGAGCTTTAACTGTTCCCACAAGCCAGTGTGGCAGTTCAGTGGGGGTGGAGGGTGGGGAGCGAGTGGCAGTGATCCAGCTCTGGTGATAAGGATGAGACATCTGGGCCTGGACTGTGTGCACGGGACACCCAAGAAGCAATTGCTCCCAGGGCTGCTGTGAGCTGGGCGGTGGGGAAGCTTTAGAGGCTAAGACCAGGGAATGTTCTAGAGGAGAGGAGCTTGCACAGGCCTCTAGATTGGCAAGGATGTGTCTTAGCAAAACACTGTGAGAATAGGCTCACTCAGACAGATGGGTGAGCCCAGGCTGGGGGGGGGGTGCTAGAACCAGGCTGGCACCCCTTCTATCAGTATGCCTACCCTGTCTGATGTTCCATTGTCAGTGCCACCTGTAAATGTCTCCCCACTTCGCAGACGTAGGAGAGCATAACAGTTCCGAACTCTGAATCCCTGGATCCCTGGCCCCTTCAGTGATCGTCAGGCTGACAGCCGTGGTTGCCTTTATTGTGTATTAAAATACCTGTCCAAAGTATCTTAAAGGAAGAAAGGACTTATTTCAGCTTAGGTCCATGACCAAGAAAGTATAGAGGCAGGACCATCATGACAGCAGAGAGTTTGGGCCAAAAGCCAGGTCTCTGTGCAGCCCTCAGAAGCCTGTCAGCGGTGGTGCCTCCTGTCCCAAGTGCTTCACAGCCTCCGAAAACCTCACCACCAGCGGGGGACCAAGTGTTCAAATACAGGGGCCTGTGAGGGACATTTCCCAGTCCAGCTATCACATCCCAAGAGCCTGGGATCTGGGATCTGATTTCCAGTAAAGTCCTGTTGGAAGCACAGCCCCACCTGCTCCTGAGTTGATTTTGGTTCCACTGTGGCAGAGCTAAGGAGTAGCTATGGCTCCTCAGTCGGCCACTGGTTGTCCGCTGGTTTGCCTTTTGAAGAAATACTTCTCTGGCTGGGGGCTGAGTGGGGTATTTCTGAGCTCTACACTTGCTGTGTGGACTTGGGCAACTTATATACCGCTCTGAGCCTGCCTAGCCAGCTCCTGGGGGTTATAAGGAAGCTCACAGTTGAGGACTATGAAGTTTTTATAAACTGTGAAGTGTTGTAGCCTGTCCCTGGCCTGGTTCCTGGTTGGTTCTGAAAACCTGCTTGTTGGAAAACAGAAATCAGTTACCCCGTTGGCTTTCCTGGTCCCCCACAGGTGGCTGCAAATGGCTGCAGGAGGTCCCCTGGGCCTTGGATACTAAATGGTAGCACATTTCAGCACCAAACCGCATTCCTGTGGGAGTCACCTTGGGTGTGATTCTGTCTTATATTCAAGGCATTAGAGTAACTTGCAAAGCTTCTGTGTAGATCATTTGAGCCACTTGCTTCAGGCTGGCTCGCTAGGACTTCGTTCAGGTGGCTGAGCCCCACATTTGGTGAACCCTAAGCCTGGGGGTTTGTCATTCAGAGTCTGACTTTGGACCCTGTAGACCCAGCCTGCCAGGGTATGGGCTGCTTCTCCAACAACCTTGCCGGAGCCCCAGGAAGCACAGGCTGAGTGATAGAATAGCCTCCTTCTTACTCTTTTGAGTCTTCCGTATAAGCTAAGTCCCCGCCATATACACTCTATTATCTCCCTTGTCGTCACCACCCGATGAGTTAGTTGTTAGCATCATTATACAGACAAGAAAACTGAGGCCAGACCAGGAAATGAGACCAGTTTCTTACTTGGTTTCAGAAGTGCCAGTCCAGGATCTGCTGTGAATATGCTATGTAGTGACAGAAGTCCTTTCCCACTTAGAGCCTGTTTTCTTCATATACTACAGAATGCATGGCCAGTTCCAGCCCCGGCTTTCCAAGATTTGTTGCCATTTGTCAGGGGGCTTCATGTGCTCGGAGAAAACCAGGGTGTAGGGTCCATTTTTGGCTTCCATGGCTCAGGGGGAGATGCGGCGCTTAGATACCCCACCTTATCAGGATATCCCTACATCAGGGCAGCAGGGCACCATAGCATACCTTTCATCCTCCCCTCTTCAGAGACAATCCATCTTTCCTGGAGACAAGAATGAACAGGAGAAAGCCTGCTCTGGGTCTCATGGTGCCCTTGGGGATGAAGACAAAGACTCCAATGAAGAGGAGACAGGACCTATATTTGTCCCAGCAGACCTGCTGCGTGTGGCAGGCAGGAGTGGCTGTGTCTCTGGGGCCTTTGGTTTGATGGCCAGCCTTCCAAGAAATGGGAGATGTGGGGCTGCCTGGCGTGGACTAGAGCCCCAGCTCAGATGCTCAGCTCTGCCACGTTCAGAGGTCAGACTTCCCCACAGGGCCCGGTGGCAAACAAAAGACAAGGACTTGAGTAGGCTCGCAGCAGCAGCCAGTGCCAACTTTGACCTCAGAACCTCTCCCTTCCTTTCCAACATCAGTTGTTTGTTTATTGCAAGGAAAGCTCTTGCTGTCTCCAACAGAGAAGCAGCTAAAAGGCCCAAGCATTGATCTACTACTTGGTGCTGACGACTCTAATCCTCTCAGGCTGTCTTTCTTGTGTGACCTTGGCAAAGCAGTTAACCCCACTCTGTCTGCTTTCACTGGAGTCCTGGTTGGGATTGCTTGTGTAGGGGTTGGGGGGCTGCAGGACAACACTCAAGTCTCAAAGTCCAAGCGGTCTGGGTTTGGATTGTGTCCCTGAGCCTGGGCCAAGTCCCTCCATCTCTTCAGCCCATCTGGAAAAAAAGCTATCATGAGCTTGCCTACGGGTGAGTACCAGGAAGCCTGAGGAGGAAGGGCTGAATAAGTGCATGACCTGTCACTACTGCTCCCTAAGTCAGTCACTGGTGCTCCCTAAGCCCATCACCAGCGCTCCCTAGGTCAGTCACTGGTGCTCCCCAGGCCCACCATCAGTGCTCCCTGGGTCAGTCACTGATGCTCCCCAGGCCTGTCATCACTGCTCCCTAGGTCAGTCAGTGGTGCTCCCTGGATCTACCTTCTATCTCTCTACCCTTGTGCTTATAGGAGGAGGTTCATGACCCAGAGAGCTCAAGAGGTCCTGGGAGGAAGCTTAGAACCACCCTTACCTCTAGGGTCTGGGAGAGGTCCTGGCAGAACAGCCCCCTGTGATGCTCTCTGCTCCAAATGCCATTAATGGTCATAAAATTATCCACAGTATTTTAGAGGCTGGCCCCATGGTTTGCCTCAATGGGACAATAAAATTGCACGCAGAAATGATCTGGAAAAGGCGAGGACGGCCAAGCAGAGCCGGAGTTAAATGAACTGCAGCCTGCTCTCATTAACTCAGGCCATTCACATTTGTTACCAGGGATTTCTTTTTAATTAAAAAACAACCAAGTTATTAAAGCATAACCCTAAGAAGGGCTGGCTGGGCAGCCATCGAAGCCAGCAGAGCCAGCGAGCGGTCCGCACAGCGGGATGGGCCAGTGCCGCCAGGGAAATGGCGTGAAACAGATGTTATTTTGAGCCCTCACCCAACCCAGGGCCTTGAAAGCTGTGTTTTTCATCTGTACACTGTTAAGTGTGATTCAGAACTGGGAGAGTTAGTATTGCCAGTCACCGGCACAGGGATAGCCTGTGCTAAAGAGAGGGTCAGCTGAGCTAGGACTGGGGATGCTGTCTTAAAAGGCCACATCTTATCACACTCAGAGGCCCAACACAGATTTCTAGCTGCGTAATTTGCATGAGCCTCAGTTTCCCCATGTTTTAAATAGAAACAAGCAGGTAGTGGCTTGTTCATAGTGTGTCCAAATGGCTTCATTGCTGGCCTTGTCCTTAGCTTAGAGATTTCCCATCCTCTTGCTTAGAATTGACAGTACCTGGACTACTTGGGCTTAGTAACATTTTATTCGGTCTCCAAGGAAGTTTTAAGGTTTCAAAATGCTGACAAACCTAGGAGTTCTCGCCATCTCTGGGGCTCCTGTGGGTGTGAGCACTTTGGATCCCATGGTGCCCAGAGGAGCACAGGGTCAGGCCCTCATCAAGATGTGCCTGAGCTGTGGAATGGGTTCTTGAAAGTGAGGAAGCTCATGCTGTGACCCCCAGGCCCCAGAGCATTACCCCTAAAAGTCCTAGGACAGACAGCCAAAGGATACCTTCCAGATTAACTGCCCTTCCCCAAAGATGAGCAGTTGTGCTGAGGGAAAGTGGGAGAGGCTTACAGCAAGCATGTCTGACAATTTTGTTCACTTTATGGGATTTGTAGAGCTGTTCCATGTATACAGCCTCATCTGAGGCATTCACAGAGCCTAGAGAAGCAGGCAGGAGTGTGGAGTATAGGGTTGGTGGGTCATCAGAGAACCACAGGACACAAAGATGGATAACCAGACTGTCTATGGAGTGATTTGGGAAGCAGGATAGAGGGGGCTTTGGTACCAGTTGGCAGCAGATGCACTTGGATTGTTACCCCACCGCCTTGGCACATGTGCCCAAAACATCTCCAGTTCCAGAACTGGAGTGGAATTCAACCACTGAGGCAGACCCAGGGCTGTCCCCCAAACCCCCAAGTCCAGCACATTAGAACCCAAACCCCCTGCCTAGGGTCTGTGCTCAGTTCCCACCCTGAGGCGGTGTTTGTGAGCTTCAAGGAACCATCAGGTTGGCTCACCAGTGTCTGAGCTCCTAGAGCAAGTGTGTCGACACCACAGACACCCAGTGTCTGCTGATAGTCATTCTCGCATTGGCGTACCTGTGCATGCCGCCTGATCACCACCAAGTGGTCCTGCCGGGCGGTTTTGGGAGTTGAATATGGTGTCCCCGAGCCTCAGATGTGGGGTGCTCAGATGGCTGCAGGGGCTCCCCATTTGCTTGATACCTTACCCGCCTCCTCTTTCCTTTTGTCTCCCCCCCAGTGAACGGGAGCTACGGGCACAGCTCAGAAAAGAGTCTGCTGGACCTGGACCTGGCCGAGGGTCCCAGCCCCTCCTGCCACCAGGGTTTGTTTCTTCCTGCAGGGACCCCACCGCCCCGGGGTCACCCCCCTGTCTGTGAGCGGCTGCTGCATTTTCCCCACCCAAACAGGTATGTGCCCATTCCTGTCCACCACACCTGGTCTGCTTGGCTTCGGGGACACACAGAGAAACGGGGACACAAGAGAGCCGGGGACTTGTCTGAGTCTGTTTGTTACACAGAGGTGCCTCATGTAGGCTCTCCTTGTTGGGCCAGGGGCTTCTAAGGGACACAGAGATGGCTTAAGTGAAATGCATGTCCCTGTATCACAAGCTGAGGTGGCCTCTTTCAGAGCATCAGGAGCTTTCACGGAGGAAGAAGGCTGTGGGCAGGCTAGGAAAGGAAGTCCTGCCAGGATTCACAGTTCTTAGTGTGGAAACCATTTCTGGGACTCACCCTCTCCCCTTGCATGTCTCCGTGGAAGCACACTGCTCACGCCTGGGGCAGCATGCCTGGAGCCTGCCTCACAGGCGAGAGGCTCTGGATACTAGCCCAGGTACTAGTTTGTACCCCACCGCTTCACTGGCCACGTTGTGCCTACCCCGGGCCACTTGCTGGGCTGCTGCTGGAGTCCTTGGGAATGGAGACAAGGATCTCCACTGCAGGGACGATGAACAGTGGGAGACATGGATAGGAAGACATTGAGAATTTCAACTCCCCGCGGGTCATTTTTGATATCACTTCTTTTTTGAAATAGTATTTTGAAAGGCTTCTATTTTGAAAGAATATAGTCATTTGGTCAGACTGTCATAATAAATGTCATAGACTGGGATGGCTTAAATACAAGAAATTTATTTCTCATAATTCTGGCAGGGCAGGAAGCCCAAGATCAAGGGGTTAACGGGTTTGGTTTTTCCTGGCCTGTCTCCTACAGGCGCTATGAGGCAGTCAGATGGCCATCCCTTTATCTGTGCGGTCTGTACTCCGTCTTATAAGAGAATCAGACATATTGGGGCCCTCTGAACCCTACTTAGCTTTAATTGCATCTTTAAAGGCCCTGTCTCCAAACACAGGCTTCCCACATATGAATTGGGAGGGGATAGTCCATTCTATAACAGGAATAAATATCTTTTAGTCTTCAAGCTGACTACTAGTTAATGACAATCACATGTGTCTATTGCCTGGATTAGTCACTGAGACTCTGGCAGGACACTCTTTGTAGAGGGAGTGTAGGGGCAGTGTGTGGGGGTGCATTTTGTGTTGGGCTGTGCCAGCCCAAGATGTGATTGTACTGAATAAAGAGTCTTTGACCCAGGTTATAGGCTTTAGGCCACAGAAGCCTGGACCCTGTCCCCCTAGGTGTGAGGCCCTCTCCCCCACCCCTCTATTGCCAAAGCTGATTCCTCAAATGGAGCAGCTTTGCAAAGAGTCCAAGACAATGGTCAAAAGGAGGTTTACATCTTTGACTTAGAACTTTGATGCCCTAAAGTAATGACATGTTCTCAGAAAGTCACTTGACAGAGAGGATGCTGGCTTCCCAGTGATGGCATTGTGAGAGTGCGGGGATTCTGACTCGTAAAGACTCAGGTTGTCTGCTGGGCTTGGTCCATCACTGTGGCTTTGAGATAAGAACTGGGTTAAACAGGTATTCTTTAAAGGTTTGGTCCAGGACCAAGTAGAACATAGTGCCCATTATTCCACTGTCAAGAAAGAAGGAGTCAGCTCTCCGGGGACAGGGGGTACCTGGTGAATCTGGGTGTTAGCTACTGTACACTCAGGGCTCTGGGCTCACAAATTCTAGAGAGCAGCCAGAACCATTTGTCAGGCCTCCCAGGGCAGGGAGAAAAAACCAAGCCCTGCCATGCCCAACTGAGGCCATTCAGATGACTATCACTTATGTTCCTAACTCAGCCAGCTACTGAGCCATTCCTTCCCCTTTGCTGAGGTCAGTTCACTGACCTGGAGACATTTACAAAATCTCCAGGTTGGTGCTTCCCACTGCCCTCTCTGCCATCCTGCCTCTGCTAGCGTGGTGCCCCGCTAAATCAGCAGCTATGGTTTCGTTTCTCTAAATGTACAAAGCCGCGACTTTCACACGGCCTCTTTCAGTAGATCCTGCTGCTGGCTGCGGCGGGCCCAGCAACCCTGCCTCTGCAGACGGGATGTCCAATTGTTCCTTCGCAGAGATGCTGGGTGGGAAAGAGGCTCAGTGGACAGTTGCTAAGAGACAGGTAGTTCTCTTGTGCTTCTGCTCAAGGAGAGCTTGCAGTCAGTTCTGCACAGGAGATGGAAACTTGGCTCCTGGTCCAGGTCTGACGCTGACTTGCTACTGCATGATGGCCTGGTGGCCCTCAAGCCTCAGGCTGACTCCCTCCACTGACTCTGCAGGGATACAGGGTCAGAGGCCAAGCTCTGAGCACCTCGGGTGCCGGCTCTCCTTCCTGTCCCTTTCCTCACTTCCATTCTCTTCACCCATCATCTGGCATCATCAGGAGGCAGGGGCTAGGTCTCCAGGCCACCTTGCAGAGCTCATCTCTGGCTACGAGAGCCATGTGACAATGGTCCTGCAGAAGCAGGAGTAATGGCACTGAGCCTAGCCCTCTCCTTCCCAGGGAGCTGACCCTTGACACCAGCCATTACCCTCTTCTACATTTAGAGGTGTGGCTCTTGTCTCACAGATAAGGAAGCAGATCCAGATAGGGCATACTCATCAGGCTCTGAGCGGATAACCAGACCTCCAGTCCCTGTAGCTACTGGCAAGGTATTTCTGCCAGCATCGCCCTCCACATCTCTCCCATTTTCAGTCTTCTGGTAGCCCTGGTATTCCTACCTCCATCTTACCTTGTCACCGTCCACAGTGGTGCACGGGTCTGTGCAGGAGTTTCAGT
The DNA here is from genome assembly GCA_902729485.2 of Mus minutoides. NCBI lineage: Eukaryota > Metazoa > Chordata > Mammalia > Rodentia > Muridae > Mus > Mus minutoides. The sequence goes on along the minus strand of LR750215.1, from coordinate 82,980 downwards.
CTCCTGTTAGACAGTTGAAGGTTTCTCTTCCATCGTAAAGATGGGCTCTGTGCCAGCCCACCCTGCCATTCTGCCACTTACATCATTGCTGGGGATAGAGATCCCAAACTTGCCCAGAACGAAGCAATTAGTCCCAGTTTGCCCATGTAGAACAGAGTTGACCCCAACCTCAGAGCTGGTCTTCCAGCTCCCAGATGCGTCTCCTAAGAACTGTAGCTTCGCATACACCTGAGCTCAGAATTCTGGGCCATCCTGCCAAGAATCTTGGGGTTGTTTTTGTTTTTGTTTTTTCGAGACAGGGTTTCTCTGTATAGCCCTGGCTGTCCTGGAACTCACTTTGTAGACCAGGCTGGCCTCGAACTCAGAAATGCGCCTGCCTCTGCCTCCCGAGTGCTGGGATTAAAGGCGTGCGCCACCACCGCCCGGCAAGAATCTTGTCCCCTTTGCTGTAACCGTGCCTCAAGCGCCTGCCCAGTCACATCAACTATGAGAGGACAAGCTGAGGAGGGATAGCTGTTACTAAAGGAAGGAAAGAGTCTAGACATTATAAAGCTAAGGGGCATGTAAGAAGAATTTAAACCCCACGGGACCTGAAGACACCTGTGGCCTTTTACCCACAGAAATCACTGTCAGGTCAGTGAAAGGGTCAAGACTGACTCCAGGGAAGCTGGACAGGCAAGCAAGATGGTGACAAAAGCAAGGGTGACTGGGGTCTGGCCAAGGGCTGTGTCCTTCCCGGGTTCCTGCCTCCTGCCTCCTCTGCCTCCTGCATCCCTCTCCAGGCCACGCCCTTCTCGCATCTGCTTCCTTTCTCCTCCCTGCCCTTGGCACAACCAGCTCTGGTCTTCCCTGTGTTCTGCTTCCTCTCCGCCACTTCTCCCCAGACCCCTCAATATCTCTGCCCTCTGCTTCCCAGGAGCCCTGCCTGCCCTCTCCGGTAGAGAGTGCCTGCCTTTCATAATCACTCTGGCCACTTTCTTCCAGGTCACCCAGACCTCAGGCTACGTTTGTGAACGGCAGCCTCCCAGCCGCTCAGCACATCAAGCAAGAAGCCCTACCTGACTACCAGGCCATGGTCAGCGCCCACACACCCCTACCCACCCACTGCCGAGCCCCATCATCGTCCATGGGTTTGCCCTCAGACCTGGACTTCCCAGACCGAGGCCTCACCAACCCTGCACCTTCCTGCTACCTTCTGGGCGATGAACCCATCTCAGACCTGGGTCCCCAACCTGAGGCCCACCTCCCCGAGGGCAGCCTGAAACGCTGCTGCCTCCTGGGTCTGCCCCCTACTTCTTCAGCCTCCTCCTCACCCTGTGCTTCCTCAGATATCAATCCTGTCACCCACTCCTCCCAGACAGCTCTAGTTAGCTGTGTAAATGGACTCCGAAGCCCACCTCTGCCGGGAGACCTGGGGGGGCCTCCCAAGCGATCACGGCCCGGGCCTGCATCCAGTGACGGCCGGGAGGGCAGCCTGCAGCTTGAAGCATGCCGGAAGTCAGGTTTCTTGAAGCAGGAACCCATGGACGAGTTTTCCGAGCTCTTTGCCCCACACCACCAGGGTTTGCCACCCCCCTACCCTCTGCCTCAGTTGCCAACTGGCCCCAGCCTCGGAGGCCTAGGTCTGGGCCTGGCGGGCAGGATGGTGGCCGGTCGGCAGGCATGCCGCTGGGTGGACTGCTGTGCAGCCTACGAGCAGCAGGAGGAGCTGGTGCGGCACATCGAGAAGAGCCACATCGACCAGCGCAAGGGCGAAGACTTCACCTGCTTCTGGGCCGGGTGTGTGCGGCGCTACAAGCCCTTCAATGCCCGCTACAAGCTGCTTATCCACATGAGGGTACACTCGGGCGAGAAGCCCAACAAGTGCATGGTGAGTCCCGGGCTGCCTGGCCCGCTCAGTCTCCCCCTCAGAGCTGGACCGTCCACTGCATTTGGGTGTGGCCAGGGTATAAGCCCTGTGTGTGTTTCTGTCACTGGGAACCTTGGCAGGGCTACCTCATCCTTTCCAGGTGTTCTGTCCCTCACACTGATGAGCTATTAGATGGGCATTAGATGTCATTTAGCATGCCATGTGGCCTGATGCCGTGTAATCTCTGCACCTAAAGGAAGCCTGGCGAGACTTGTCTTTTGCATGTCACCTGATGGTTGTGGCAGGTGAGGAGTGTGCCCTCCTCCGGCACTGGCCCAGTGTACTTCCAAGAGCGGTTCCTAGGCTTTCTGAGCCTCCCAGTGTTGGCTTCTGTGAAGAGGTACCAGGTCCCTAGGGCAGGCTTGGAGCTGAGGTCAAGACTTAGCATAAGGCTAGCACAGCATCAGCAGTGTCTGGCTAGGGTTGAGACAAAGGTTTGGGGGCATGCAGATTCACACGAGTTAGATGCAGGTACCCTGACCTCGGTCCCTTCTGGCTGGCCATATCCATGTTCTGTATTCACCATAGTGGAAAGTCCTATCAGAGCCTAGGAGAGTGATCTTTGTCCCTGTACCCACCCTCCCAGTCCAGAAGCAGCAGCCTGGGAACGAAGGGCTGGGGCTTGAGCATACTATACAATACAAACAGTACAGACTACCCAGACCACACATGCCTCCCCTCCCAAGCTGCCAGGCATAGACTGAGCGTGTTCTCCGGTTTTGAAGATAAGGGATCTGTCAGTTCGTAGACAGGCTACAGGTGGGCAGCCTTGAGGCGAGAAGGAGGTAGAGGCTGGGGCTTGGGAGCTGTTGTGCTGTGCACAGGTGTGGAGGAAGGGCACTGAGCTGCTGGAGAATATAAGTCGATGTCTTTGGGCTGAGAATATACAGGCAGGAGGGCTGACGGCTGAGCTAGTCCCTGCAGAAGACTCATGGCCTAATGAAACATGTGCTTCTCTGAGATGGGGAAGATCAACAAGTCTATAGGTCAGGGTGGCAGGAGACAGCCTGTCCTTCCCCAAGACACAGACCGCAGTTCTCAATCTCATCTTCTTCCTGTTGGGAACCCATGATTTCTATATGGACCTAAGGAGTAGCCTGAGGTACGCAACAGCCTTCTTGTGCTAGGGCCTTGCGTACAGACTCCCAGTATCCAGGAGTGGCCTGGGAGATGACCTGGGCCTTCCTTGAGTCCAGTAGGGCCCTGGTTGCTCAAAGCAGCCTCAGGATCTTCCTGTTCACATGATTCCAGCCTCTGTACGACACCAGACTTGGTTCTGTCATAGTCCTTGTCTTGAACGGCCACAGCCTTAGGGATGCGTCCTCAAGCCATTAGGGACCAGACTGTGACATCCCTGGATGGAGTTTGAAGAGGCCCAGGGAGGGAGCCCAGAGGGCTTCATGGGGCTGGTGTTTGATGCCTATAGGAGATACATTTACTCTTTATCAGGGCACTGTGAAACTCGGGGCTTTCTTATACAGAGAATCAAAGGTTGGAGCTCAGATGAGTCTGGCCTGCTACCCACACTTGGCACAGTGGTGACTTCACAGCCACATGTGGCCCTCACCACAGCTCTGTAGATAGGAACTATTCGCTCCCTGTTTTACAGATGAGAAAACAGAGGGTCAGAGAGGTTGCGCAACTGGCTCTAGGTCACACAGCTAGTAAGAGAAAATAATAGAAGCACAAGATGACAGAGGCTAAGAATCAGAATGGTAGTAATGATAATAAAAGCAAGTTGTCCAAAATTGTACTATTCGTAACCACTGGAGTGAGATTGAACCTGCATCCCTGTCCACTGCAGTGCCCTCGTTAATTTAATGCTCCTCTGGGGCCTGTAGGCTGATGCTGTCCGGTGTAGTGTGCAGTGGAAGCCTCTATGGAGCCTCAACCCAGGCTGCTCCCACCCACCGTGGGTGAGCGTGCACTCCTGATGGTAGAGTAGGTAACCAGGGCAGCAGGCCAACCCTGGCCCACACCCAGGTGAATTGAACAGCTCCCATCCCTGTAAAATTATTAATTTCTCATGACAGGCCTGTGCTACTATGCCTGTAACAGACAAAGGAATCTTGGACCTGAGGCCTCTGGAGGACAGGAAATGGATGAGACATTTTGATTGAGGAGTAAATGGCCCACTAAAATAGCAGTTAATCCTTTTAGTATCTCCCCGGCAGGCAGCGTTGCTGCGGCTTTCATGAGGTAAGCTTGCCTCGCCCCATCGAACTGCAGCACCTCTGTGCTGGCAGCTGGTTTAAATTTAGCTCATGGAGCCTCTGCTCTACTGGGTACCAGGCAGCCTGGGTGTGGAGAGAGGAGCCTGCTCCCCACCATTGCCTCTTAGTCCTGAGCCCTGCTGGCCTCCAGGTTACCCCGCCCTCCCTTGGCCCTGTCCTGCCTGGTGGCAGGTCCTGCCCCTGTTCAGTAGCAGGCAGCCTAAGGAAGCTTCTAGATCTCCCTGCAATATCCTGTTGTGGTTCATGTTGCTCCCGTTGTCTCGGTCTTATTAAATCTGGGGCTTCATCCGTGTTACCATAACAAGCCTATGTCCAACCCAAATAGTCACAAGGCGCCTCGAAGACGTGGACTTTGAGAAGATTAGACCTCTGCTTTCTTAGGTTGGTTCCACCAGACAGTCAGAATCCTCATTGTCTGAGCTGCAGAAGCCAGCAGCCAGCCGTGGGGCAGAGGGGGAATCAGCGACTTCTCAGGGTAGCCCTTCCCTGCCATGGGCTCCATAAAATAACAGCTATGACCAGAAAGGTCCTGGCTATGGTGAAGAATGTTAACAGCTCTGTGACCGCTGCATGGGGGACATGAGCAGAGCCACAGAACCCACCTAGAGTCCCACATACCTGTCGCCCAATTCGACTCTGCCATTTGCCAGCTCTGTGACTCAGGCAGGTGACTTAACCTCTCTGAACCGTAGAGTACTTATTTATAAAATGAGGCATTGACAGTATTTAACTTCCAGGGTTGTTGTTAGCAGGATGTAAGAAGAGTGCATGATTAATCCCCTTCCTCCCCGTCACTCACTGGTGCATTGATGTCTCTGCTGATGGGAGCCACACATAATCTGTACATGTGTGTCCTGTGCTGGTCGCAGCAGAAATCAGACTGTTCCCATCCTGTCCAGCCCAGGTCAGCCACAGCCTTCTACCTTCTACACCTCTCCTGCTTGCCAGTTGGGCCCAGGTGCGTTTGACACACACACACACACACACACACACACACACACACACACACACACACACCAGAATTACAAATGCCTGCTCCTAGTCACCTGGCCTCTCTGGTGCCCCTCTAGCACAGCTGATCTCTGGTGCTTGGGGAGGGGAGGTAAAGCGGGGCAGGGCATTCTGAGAGTCTCCTTCTTTTGCAAGGACTCAGTGTGAGCCTAGCTTAGAACAAAGCTGAGCAAACTGCAGGGCCCAGAGGGGCTGGTCAGCCTCCAAGGGTCACAGTACGTGGGAAGTCACCGGGGGGAAAGGGAACTGGTACCATTGACAGCCAGCCAGCTCTCTCAGCCACCTACTCTAGGTGCGCCCCACCCATTACCTTGCATAACCTCTTCCTTCAGCAGTGCTTGTCCAGTCTTGGCAAGTAGACTGCCTGAGTAAACGCCCTGCTCCTCTCTTCTGAGCGCAGCTTTGAGGCTAATGCTCCAACTCACCACAGCATGGTAGCCTCATCCCAGGGATTCCCTGGGGCCCGGAGATGTCTAGATGGACAGGTCTGTTGGTCCTTCCCCATAAGGTCACGCTGGGAGCCGTGTGAGGTGACTTGGGAATTCTGCCATTGTGAAAAGCATCCTCTCACGTGCTTGTAAGTATTAAGTCTTGCCGTATTCTGCTAGGTGTTGGGGGATGAGAGGAAGCCAGGAGCTAAGGATGGAGAACCAAGATCAGTGGTCCTCAACCTTCCTACTGCTGTCACCCTAATGCTGTGACAGCCCCTCATGTTGGCATGTCCCCAACCATAAAATTATTCTCATTGCTACTTCATAACTATAATTTTGCTGCTGTTACAAATTACAGTGTTAAGATCTGTGTTTTCCAATGGTTGTCTGATTCTGAAAGGGGTAGCGACCCACAGGTTGAGAACTACTGGCCCAGAAGTATAGCCTAGTTCAAGCTGATGAAAACGGTAGCACGCTATGAATATCCCTGGATATTGCTGAGGTGGTGAATCAGTGGGCAAAAGTATTTACTCCGTGTGGACCTGAGTTCAGTGCTTCAGGAACATCAAAGCTCAATAGGGCTCTGCACGTCTGAGTCCAGTACTGGGGACCAGGACATGGTACTGAGGCAGATCAATCGCAGCATCTTCCTTGCCAGACAGTCTAGCTAAAATGGTGAAATATTCTGATGCTAACCTCTAGCCTCCACATGCAACCACATGGTATATGTACACACAGACACACCTCCCACACACATACCTGCATACACACACACACACACACACACACATCCCACCCCTCTCCTCGGAGAATCCAAGGCACAGGGATGCTGACCCACTGTCCAGATGGCAAGGGTGTTCTAGGACACAGAGGTCAGCATTCCCATTGTACAGTTGGGGAGGGCAGTGAGAACAGCAATGTTCACAATTAGGCTGGGACACCAGGAGTAGGATTTGAACCTAGGTCTCACCCTAACTCCAGACATGTCCTCCACAGCTCTGGATGGGGAAGTATCCAAACTTGAAACTTATTCTGAAAGCTTTCAGGGGCCCTTGCCTGGGTCCTGGGATCACAGAGGAGAATCAAGTAGGTTCAGAAGCCCTCAGCCAGATAGGAAGACGGGCAACTAAGTCACCAAGAGAGCCAGTTGGCTGTGACTTGGTGGGTTCTCTGTTCTCTCTGAAAGGACAAAAAAAAAATTACCTGAGAACAAGCCCCTGGCCCAGAGGTCAGAGTTCCTAGCCAGGTTTGAAGGCTGCATAATGGAGTGTGTTTTAACACCTCTGCCTGGGGAAATCTACAGGAAGAGGTCCAGAGTAGCCACTCTGGTCCTTCAGCTCAGGTCACCAAGTCCCACCATGCTGTGGAAATGGAGCCTGAGTATCACCTCATTCCAGGGGCGGGACATACCCAAGGAGGGAGATGGGGTTGACCAAAGACAGCTCGTGAGTTGGCATCCAGAGGTGCCCAGAGTGCTAACCTCTTCTGGGGTCAGTCACTTCCTTGTCCACCTCATTAGGAGACAAGGGAGGCAGGGCCAGAGCCACTAGAGAGTTCCAGAGGGCTTTCTCCCTTCCTGGGCTCCCGTTTCTTAAAGCCTCTTCTAGGCCTTGGCTTCTGATTTCTGTGTCTTCACTGTCTTTCCAACTTGGCCAACTCCTGCTTTTCCCTCACATCCTTGCTCAGTGCTTCCTGCCCTGAGCCTGCTGTTCTCCCCGGAGCCTCCTGGTGTGGCCGGTTGTCTCAGAGACTGTGTTACTTTACCCATTGCTGTGACAAAATGCCTAACAAAAATAGCCTTAGGGGTGAGCTTCCAGTTTGAGACGGTATACAGTAATAATAAGGTATACAGTAATAACCTTAGGGGTGAACTTCCAGTTTGAGACGGTATACAGTTGTTCGCCATGGTGGGAAGACACGGTGCCAACCCTCACATCGTGTTGAGGTCAGGAAACTGAGAGATAAGCACGTGGGTACCCACTTTGCTCATACCTTTTTAATTCGGTCTAAGGCCTCAGCCCCATGTCATGGTGTTACCCACATTCAAGGTGGGTCTTCCTTCACATCGTTAGGGGTGTGTTTCCATGGTGATTCTAAATCCAGGCAGGTTGACGATGAAGATTAACCCTCAGACTTGGTAGCAGAGGAGCAGTCATGGGCCCTTTTGCCCCAGAGCCAAATTCCCTATGAAGTCATGGCTCAGATGAGACCTTAATTCTGTCCCATCTGCCCCCTTGGCTGGCACTCAGAGTTTTTCTTCAGGAACCTGAAGAAAGCTACCATCGGCTTGTGACTGGTGCAAGCCGGATCAAACCCCTCAGCCTAGATTGTCTTACCTGTGAAGGGAGGTAGGTGACTGGGCTGTTTTGTGACTTCAGATAAGAAGCTGTGACAGATGATTCGGAATATTTTGGACAATTTGCCTTCTGAATGGTGTGTGTTTGTATGTAGGTGTGTGTGGGGGTGTGTGTGGGTATGTTGGGGTGGGGGTTCCCCAAAGGAACAGGAAAGACTGTTGTACAAAGGATTCTATTGTGGGCTGGCTTTGTCTGCCTGCAACCACATGTGCCTGCTCCTCCATACCTGCATGTATGCCTGCCTGTCACCACTAGGTCCAGCCCCTACCTCCCATACCTGCATGTATGCCTGCCTGTCACCACTAGGTCCAGCCCCTACCTCCCATACCTGCATGTATGCCTGCCTGTCACCACTAGGTCCAGCCCCTACCTCCCATACCTGCATGTATGCTTGCCTGTCACCACTAGGTTCAGCCCCTACCTCCCATACCTGCATGTATGTCTGCCTGTCACCACTAGGTCCAGCCCCTACCTCCCATACCTATGCCTGCCTGACACCACTAGGTCCAGCCCCTCCCAACACATTATAATTCAGAGCTACCCAGAACTCATGTAGAAGCTGGATGGGTATGGTAGCCTTCTGTCATCTCAGCACTCTGGAGACAGATGATCCCAGGGGCAAACTGGTTAGCTAGACTAGTGACTCAGCAGGCTCTGCTTAGTGAGAGACCCTGACTCAGTAAATGAGGTAGAGTGTGATGGAGAAAGACACTGACTTTAATCCCTGGCCCCACTACACACATGAACACACGGACAGACAGACACCCACCCACATACACACACACACACACACACACACACATACACACACCCCTCTGAGCCAGGGGCTGGTGAGCCAGGCTGGGCAGTGGCCAATGCCCATGTTAATCCCAGGTTCAGATCTGTACTCTGCCCTTTGGCCAACTGTGAGACCTTACAAGTCACACAATCTCTCTGAGCCTGGATGAAGGGAGGCATGTCGTGAGGGTGAGGTGGGGTGGGTGCTGTGTCCTGCCGCTGTGAGAAGCTGGAGTACAGAAGCCCTAGTGCTCCCCAAACCAACTGCTCGGGCTGATGAGAGTCCCTGAGAGCGGCAGGCTCAAGGGACCTGGAACACCAGCCAAGTGCTGTGAGCTCAGTGCTGCTCTGTGGAATATGAAAAACATTAAGGATTTAAAAAAAAAACACAACCTTCTGAATCGAATTTAAAATAACAAAAGAAAAACAGCTTTTGAATTTAATGTAAATGGAATTGAAATGATTCTCTTGTTGGAATGAGCATCAGATAAAATCAACAAGGACTCTGAGAAAGTGTCCAGACTGCCTTTTCCAAGGGATGTCACGGAGATGGCAGGCTCCTCAGCAGAGCATTAAATGGTCCTGTCTCTGCTGTGTGGCTGATGTCTGGCCAGAGCTGGCATTGCCCTCACAGGGACGGTGTGGGACAGACTTCACCAGGGAACTGTTCTGCCAAGTGGGAGCTGGGGCACTGGGTTCCCACAACAGAAGGTACTCCAGAGAAAGGATGGCTCCCCCTGAAGAGACTCCTTCCCTTCTCCAACCTCTAAGCACAGCTTTACTGCTGTTCTGGGCCAGGTTTAACCAGAGTAGTAAGGGCATAGATAGGATGGGATGTAGGATGGGGCTGCAGCAGATACAGAAAAGAGGATGAAGCCTTCCCCAGGGTACCATGAGAGCTGGGCCCTCACAGGTTCGTAGGAACTTCTCAGCTACAGTCCAAGAGGAAAGGCATTGTAGGGAAAGGGATGATAATTTTCACCCTTGGTGGGTGTGTGGTGCTGCTGCCTTGGGTCTTGATGCATGTACAGTGTCTGGCAACAGAGTGGAGATTCTGATTGAACCTCAGACATCATCAGAGTGCAGTGAGCAACATGCACTGGACCCCAGAGGCAGTGGAGAGTCCCTGAAGCGTCCTAAGTTGGGGAGTGGCATGAACTGACATGAAGAGAAGACATCAAGGCCTTTGAAGGGGAATGTCCTAATCCAGAGCCCCCCTTTTCAAGATCCTTCAGAGCAGCACAGCTGGGACTGTGCCCCAGAAGCAGGGCTTGGCTGTCAGCCAGCACTGGGCATCCTCTCGCTGCGCCCAGTTGGCTCAGCATCTGCACACAATTGGGCATTAGAGCCCAGTCCCCACTAGAAACGATGTCCAGCACATTCACCAGTGGGAAATGGAGAGACGTTTCCCATCATGTGGCTAGGTACAGTTTGCACAACTTTTCTTTGTTTTCCACTGCTCCCCCCCAACCACCACAATAAATCTTCCTCCACTGCCAGGATGGGGCCACAGCGGTCTGTGAGTGATTAGGGTGCGGCTCCACCTCCTTGCCCTGCATTCTTCCTGCATGGGTAGTGGTAGGATGTGCCGATGGATCTGTGGCTATGTGGTCCTGCAAGGGTCTGGGAGGTGAGTTATGGGGAGTCAGCCTCCTTCTGCCCCCTCAAACCATGGCAGGCTCCCTTAGTGGGTCTTCTGTGTTATAGACATAAGCTCCATGAACAGGAGGCATGGTCAGGCTGGCCAGAGGGCTCTATAGAACTGTGCATCTGGGTAAGATGAGTGATGTATGGTGGGAACTGCCTAAGGCACCAGGGCCTAGAAGTGACATTCGCACCTTCCCTGGCAGGGTTTTTGATGGGCAGTATCTGCTTGGGAAATGTGCAGGCCATGGGTAGATTTGCCCTTCACAGTGGAAACACTGAAATCCACAGGGTTACACCCATGGCCTGGGTTCAGTTCCCCATGTCCTTCCCCAACTCTCTATGCTGTGACCCTCCCATGACCTGTAGCTACCATCATACCAGCACTGATCCATCCAGCTATGCATCGGAGCATCTGTAGACCCACGTGGTTTGGGGGGGTCCATTTGGTCTGCAGCATCATTGCTGACAGACTTCATTGCTAGGAAACGTGGTTAGAACTCCAGGAGTCTTTTGCGTGCCTGGGACTTTCTTAGGCTCTACACTCCCATCTCTATCTTCTCCCAACCATCTTCCCTCTGGCATCCAGAATGGGAGAAGGGATTCACCCAGGCCACAGCTCTCTCTCACTGCCTGGGTTTGTTCCTTGGCTATTTACAGATTCAGAAACTGATGTCCATAAGAGAGGGTTCTGCTCCCTGCAGGTCAAGGAACCATTGGTCAGCACCCATGTCCCAACATACCTCCTAGGCAGGTTTGTCTACAGTGCCTGCTATGTGCTGGGCCCCATGCTAAGGGCTCACATGCCTCACTGTCAGTCCTGAAGCACACTGGTCATGTCATAAGCACTGAAAAAGAAGCTTCCAGGTTTTGGCGTGTCACTAAGGGTTCCTTCCAGCCACCACATCACCCCAGGAGCAGATCTGAAGGTGCAAGACATGTAAAGATGACCTGCTGAGTTCAAGGCAGGAATGGCTAACATATGTTCAACAGAATCTCCTTTGCTCTGGCCAGGCACTGCCTGGCTGCCTCTGGGGAGACCTGTTGAGCAGTGGGTTCATGCCTCACCCTCCTGTATCCTGGAGAAGTGTGGTGACTGATGGCCATGGGTGCCAGGCCCAGAGGAAGCTGGGTGGGTACAAAGACCCACACAAGTGAGCTGTGCTTCTGTTGTGGGCTCTAGGAGCTACCTAACTGTTGGGACCTCAGTGTCTCTTTGTATGACAAGGACTTTGATTAGATGAAGTTTATTCTGCTCCTGACTCATCCCTCCATCTCAAACAGCACAGAGCAGGGGCACGAGGCCCATTCTCTCCCCCACTTCCAGGCAAACGTATGTGGCTGGAGCTAGCAACTCTACCCCTTTGGAGCCTCATTTTTTCCTCATTTGTAAAGTGGAAGACCTGAACTCCAGCTTTTCGAGATCTTCTGGAACTCTTCAGAGACTCATAGTTACATCCCCAGTGTCCTGGCATGGCCTGCTGGAGGAAAGAGTGAACCATAGCAGGAGGAGCAGGCAGGGTCCTCCTGGACCCTGACCCTAGTTCTCTTCCAGCCATACTGGCCTCCTGGCTGCTTCTCAAACATGCTGAGCTCATTAGAACCACATGCTCTCTGCATAGCTATTCTTTCTGCCCAAGTGCCCCTACCCAAGTCTGACCTCTACGCATTCAAACCCCAGCTCCTATGTCCCCTCCTCCAGGAGGCCTTCCCTGACCTGTAGCCCACCTCTGGTGTCTGTATCAGTTCCTACCATGCAGCCATAAGCCCCGGCGATGTTCAAGACTTTTTTTTCCCCCTCGTTCTGGTCAACCCCGCTCGCTCTGGTTGGCCCCGCTTGCTCCAACCAGCCCTGCCCACTTGCTCCGGCCGTCCCTGTTCGCTCCGGCCATCCCCGCTCGTTCCGGTTGGTCTCTCCGGTGCAAGGATTCGTTTATTATTATTATTCATAAGTATGCTGTAGGGCTGGTGAGATGGCTCAGCGGGTAAGAGCACCCGACTGCTCTTCCGAAGGTGATGAGTTCAAATCGCAGCAACCACATGGTGGCTTACAACCACCCGTAAGGAGATCTGACGCCCTCCTCTGGTGCGTCTGAAGTCAGCTACAGTGTACTTATGAAGAATAATAATAAATGGATCCTTGGGCCGGAGAGACCCGACCGGAGCGAGCGGGGCTGTCCGGAGCAAGCAGGGACGGCAGGAGCGAACGAAGCTGGCCGGAGAGAGTGGGGTCGAGCAGAGTGAGTGGGGCGGCCAGAGTGAGTGGGGTCAAGCGTCAGACGCACCAGAGGAGGGCGTCAGATCTTGTTATGGGTGGTTATAAGCCACCATGTGGTTGCTGTGATTTGAACTCATCACCTTCGGAAGAGCAGTCGGGTGCTCTTACCCGCTGAGCCATCTCACCAGCCCCTGTTCAAGACTTTTTAAGATTTTGGTGTGCTGTGTTTTCAGTGTCAGCACCAGTTCCCAGCTATGTAACCCACAGGTCACAACAAATGTCACCAAATTAGGGGAGAGTGGTCCAGAGACGTTGAGGGGAGGTCTTGGGAAGAGCCCAGGTAGGGTATTAGAAGGCTTATAACGTACATGTGTGTAAGGGACCCAATGGTGCCAGACGGGCCTGAGCTGGGCCATCCAGGAAGCCCAGCATCAGCAACAGTGGTGGATGCTGAGCACGTCCAGCCTGGCTTCTTCCTTGCTCCATCTGCTGCACTAGTCCAGAATTCCTGGAGCATCAGACCCCTTCAAGACCTCATCCCCCTTAACCAGCTAGGAAACGCATCCTGGTTCCATTGATGGTACTACAGCTTGGAGAGACGTTGGCAGTGAGGTCCTTATCCAGTAGATGTCCTGTGCGCAGTCACGGCTGCATCTGGTCACTGAGCCACAGAACCTAGCTTCATGGCCAAGGCCATAGATGGGGTCCGATTTGGCATTAATTCGCCACACAAAGATTCGTGCAGCCTTGGGATGTAGCAGGGGACACAGTGACGCTACCTAGAGCTGCCATTGTGAAGAGTGGGAAGGAGCCAGCTGTGCACTAGTCCAGAATTTTCTTCAGAGAGTGCCATCTTCTGAGAGCAGAAGCCTGCTGCTGCCTGTAATTCTATGGCAAATTGTTTGACCTTGGCAGCAGTCTACTTTACGGATGGGGAAACTGAGGCTGGAGTGCAGTCTCTGGCCTTACACTGCTCTGGTTACCTGTGTCAGGAGATTCTCTGAAGAGTGTGAGATGGACGTCTCTTGTGTTCACCCTGGGGGCCTAGGAGGCAGCTGTCATTCCTCAGTGACAGTCACCTGGGACTACTGGTGGCCTTGGAGCTGATCTCAGCACTTAACCTGCACCCAAGAGGTTTGGCTGAAATGAGAATTGGCACCATAAGCAAGCCCCAGGCTTCCTCCTTTTTGTCCCCTACCTTCAGGAGGGTGGCCTTCTCACAGGAAAGGGAGGGGACCAGAGGTGGGGGTATGGGATCTGGGGGGTGGGCGTGTACTTTGATCTGAGAAAGGAGGAGAATCTAGGCTGTGTGCAGGGACAGACAGACTGTAAGGAGCCCCATCTCTATGAGCAGGAGTTGGCATGGCCCAGAATCCAAGTAAGCCCTAGGCCAGAGGTTCTCAACCTGTGGCTTGTGGCCCCTCTGGGAGGTCACATATCAGTTATCCTGCATATCAGATATTTATGCATATGCATATCATATTACTGTATATCATTCCAGTAGCAAAATTACAGTTATAAAGTAGCAGTGAAATAATTTGATGGTTGAGGGGTCACCACAACACGAGGAATTGTACCAAAGGGCCACAGCATTAGGAAGGTTGAGAACCACTGCCCTAGAGACAGTGGCATTGGCTGAGCTACCATCTTGTTCCTGGCTCAGTTTACTTGTCTGCGCTGTAGAAATGATAAAGCCAGCCTGTCTGCCTGGGGTTGTTTACCTACCCTCCCGAAGATTCATCCTCAGACGATTGTTCACCTCTCCATCAAGACATTTGGATAGAGGAGCAGGAAGTGGCTGAAGTTGCAGGCATCACACATCTACCAGTGGGGAGGCCCAGGGCAGGACAGGTTTCTGCCACATGTCTGCTGGGGTGAAGAGGTGGCTCCCCAGCACTGCCTCTCAGTGAGTACTGAGGAAGGCAGGTGTGGTCCCCAGAGCAGCCCCCCCCACCCCCCCTCCAATCTGCTCCTATCGGTAAAAACAGTAGAGCTGTGAGCTGCCCGCAGTCAACACCTCGGTAGGAAGCCTGCTGCTTGCTCCCGGAAAAGCACCAGCCCTTTAATTGTCTCCACATTGAGAACCAGGACTGTCTGTCCTGCTGAGTAGCTGGTGAAATCAACCAGGGACCCCCCTCCCACAGCCCTGGGGCGGGCGGTAGTTCAGCCTTGCGGAGCAGAGTTGTCAGAGGTGGTTGCTAGGATACAAATTAGATGCACCTGGCTGGGGGTCTCACTTCCTCCATAAATTCATGATCAGTGGACAGAGAAGCTTGGGTGCAGCCTTGGGCCTCAGGTGAGCCGGGCAGGTGAGACTGGGAAATGTGCATTTCCTATTGGTGAAATGGGAAAAGGGAGCAGAGCCATGGGTCTTAAAAAAAAAAAAAAGTTGTGCTTTATGACAGCGTTGACATAGAGACGAAGGGAAACCAAGCCAGCAAAGGCTGGGGGGGGGGGTGTTTCCCATCCTCACTGGCCTCCTGGGGAAGCAGGGGAGAACCACAGAGTCCACTCTGATGGGCTAGCCTGTTCTGCTCTAGACCATTCTCTTTCTTACCGGTGAGTTTTTTTCTTGACTTTGTAGC
Source organism: Mus minutoides (assembly GCA_902729485.2). Taxonomy (NCBI): domain Eukaryota; kingdom Metazoa; phylum Chordata; class Mammalia; order Rodentia; family Muridae; genus Mus; species Mus minutoides. The sequence continues at coordinate 67,814 of LR750215.1, read as the reverse complement.
TTTTGCAAGAGAGGACCTACACACAGTTGTCACCCGATTAGAGAATGTATGTGGACAATCTAAGCTTGTTTAGTTAACTGGAGGGAACCCTAGGTTTTTTTCGTCTATTTGGGGGTTTTGTTTGTTGGTTTGTTTTTGATTTTGAAGGTTTCCTGTAGCCAAAGCAGAGAGGGCACCTTGTTGACTGGCAGATCCCCTTTTGTCTAGGAAAGGCGACCAACAGCTTGTGTGTTAAGGCTGTCCGCCTCCTCCCCTCCCTCATTCTGCCCCACTGTGAGGGCTTGTGGGAGCCACTGTGAGCCAGTGGCTTCAGGAAGGCTGGCAAACAGAGCTTTTGATCAACATCATGCTGATGTGGTTCCAAAGAAGTCACTGGGCCTTGCATTTGTTAAGTTGATCTGCTTGGCCTTTGAGAGAAGCCAAGCGAGTGTGAGCTGAGGAGGAGATTTCTGCAGCTAACAGCCTCTCTGCAGACTCCAAGGCTCTGGCTGTGACTTAGGGCTGACAGAGCCACTTTTCAAGGAGTGTGGAGCCTGGTGCACTCTGTGGATCTTCAGAGGAGACACTACGATTGGCCCGGCTGAGCTGGGTCATCAGAAAGCACCAAAGAACTGGCAAGAGGCACCCAGGAAGAGGCAAGTGCAAGGTCCAAGTCTAAAGGGTGGTTGCTTCAGCCTGGCTTGGCAAAGGAGGGGAGCCACTGCCTGCTGAGGAGAGCCTCCTCTGGCTGTGTGAGACCCACTTACCCACGGGTGTTCTTGGTGACTCTTACCGTCTGTGGGCCCTGGGCCTACAAGCGGGAAACCTACATTAGGTTCTTTGGAGCTAATCTCCAGGCCCATAGTTACCTGTAGTCTGTGATGCTGAGGTCTTGGTGCCCTAGGGGTCACCCTGGCAGGGTGGAGGAAGCCTAGGTGGTCTCCCTCACATATACTCACTCGTCACTCTAAGCAACAGTCTAGAGTATTTGGTGTGCGGCGCACTTGCCGTTCAAGGATGCACCAGGATCTGAGAGGAAGCACTGGGATCTGGAGGTGCTGAGGGAACGCCCAAATTCCTTGAGCAGGTGGATGGATGCCCACGCAGTGCCCGCCTGGCTTGGGTGGAAGGAGGCGGGCACAGGCTGGAGCCCTTGGCCCAGTGCTGGCCCAGGCTATGTGTAGTGCTGTGTGTATGTGCACATGTGTGCAGCGGGTCACTTGCCCTCAGCAGCAAGCATCCACAGGGATGGGAGAGGTATGTAGAGATTTGCTCAGAGAGGGAGGTCTGTAACCGGTAAGCAGCTGGGAGCTGGAAGACAGACCATAATACTCATCTAGTGGGTAAGGATGGAGGCAAGGCCAGAGAGGCCCCGTGAATGGAGAGGTGGCCTGCCTACCGACTTCCTCAGTATATGCATGCATGTGACAGGGACTGCCAGGACATTTGACGTGGCTCTTCTACCTCATCGGCTAGGAACAATTCCCTTTTGTGGATGAGAAAGATGGAGGCAGAGAGAAGTTAAGTCACCCAGGAACATACGCTCGGCACATATGCTCAGATCCAACCTCGTGGAAAGTGTGTGAATCTGTGCAGGGCCGCGTGAGGGAAGTGAAATGGAGATGGCTTAGGGCAGTAGGCTTTTCTAGGAGGTCACTCAGCGGGCTGGCCCGAGACGTGGAGGAAGACAGGACTGGAGAACAGACCCTTGCTGAGGGTAGCATAGGCGCGAGGGCTCAGGGTGGAGCTCCGGAGGCTATCGAGGGGCACTGGGGCTTCTGCGGGGCTGGGGGAGTCTGAGGTGGGACGCTGGGCACATCGGGCTCTCCTGTGAGAATGCCATGGCGTCCCAGGTGCAGGGCGAGCAGTGTGACGCCCATGCTCTGTTGGGCTGGATATGTTTGCTGCATGAGGCTGCACCTCTGGTCTTCACTTAGGTGATTAATTACCAATGAGTTGAGCACCTCCCCTTAGTATAGACTGTCCCCACTTCCACTCATGTGGAGCCCTGCTTCCCAGTGGCTGTTTCTCGTCATGATCTTACTGGTTCTAGGGATTCTGGGTGTCTTCTGCCACTTACAGTTCGACTTTCCTGATAGCTTTTGTCCTCCGGAGAAGCTCTTCACTTTAAAGAATTATCATCCTTCCCTTTTGTGGTTTTCTTTGTGACTGTTGCAAGAACTCTTTACCCTGAATCCGTAAACAAATCATCTCGTGTTGTTAGGGGTTCATTTTTTAATTTTGCTCCCACTTTTGAGCTTCAGAGAGGTAGAGATCCAGTTTCACCTGGACATCCAGTCATTTGAGGTTTTAGTCACTGATTTATCCACCCCCACCTCCTGGTGACGTTCACTTTCATCCCGGCACATACATACCAGGCTTCTCTGTATTTGTGGGGCTGTTTCTAAGGCTTTGGTTGTACCAGTTGGGTTTTCTACCCTACACAGCTACCACATCACCTTTTTGTCTCTTGGCATTGACTTTACAGAGTTTTTAATTTTAATGAATTCCACCTTGTGAAACAATTTCCTGTCCATCACCAAACCTAAAGCCTAAAGCTGCTCTCCTCTGTTGCCGTCTAGGGGTTGTATAGTTTTCTGCTTTTCATTTAGACCCATGATCCATTTCTAGTTTTTCAAGTTAATTTTTGTGGCTAATGTAAGGTCTGTTCTAGATATTTATTTACCTATTTACTTATTTTGTATATGGATATCCAGTTGTAGCACCATTTGCTGAGATTAATGTCTATACTGTATTTCTTTTGCTTCTCTAGCTATATTTGTGTGAATTTGTTTCTGGACTCTCTATTCTGTTCCACTGATATACTTGTCTGTTGTTTAGCCCGTACCAAACTGCTTTGCTTAATGTAGCATCACAATGACATTATAGTAAGTGTTAAAGTGTAGTAATGTCAGTGTGCTGAGGTTGCTCTGTTCCTTCAGTATTGTGCCCGCTACCCTCCCTGTGTCTTTACCTCTCCTGATAAACTGTAGAATCAGTTCATCAACATCTATAGAATAGGGCAGAGCAGTAGCTCAGTGATAGAGCCTGTGTGTGCGCGCGCACGTGTACACACACACACACACACACACACACACACAAATAAAAGTCTGTGTGTGTGTGTGTGTGTGTGTGTGTGTGTGTGTGTGTGCACATGTATGTGTATGTGTGTGGGTACACGTGCATGGGGGGGTTGCTCAGTGGTATTTTGACTAGAACAACATAGAGGTAGCAGTCTTATCCGTGAACATGGGATACTCCCCCTTTCCTCTTCTTCAGTTGCTTTTATTTGTAGTTTTCCTCCCATAGATCACACACAAGGAAATGCTTCTTCTCTTAAGACAGTGTCACGGGCTTCTCTAGACTTATGCCCAACTGCTTCATTTTTAAGGAGTGTCATGTCTTAAATTTCAGAATTCACTGTTCATTCCTAGTGTCTAGGAACATACAACTTTTGTACATTAACCTTGTGTCTTACAATCGCTGTGATTTGCTTGTGCCAAGAGTTCATTGCGTTTTGTTTCTAGTTTTTACACACACTTCCGTGTCACCTAGAAATGGCCTCACTTCTTCCCCAGTCTGTGTACATTTTCTTTCCTTTTCTTGTCTTGTTATCCAAGTCTTCAGTACAGTGTTAAGAGGGGATGTCTAGAGCCTCAAGCCAGGCAATTCTTTTTATTCCTTATTTTTCTTATGAACATTGAGTGCCATCAACTCTTAGACTGACTAGTGTTCATGCAGAATATTTACATAGATAGTATGTGTAGTGCTTAATTTTCAACTGTGGAAGTTAAAGTTGCAGACTTTGCTATTAACACTAAGAGCAAAGCCAAAGCCACTGGGTTATAATGTGCTGTCCCTTCTACAGTCACCACTAGTGATGTCACCGAAAGTGAGGTCTGATGTGTTCTCATTTCTCGCACATGGCTCCTCTGTTCTGATGTCAGGGTTTTAACTGGTCTTGCAGAATGAGTTGAGGGGTATATCTTTTATATTACTGGAAGCATTTATGTAAGACTATCTAAAGACTAAATGTCTTTGGACATTTGGTAAAACTTGCCTATAAAACTGTCTGCATTTGATGTTATCTTTGTGATATTTTAAACTACTGCTCCAATTATGTTAATTGGCATGGAACCATTAAGGCCTCCTATTTCCTTTGAAGTCATTTCCCGCCTTCAGGAATTTGTTGATTTTGTGTATGTTTTCAAATTCATGGCCATGAATTAGTCACATTTTGCCTTTTTGTTTTGGGTTTTGTTTTGTGGTACTGAGTACTGAACCAAGGGCTTTGCACGGCTGGACAAGTAGTTTCCCATTGAGCTATAACCACAGCTCTTTCTTTCTTTCTATTTTGAAACATGTTCTCCCTAGGTTGTTCAAGATGGCTCAACTTGGCATCCATCTGACTCAGCCTCCTGAGTAGCTGGGATGACAGACACTGCCAGGCTTCAATCAGTGTCCTTTCCTCCTCCTCCTCCTTGTCGTCCTCCTCCTCCTCCTCCGTGTGTGTGTGTGTGTGTGTGTGTGTGTGTGTGTGTGTGTGTGTGTGTGTTTCCCATATGTGTGTGTACTCTGTGGCCTTGGATCCCTTGGAGCTGGAGTCACAGATGACTGTGAGCCACTGTTGGGGTGCTCGGAATCGAACTCTAGTCCTCCGGAGGAGCAAGCAGCCACTGAGCCCCCTATGGAGCTCCGGCTCTTACTGTTGAAATCTCTGCTGGATCTGTAATGACTGTGCTCTCCTTGCTAGCATTGTTCGTGTGTGTGCCTTCTCCCTGTTTTCTTGCTCCTTTCCCAGAGGTTTGTCTCATTTCCTGGTCTTTTCAGGAATGAGTTCCTGACTTATTTGTCTCTGTTTAGACTACATGAGCTTCTGCATTTATCTTTATTATCTCCGTCCTTTCCTGTCTAGAGTGAGTCTCCTAGGACTTCAGTTCCAGCTTCCTTCTTCTAGTGGAGTAGTACAGAGCACCCCTCCCCTCTGGCACCCCTGTCCCTGTCCCTGGGAACCCTGGTGCGGCTCTGGCCTCGTTGCTCAGCCCCAGATGAATATCACTGTGCTCCTTCTGATGCTTTGGCTGATGCAGGAAGTCTTTCGTTTTCCAAACATAGGGACATTTCCCCCCCTTTTTATTGCCTTCTAATTAAATTCCTCTATAATTGAAGAGCATTATTTACACGGTCTGACCCTTAGACCCAGTATATGGCAGGTTTTTGTAAATGTTGCTGTGTGCTTGAGAGAAAATGTGCACACTTGGTTTTCATTCCATAGAAGGTCTTCTTCTTGTGTTGTCCAAACGCAACTTTATTCACTTCTTTTTGCTTAACATATGAGAAATGGAAAGAAACGAGTTCTCTTCCCCCACGGTGGTAACCTGTGTTTCCATCCCTGTTGCTGCACCATTTGGCTTCTAGAAGTATAAAGCTTTTTATCATTAGAAAACAGATCGAGGGGCTGGTGAGATGGCTCAGCAGGTAAGAGCACCCGACTGCTCTTCCGAAGGTGATAAGTTCAAATCCCAGCAACCACATGGTGGCTCACAACCATCCGTAATGAGATCTGGCTCCCTCTTCTGGAGTGTCTGAAGACAGCTACAGTGTACTCACATATAATAAATAAAATAAATCTTAAAAAAAAAAAAACAGATCGAGTAATTTTTTTCCCTGTAAGCTCTGCTGTGGCTGCATGAGCTTGTGGATGGTGTGTGCTGGGGACATCTTTGCCACCCTTTAACTTTTCACTTTTTACATTCTTGGCTTTTAGATCCGACCAGTGGAGTTGGCAGGTGGGAATTATTTCATCTTGTTATTCTTCAGTCAGTTCTCTTTTAATTAGCATGTGGCCTTTTCAGTTCTGTGGTGACCAGTACATTTGCACACGTTTCCCTTTTTATTGTTGGTAGTTGTTGTTTAAGGCTGGGCAAGAAGTCAGCAATCCCCTGCCTCAGACTCCCAAATGCTGAGATTACGGGACTGCACCACCACAGCTGGGTCCATGTTTCTGATGGTTGTTTTGTTTTGCATTTTAAGATTTTTTTTTTTAATATGAGTACCCTGTCACTCTCTTCTGACACACCAGAAGGCATCAGATACTGTTACAAATGGTTGTGAGCCACCTGTAGGTGGTTGCTGGGAATTGAACTCAGGACCTCTGGAAGAGCAAGTCTTACATTTTTGCTTTCTACTTCAGCTGTTTCTGTGCCCCCGGTTTTTTTTTGTTTTGTTTTGTTTTGTTTTGTTTTTCTGAGTTTCTGTTAATTGGTTTATTTTTCTGAATTAAAAGCAATTTTTCCCTTACTATTCCCCCAGCCTCCTGCCTGGTGTCTTGGAAGTTATATCCTCAAGTTCTTTTGTTGGTCATTAGCTTCGAATTTTATCAGACATTCTTGACCTAAAAGAGCAAACAGTGAGTGAGCACCCTGACCGGGTCTGTAGCCACACGCAAGCTTCGGGCCACCGCTGGCCACACGGTCCCTATGGTCCCTGTGTGCCAGCTGTGTGCGGGGCTGAAGGGCTCTGACCCTGGCTGGCCTTTGCAACTGCCACTGTTCAGAGTGCTGTTGTTTTGTGGCAGAAACACCGAGCTCTGCCCAGCGAGTGTAGATTTGGCTGCACACCCCACGCCTTCATGGCTCACACCTTCCTTGGTTTCCAGCTTCCTGGTACCTTTGCTTGACTGGCAGTTCTTTTTCTCAGTACTCTTATACCTGCCTCCCGTCTTGGCCATGAGCATGGTCTCGGTTGTACTGTGTAGCCTTTGTGTTTTCTGGCCTTCACCCTTACGTGCTTCAACATTTTGGTCCTCTCAAGTCTATACATTCGCAGCTCTGGGACACACTGCCTGTGGCCCTCAGCTTTTCTTCCACACCCTCTTCTCTCCTGAGGCTCCGACTAGAGGTGTGCCCTCTCAGCCTGGCATCTAGCCCTCTGGTTGGAATCCAGCAGCCACGGCTTCAGCTCCTCCTCCTGGGTCAGTGCTGTCTAAGCTACTGTTCACCTAATTTAAGTCATGAAGACACTTTTAATTAACAATTTAATTTTTTTTTTAAATTTTATTTATTATATGTAAATACACTGTAGCTGTCTTCAGACACTCCAGAAGAGGGCTCCAGATCTCGTTACGGATGGTTGTGAGCCACCATGTGGATGCTGGGATTTGAACTTATCACCTTCGGAAGAGCAGTCGGGTGCTCTTACCTGCTGAGCCATCTCACCAGCCCCCACAATTTAATTTTTAATTCTGAAACTTTCTACTACTGTTGCTTGGTTTTGCCAGCCCCTCGGTGTATGGTCATGTTTAAACTTTTACTTGTGGTGGAGGAGAGTGCACGGCTGATTCTTGGCTGTGGATGTCGGAAGCTGAACGATGTGTCAATCACTTCCCACCCCGCCCCATTTGTGAGATAGGGTCTCTCAGTGAACCTGGAGCTCACTGATTCAGCAGACTGTCCGGTCAGCAAGCTCAGACGCCCCCTTGTCTCTGCCTCCCCAGTCCTGGGATTGCAGTGTGACCACCGTACCCACTTTTTTCTGTATAGAGCCAAGGTTGAATGTCAGGCCCTTGCTTCTGTGGCAAGCACTGTGCAGACTGAGCCTTCTCCTCAGACTTCCCACGTCCTGTGGTTCAGTCCTTTAAACAGTTCCACACACTGAAATTCCACGCTAGGCGACGTCTGACTTGAGGCTCATTTCCCACCCGGGTTCTCCCATCTGCCTGCCTTCTTGTGTTTATCATCGTCAATCGTGAGATGGTATAGCACGCCTTTGTCTTGTAAAGGGGTACAGTGGTTCTTCCTTATCCACACGGTGTTGGTTCCAGGACCTCCCACAGATAACAAAATCTGCAGATGCTCAAGTCCCTTATGTGGAATGCCGCGGCGTTTGCTTGTAATGTGTGCACAGCCTTCAGCTACTTTAAATCATCTCTGGATTCCTCCTTACATCTCATTTATACCACACTGTAACTGCTGTGTGCAAATGGCTGTTTTGCTGTCTGCATGGAGAATAATGACCAGAAAGAGACTGAACATGTTCAATACAGATGGAGTTTGGGACTTGGGCGACACTTTTCATCCTTGGATGCTTTACTGTACACAGGCAGCATTTGAGGGTAGTAGAGACCAACCATAGTGTTAAATGTTTCTGCAAAACACCGAGGACCTGGTAGTCAGCCAGTTCGGAGCCCGGCTGTGTCTCCTGTGCAGGCCGAGGTGAAGATGGAGCTGAACCCCAGGACCACCTGCGACCTGCTGCCAACCCCTGTCATCAGGCAATTCACAGCCAGGCTTTAGGCTACAGCTTTCTGGTTGGTTTCTTCCCAGTCTCTCAGAACGTCCTGTAACCAGCATAGTAAAACACAGGCCACAGTTCTACACGGTTTGGTTGTGTTGTGGCAGAATGGCCCAAAACCCAGACCCCAGGCCCTGGGGTAAAGTGGTCCGCAGTAACTGCAGCTACCCCAGCGACTGTAGAATGGATCTCAGAAGTTAGTATGAGGCAGAGCATGAAGAAGTGCTGTTCCAAAAAACGACTGCATGTGTCCCTGTTCTGATTGTTTCCCATGCATTATCACTCCAAAGCCCCCACAGATCCAGGCCTGTCAGCACCCGTATTTCACCGTAATAACCCCAGGGTTCCAGCCGAAAAGGCTCACCTTCATCACAGTGTCATGGTATGTTGCTGTTGGAAGAGGAGGAGGAGTTGCCACCGTATCATCACGCCAGGGAGCAAGGCTGCGTCCTTGTTGAGGGATAGTATGGTGCAGTATGGAGTGCTGGCTGTGACTTAGATAGACAAGGTATGAGGCTCTCACAGACCTTTTCGGGGTAACCCTGAGAAGGTACAGTTTGTGGCCTGGCCTGCAGGTACCTCATCCCCTGGCCTCTTCGGAGCAAGTGAGAGGCTTGGGGTGCATGGGTGCTTTTCCTCACGTAGGAGTCCCTATGAAGGTGGGACGCCCTATTGTTTCATTTATGTGACTCCCCTTCTCTGGTATGTCCCCCTGTCCCTTTGTGTCCCATCTTAGTGCAGACCCTTTGACACCTGCTTCCTGTCACCTCTGACCTTTCTCTCCGGTTCTCTGTCACCCACCAGGGCCTGTGGCCCAGCAAGTGTTCACCATGTCACCACTTTGGTCAGCAGCACAGCCTGTGACATCTTTGTGGCATGGGGTCATCTCGCCTCTGCCTGCTCACTGGGCTCTGCTCACACAAGGCTGACCACTGACCACTCGCATGCTCTCATGTTGCTAGGATCATCTTTCCTGCATGGGCAGAGTCTTGGTTAGTAACAAAGGTCTCTGTAACTCTTGTCTGCTTCCAGCTCTTGTTTTTTGTGTGACTGGAAAAAGGCCTTGAGACTTGGCACCCCCTGGGTTCAAACCCTGGCCTCACCACTTGCTAGTTGTGTGGACATGACTTCTGTGAGCCTTACCACTGCAGTAGGAAGAGGTGGGCCAGCCTCCTAAGGGTGTAGAGAGAATGCATGGAGAGGGGAGGCCCTCCAGCCTCCCTGCCCCCTCCACTGCTGGCATCTTCCTCCCAACCCAAACAGGCTGGCTCTCCAGGCTTAAGCCGCACTGGCGTCACATTGTATGATGCCACTCTGTGGGGACTGCTGAGCGCTCTGACTCCTTCAGCCTCAGCCAAGCCTGGCCTGTTCTGAGACTTCCCCGAGTGTGCCCCTCGCCGGGCCCATGGCTGTGGTGTTCGCCTGACGAGGAGACGGCTGCCAGCCCACTGTTTACCTTGGGCGCAGGGGCTCCTCTCTGGCAATGTTTCCAGCCACAGAGCGAGGGCAGATTTATGGACTGGGTTACACAGAAATTATTTAAGGCCTGGTCGGCCAACAATAATGTAAAGACACTCAGTGCCTGTTTGGAGACAGATTGCAGTGCCGGTGCCCACACTGCGGTCTGATTTACAGCATAGGCTGACGATCCAATTAGCAGGCACAGCAGGCTTTGAGCTGAGACCAACGCCTTCCAGGATTATGTAGACTTTCCAGGTCCCAGCTATGATGAAATTATAGCTGGAGGCTTGTAAAGTCATGCATGGCTTATAAATGCAGTGTAGTCTTAACTGCCCTCCTGCTCAGCTTACCTGCAAGGCCCAGGTGTAGATGGTTGTTCAGAAATCCTGGGAGATTATTACAGATAGACCTGGTTCCCTCTGACGTACTGTGTGACCTTGTGTAAGTGCCTGACCTCTCTGAGCCCAATTTTCTTTTCTTTTCTTTTCTTTTCTCTTTTCTTTTCTTTTCTTTTCTTTTCTTTTCTTTTCTTTTCTTTTCTTTTCTTTTCTTTCCTTTCCTTTCCTTTCCTTTCCTTTCCTTTCCTTTTCCTTTTCCTTTCCTTTTCCTTTCTTTTCTTTTTTTGTTTGGTTTTCCAAGATAAGGTTTCTCTGTGTAGCCCTGGCTGTCCTGGAACTTACTCTGTAGACCAGGCTGGCCTCAAACTCAGAAATCCGCCTGCCGCTGCCTCCCAAGTGCTGGGATTAAAGGCGTGCCCCACCACTGCCCAGCCCAATCTTCTCATCTACAACTTGACTAATAGGGTCAAGTGAGACTTAAGAAGAGCGACAGAAACTTGTGAAACTAAAGAGGCCAGATGAAGATGGTGGAGAACTCAGATGCATCCCTAGCATGCATAGCTATACCATAATGGAGTGTGTGTTCAAAATCTTAAAAAGAACAAATTCCCATGGCATCCTCTCTGATTGTCTGCCTAGGAGCCTGACAGAGGAACATGAGGGTACGGAAGACTAAAACACTTCCCACAGTTCTTCAGATAGCAGGTCCTGGGGTCCTGCATGGTCTGTGTGGGTCCTCAAAACCCTCTTGTTAGTCCAGGACTCATCAGCTCCTTTCATCTACTTCTGAGGAACCCTCTAAGCAGATATGGTCAGGGTCTTCCTAAGCAGCTGCTTCATGCACAACCACCCCTGTGCCTGGAGCACACTGGACACATGGTGTCTGCAGATTCATGCTGAAGGCCTGGTAGAGCTGTTGTGTTGCTGTGCCCTAGGGGGATCCAAGTGTCCATCTCACCAGCAGCCTGCGCCAGCCTGTCACATATGCCCCATCCCCCACACCCCCTCCCCACCCAGAATCCCTCTCACTGAGTCACAAGGCCTGAGACCCAATGACCTTGGGAAGGAGACATATGTCCATTGAATGTATGTATGGGTTTTCCTGATCAAAGCTGCCTACAGAAGGCTTTTATCTTTGTAAGCTGGGAATGGGTTCATACCTGCAGCCCTCGACCTAGGAAAGCCTAGAAACTTAGCTGGGACCCCAGGGACAAGTCAGCATCCACCTAGGTTCTAGGCACAGCTGGCTTTTCTTTGCTCTGCCTTTGCTGTGTGTGCAAACCCCTGGTTCCTCCGTAGATTCTTCTTGAGCCTGAATTATGGAGGTGGTCCCTGCCAGAAATGAAGCCCTACGATTCAGAGGTTCTGTGGTGCTGTGTGCAAACTGAGCTGCTTGGGATATTTTTAGGAGAATCCAGAAGGCCTCTCTGCTTGAGCAGTCAGGGAGGTCTTCCCAGAGGAGAAAGCACTTGTTCTGCACCTTGAAGGATGAGGGGTTATGGGCTGGAAGAGGAGGAGCAGGAAGTCTTTTCCAGGGGAGAGAGGGCACTGTGATGTGAGGTGGGCGTGAGCATGTGTGTACCCATGTCAATGAATTGCAGCTGTGCATATAAAATATCTACAGTGTGGATTGTGTGGGTGTGTGAGTGTGTGTAAGTAAACACACATGTCAGCACATGTGTGTGTACAGTAATGTCAGAAACGTGTATGATGGGATTGATGCATGGCTGTAGAGGGTGAGACAGGTAGGTCTGGGAAAGAGTAAGAGCCCAAAGCATGGATCTCTGCTCCAGTCTACACTACAGAGGACAGAGGAAGCCAGGCTCTGGTGGCCTGGCTGGAGCAAGGCAAGGCCAGCAGGGGCAGTCACAGGGGACCCGGGAACTAACTAGCAGCTGAGGAGACTGAGAGCCCTTCTGACTCAGAGTGAAAAAACTCAGGCCAGTGCTAGGGCTGAACAAATGCCAAGGAAGGATTGTGGCCTGAGGACTTTTGGACTGACAGTCTCTCTCCATGTGTGACAAGCCAGCAGTTCCCAGTGCCTACCCATTCTGTGTCAGGTCAGCCTCTGAGAAAGACTGGATGCAGCTAATAAAGGCATGGCCCCAGCCCTCAAGAGAGTGTGAACCCAAAACGGTGGGGGTCTATACAAAATGGTGGAGGCCAGCAAAACCTCCTACACTTTATTATTTCTGAGAAACCCCGAGGTTCTATGGAACATTCTAGGCCCTTCTAACTCTGGTCTGATTCTTAACTTCTGCTAGTTCTTACCCCTATCAATTGGGGATTCACATCTTCCCTCATTTCAGTTTCTAGGACAATACAGACAGGCCTCAGGCTGCTGTGTGCTGTCCAGATATCCCGACCTTCAGGCTGGAGGGCACTGTGAAGCCCCAGAACTGGTTGGATGCTGAACACGCGTGGTGGGTTAATAAGCACTGGCCATATCGTAGAAGGCTGTACATATTCTGAGACAGTCGAGTAAAGAAACACAGTCTGATGGTGCCCCCACCCCGTGCATACACCCAGAAGAACACACGACTCAACTCATGGGGGAAGATGGGCACCTACTCATTCATTCATTCACTCACTCATTCATTCACACATCCTTTGATGATCACCCTTTGAGTCAAGCCCCTGTGGGCTCTATGACACAAGTGGAATGTTCTCCTTGATCTTGACCGTGTAGTGGGAAAGCACTACACCGGAGAACAAGGCACGTGGGCAAGCGAGTTGACCTTTGGGGTACTAGTTGTAATTTGTCAGGTGTGGATCCAGGAGTATTATTGTCTCTAGGAATGGCCAGAAATCTACTAATGCCAGAGTATTAGACAAGGATGAGATTAGAAAGGTCAGAAGGGTCCAGGCTGAGTTCATACACACGGAAGACCTAGTGTTTAGTGTGGAAATCATGATGGGTTACAAATAGACGCCTCTCCAAGCTAAGCTCACTTTGACTGTACCGTGCCCCTCCCTGACCAGGATCTTTGACTGTCCCCTACTCCTCCCCAGGCTCAGATCACTTTGACTGTCCCCTACTCCTCCCCAGGCTCAGATCACTTTGACTGTCCTCTCCCCTCGGTGACCTTTGACTCTCACCTATGCATCCAGTGCATAAGCTGTGACTTGGTCCAGCCATTCTCTTGCCCATCAGACACATTTGACAGTGAGCTCTCTAAGCCCAGCAGACGGGTCTGCTGCAGCCTATAGCAGCTGCCAGCCCCTCCAGCTCATCCCTCATCCTCCAGGACCTGGTCCTGAGCTCCGGAGTAGCTCTGTCCCGCTTTGATTCGGGGCTCTCCTAATGACATTTGATTGGCAGTAACTGGAGTCAGCGTGGGCTCAGGCGGGGGCTATTTCTGTGTTCTCTTTGTTCTGCTAACAATGACTTCAGAGGGGCATATGGAATGGATAAGGGGCTACGTAGAAAACAGAACTCTTAAAGACACTAGAGACAATTAAACAGAAACTATTTAGCTATTTTAACATGCTTCATTTATAAAAAGACATATTTACCTAATCTGTCAGATTTTTCAGAAAGTGCATTAGAAAAGATAGTCCATAAAGTAATTGGAATGAAAAGATATTTTTATGGTAGCTGCTTCATGTTCTAAGTACTATGTAACTGTTTCAAGGCCCCCCTGATGGGTCCCGAGAGCCAGATCTACACACTTCTCAAGCGACCCTGAACGTCATGCTGGTGCCTAGAACCTCAGAGGCATTTAAGCTTTATCTTGTCTCTCTTGCCTGTCCCAGTGCTGAGAGCCAGCCTCCTGTCCCTCTCTCTGGATTCAGCTTTGTATCCAAGTGGCACAGAAGAGTTGCACAATGCTCTGTGCCTCCGTTTCTCAATCTGTAAAGTGCAGATCATGATAAGCACACTGGAGTGATCGGATCCTAGGGACTGGGTGATACAACATCCATGCTGTATGGGACCTTCAAGCCGATAGAGACTAAGTAGATACACTTTGTTACCAGACCCAGCCCATAAGAATCCTGTGTGGATGGAGGGCTGTCTTGGTGCTGTTCATGTCTCCCGTGCAGCCCTAGCTAAGCATGAGGCTGCTGACAGAAGTTCTCGGTGGCACTGTCCATGAGAGGAGGCTGCCCGTGGTCGATGCTTCCCTTCTTCCCAACCTAGAGGGAAACATCTGCTCAATGCCATTTCTATGTGCTGGCTTCTCACTGCACACTCTTGGCACGTTCCACAGAGACTCTTTCCAGGCCTCTCCAGAGGCCGAAGGACAAGACCTCAGCTCCAGAGGATGGTCAGGGCTGTGTCACATGCTCGCTCTCACACACACACACAGCAGCGAGCCTTTGGTTCATAGGTGTTCCATACTGTGTGTTTAGAAAGCTCCATGACCTGCGTCCACTGCAGGCTTTCCAGAGCTCTGCTCAAGGGGATAGCGGCCTCATGGCAGAAACATAGCCTGCTTAGAGATTGCAGGAGCAGAGCAAGCCAGAGACCCCCTCAGCTAGCACCTCGCTCTAAAGAGAGAGAGGGGGGAGGAGGGGAGGGGAGGAAAGAGGAAAGAGACTTGGTCACCAGTCCTTAGATATAATGTTGATATAAATCTTTCTGGAACATTCTGGCCTCAGGATCCCTGAGCTTAGAAGAACAGGTAGGGAGCCTGGCGGTGGTGGTGCATGCCTTTAATCCCAGCACTTGGGAGGCAGAGGCGGGTGGATTTCTGAGTTCGAGGCCAGCCTGGTCTACAGAGTGAGTTCCAGGAAAGCCAGCGCTATACAGAGAAACCCTGTCTCGAAACACCCGCCCCCCCCCCCCCACAAAAAGAAAAGAAAAGAAAAGCAGGTAGGGTCAACCAAGTATGCTCAGAGATAGTTTTAGACATCCAGAGAGTGGCTAGGCCACTCCCTGCTTTTGTGGCCTTAAATGCTGTATTGAGAAAGCGTCATCTTATGTATCTGAGGCAGTGATGGGACCTTGGAAGGCAGTGTGTTCTCCCGGGCAGGTTGGTGGGCCTGTGTTGCTGCCTCTGTAATATGATCCCAACCCATCCCTGCCCACACCTTTCCCCTAGTGTCCCTGACACCCACAGACTCACACCCAGAGCCTTCATTGATACTAACAACTTAGTTAACCCTGGGGTAACAGATTTGCATTGAATCCAGGCTCTTCCTCATAGTTCCAGTGTTACTTTGGCCGTGCCAGTTGTCATCTCTGAAGTCCAATCTCTTTTTGTAAGCTAGTGTGTATAAGTAGCCAGGCACCTGCCTAACCCAGTGCTCACTCCTCTGGTACCCACACATTGCCCTGCAGGGTTGTGGTGGCATCTTCAGGACACCTTGAAGAAAGGACTTCGTTCCAAGTCTTGCTCATCCCACAGTTCATCATTTAACCAAGATGGCTAATAACTAGTCCGTGCCTCAGTTTTCAACTCACAAAGCCTGGGGGCTGAGTGGGCAGGGGCCCTTGGAGAGCAGACACTGGACTCCTTGTGGTTAGTCTGGCTTTCTCTGTACCTGGAGGCAGCCCTGATGGGGGGTCGGGGGTGGCGGTGCTAGAGCCAGCTGGGACTCTTTCTTGTCCACTCTGACCCAGGACTCAGTCACCTTCTGCCACATTCGGGCTGGGACCTTTGAAGTGACTGTTCCCCTAACTAGAGTTCTAGAACTCTGGAGCCTACGGGGGGGGGGGGGGGGCAGGGTGTCTCTTGTCACTCCCAGCCACTTCCCTGACAAAGGTCATCTTAGTTTGTCATATCTCAAGGCCAGCGGTTTTCCTGATCGTATTACCCTCCCTGACCTCGTCTGCTCGCTGGATTGGTGTCTGTGTGGCCTCACTAGTGTGTGACCTGTAAAGGGCAGAGGGCACATGTGTGCCGTTTCCCATGCTGCCCATCAGCTGGAGGGGGGGATGCCCTGTACCTCAAGACACTTTATAGGTGTATATATGTGTGTGTGTGTGTATGTGGGCACATGACTGTCTCAGACAGGGCACAGCATATCTAAGAGCTGTGTGAACTGAAGCCTGGGGCAGGGCGGGGGGTCACTGGAGCAGATTCCCATCTCCTGGGAAATCCAAGGGAAGTAGCCCAGGCCGAGAGACTGTGCCATCGAAGTACACCTGCCCAGGTACAAGGTGGCTCTATCCTGCTCTTCCACAGGACCCACCCAGAGCTGTGAGGTGGGTCAAGGGATGTGAGGAGACGACAGGAAGGCTGGCAGCCCCACAGCTAGCTAGTGATTGCATGCAGCTTAGACTCCGGAGACCAGGCTTGTTCTGTGTTTTAAAAAGCCAGGTAAAAGAAATCTGTGTGGGTAGCCTCTGCCTGCTCAACTCCCGTCCAAGGTTGAATGATAAAAATAGAATGAGGAAGCCTCACAAGAGGCCGCCTCCTGTGTGGCTGCGGCTGGGTAGAGGGCCTGACCGAGCAGGGTCGGGGTGGGAGGCTCTTAGGCCATGGGAATGTTTGCTTTGCTTCCCCCAAGAACTGGCTGCGGCCATGTAAATCACCCGGAGGAGATCTAGAGGGTCCCAAATAAATGCATCTGTTGCTTTTTATAAAGAAAGAAAGACAAAGACAACAATCTTTGTGGTCTGCAAAAAGTATTTTAATCATTAATGAACGAGAAAGAGCAAACCCCTGGAGCAGGCAGGAATTTGAGGGGGAACTGGTGAGAGCTGCCCATCCCCCCTGCCACCTGGGCCCCCTCTGTGCAGAGCTGGTCCAGGCCTAGAAGCAGCAAGAATGGGGGAGGGGACAACAAAGGATTTGAAGGGACCTTCAGGGTTCTACCCACAGTGGCCACACCGTCCATCCTTCATAGCAACTGCTGAGCATGTATGAAGCAGGAGAATGCTACAGCGGAGAGTCCAGGGGGGTGGGGCTTCGGGCTCAGAGACAGTGTACATGCATGTATCTGTATGCATGGTAAGCTCTTAGCTGCTTAGGAGACATCATTTGTCTACGTGATTACATGTCTACTGATTGCATGTCTACGTGACTGTGGGGCAAGATAATCTGAGTAAGTGTCCAAGTGTGTCGGATGGGTATAGTTACGTTTGTGGTTAGGAAGGCTCTAAGATGTAAAAATGTGGAAATGTAAGTGTAAACTTTAGTGTGGTGTTGGAGAGTTTGTATAGTTAGGTGTGTACATATTGGAGATGTGGTAGAAACAGGTACTACATATTCACAAGAACCATTACCCATCTGCATCCAAGGTACTCACGTCCCAAACACTACCCCAGACACACTTCTTACCCAGTAATGCCCCTCCAACCTGGATAATGTGTAATACGTACACTTCATATATGCAGTATATACTGCATAGACTGGTGGGATATAGATAGATAGATAGATAGATAGATAGATAGATAGATATAGAGATATTACACAGACTACAGGATGTATGTGTTTTGAGTGTGGTTAGGTATAAGTTTCAAGAGGTTGGTATGATTGTGGCATATGCCGATGTATAGGGAGTGTCACAGGGCTGTACAGTATGAGTATGTGTCCACTAGATATACATATGTATTTGGGCTTGTGTGTGTTGGAGGAAATGGGGAGGAGGTTTTCAGTGTGTGCATGTATAGTGAGTGGAGAAAATGAGCAGGGTTGACTCGGCCTGTGACAGGATAGTAGGGCGGTTAGCTTTGCCTTGAACAATATGTTAGGTGTACATCATGTGCACTTGTGTTAGTCCAAGGGGTTGGTGCATGTGTGCTGGGTGTGCACTGGGTGTATTTGAAGTGCATGTGTATTGGTATAAGGGATTGTTGGGTGTGTATTGTGAGTGCATATTGGGTGTTTGTAAGGAGTTGGTGTGTATTGGGTGTGCTTTGTGCACCTTTGGAGTATAAAAAGTTGGGAGTGTGTTCCTTGTTTGTATGTTGGATGTAGAGGTTGGTGTGTGCATGCTAGGAGCTTATTGTATATGTGTTGGGTGTGGGAAGATACTGTGTGTGCTAAGTATTCATGTACATCTGTTTGCTGTAGGAGGTTGGTCCCTTATATGCTCAGTGTGCACTGTTTGGTTGATGATATCTTGAGTATAGTGTGTGTGTGTGTGTGTGTGTGTGTGTGTGTGTGTGTGTGTGTGTTGAGTGGGTGGGTAGGATTGGTCTAGGGCTCCAGTTCCTGCAAGAGAAGCCACATTTCGTGGCTGGCCTAGCTGGATTCTCATGTAGGAGCCTATAGTCCCACTCCATCCTCAATCTGAGGGCCACATGGGGATTTTAGCTGGCACGTAGGGATAGTTCTTGAAGGCATGAACAAACCTAGAGAATGGAGAGAGCTTGGATGTCAACATCTAGGTGTGGTCACCACAGAAGCCTGAGGAGAGAGTGAGCTTCCAGGAAGTCAGGCTAGATCTCAAGGAAGCCCTGGCAGGGTGGAGGGGCATAACCAAAAGCACTCTGTGAAGCAAGCTCTTGTCTGATACTGTTCAAGCCGCTGTGCTCTGGGATGCTGTCCATAATGACTGACCTGGCATCTTCCCGGCAGCCTAGGGAGGGTCAGGACAGAGATAGTCATCCCACTGACAAGAGGGTGTGAGTCTGGAAGGAACATCCCTTCTATGGACTTAAGGTCCATTGGATCCAGTGGTGGCTAGGGCGCCCTCAGCCTGCTTCTTCAGCAAGAGGCTCCATTGGGCATAGGTTGTAGGGTGTGGATGGGCCACCACAGGTTGCAAGATGATGGCTCCTTACTTCCCCATGGGGCTCCGTAACTACAAGAAGCAGATCACTCTGTTTCTTTATATAAATAGCATAGTCATGAGAAATGTCTCAGAGCAATAGAAGAGGACTCCCCATCACATGGAGGAGACTGTCATCTGGCCCATTTCTGCCACACAAGAGGGAGTGCTGAGTTCAGTGTCTAGACTAAGAGAGAACTTGACAGGCTATCAGCAGGACACTTCGCAGAGAAGAACTAGAGAAGAGCTTAAGGCCCAGCTTGCCCTCGTCTTGGATGAGGTTGTTCATCTCCCTGTTTCTCAGGTTCCCACTGGGGTTGTTGAAAAGATTATGAATAATTAGGATTGTTAAGTGTAGTGTTATAAAAAAAATCTCCCAGGATTGCACCGTACACCGTGCCCATCCTTTTTCACAGCAGTATTATAGTCCCTTATGTGAGTTGGGATAAAATGTACCCAGTTAACTATTGGACTAGTCTTCTGCTATTTGTATCAGAACATCCATTAACTATCTTATTGCATAAAACTTTAATCTCCAGGCCCACAGTGGAGAGGTCAGAGGACAATTTGAACCTGTCCCTATGAGTCTATGTTCCTCCATGCCCAGTTAGAACTCTGGAATCAGATTTCCCCTGGCCACTGCAAAGCCAGTTCCCAGGATGTCCATGCCTGAGCCCCCTCTGATGTCATTAGCCTGGAGTATCATTGTCCATGGTTTGCAGTGATGGATCCTGAGCCACAGCCTTTACTCCCTGTGAGAGACGAGTTCTTTTCTTAGCCAATAGAGCATGCTTGCCTGTAAGGAATCTAACTCCTTTTGGGACAAAATCAAATCCAGATCCCTCAGGATTGGTCGGAGTGGAGAGGAAACCCCCACGCTGGGCTCAATCTAATGACTCTAACACCTGCTGGGAGAGCCACACCTCTTTACAGGGTCATCTGCTGCTTGAGGCCCATGCCAACCCCAAGAGGCTCTTCTTCCTAGAAAGAGTTTTGCCAGGGTGGGCTGTTTGTCCCTTGTGCCCCAAGATCCACTCTGCCACTTGGCTGAAATGAGCAGGTTACAGCTTTGTGGCAGCTTGTCTGCAGTGTGGGGACAATGACAGCAATGACCTGCGGAGCCATGGGAGGAAGATGCTTCCACCCAGAAAGGCTTCAACAGGGTCCCAAGTGTGGTAAGAACTGCACATGTGGCTTTTGTTCAGTTCAAAAGCAGTCACATCTGCAGTCACAGATCCGGGAAGGGACTCATACCTGGGCCATATTAATACTCTCATAGCTCGATGACAAAGAGACAAACAGCGAGCTTTTTAATGGACAAAGGCTTGAGTGGTGTTTCTCTGAGCAGTCATAGAGAAAAAGATGTTTGATGTCATTAACCAGGAAAACAGAAATGGCGGTGAGAAGAGGCTTGGGGCTGCTTAGTAGCAGTAACCAAAACCATGGTTCTCACACGAGGGTTAGGGAGGTGGGAGACCCTGGAACCATCCCATGGTGATGGTGCCCTGGCCTTAGAAAACTAGCTGCAGTTCTTCAAGCTAACATACGGTTGACATGTGTGTGGACTTTCATTCCACTCTGGAAGATCCTGAAAGGAGGATAAATATCCACGCCAGAACCCATACATGATTATTCATGGCCTCCCTGATCATAGCCCAAATCTAAAGAACAGCCTAGGTATCTGCCAGCAGATGGACAGGTGGACGCCACACAACCGAATACTTCTGTGTTGTTGTTATGAATGTATTAATTTATTATATTTCTGTGTGACGTCGTGAGAGCATGACTGTCACAGAGCGCGTGGGGACGTCCGAGAACGGCTTTTGGTAGTCAGTCCTCTCTTCCACTTAAGCAGGGGCTCCGGGAATTGAACTCAAGTTGCGTGGCTTGCACAGCAGGTAGCTTTACCCACTGACCCCTTCCAGGTCCCCAGAGAACAGTATCAAGACCTAAAAATGACTCAAGTGCTGTATACACCACAACACAGCACAGAGGGGTCTTAGAAACACAAAGCTAAGCAAAAGAAGCCGGGCATAAAACCTACACGCTATGTGATTCAACTTACATGTCAACAGAGAAAAGAAAGGGCCAATCTACGGGAACAGAGAGTCTGGCTGCAGTTTCTGGGGACTGGGGGGCAGGGGGAGAGAAGGAAGGAGTGAGTGACAGCCAGTGGCACAGGGCTTCTTTGGGTGAAAATGTTCTACAAACCATTGTGGTGGTGGTTGCCCAGGCGTGAATAGGCTTGATACCCACTGAATTATATGCTTTAAGTGGTGGGTTTTATGGTTGTGTGTGTGCCTTCTCTGAAGAGCTATTGAAAAGTGTTACTGAAGCCTCTGGGTGACCGCAGGGAAACACACCCAGTGTATCTGGCCTCAAGCTTGACCTTTGTGGCTTGGCTTCACAGGGCAGGGGCCCAGGCAGCTCAGCAGCTTCTGAGATGGTGCAAGGGCTGCCCTCAAGCCCAGGCCCAGGGCTGTGGCCACAACACAAGATAGAGCATCAGAGTGGCAGAAGCTTGGGTTCTGAAAGATCATTTGTGACAGTTTTATATGGGGACCGGAGTGAAACTGGCCTCAGTGACCTGAGCTCTTCCTGGGTGTGATGAGCTTCCTATACCTGCGTCATCAGGTTTGTGTTCCGTGACTCAGTCCTCCCGGCAGCAGTGATCGCTGCCATGGCAATTAGCCAGTGTGTCCTAAGATCGTGGCCTCACCATTCTGCAGGTCCCCGCCGAAAGCTCTGCTGGTTTTAGGGGTGCTGAGTGTGTTGTGGGAGCTTTGCCAAGCCAGACCGGATAGTGGGAGGAGAGCGGCCTCACAGATGTGACTAACTACTGTGTCTTGCCTCAGAAGAACCCGTGCGGTAGAGGAGTGGAGTCCAAGGCCAGAGCGCCATCTAGCACTGTGACCATGACAGAAGGAACAACCCTGACAGCATCCACTGTTGCCTCTACTACCTGTCACCCTTATCCAGCTGGATGCTGTTGTTGGGGGAGGGAGAACCCGGGGTCCGCAGTCTGAGCACAGGGCTGGAAGGGTTGGAGATGGGGTCAGGCTGCCGTAAGCAATGTGACGCTCAGCTGGAGCCTGTCTTTGTTGTTTGTGTCTGCAGCATCCCCACCCCACCCTCTGTGATTGTAAAGCAAGACCTTCTCCTTCCCCAGCAATGGGATGGGACAAGAAGGCTCACTCTAACGGAGTGGTTTGTTGCCATCTGCAGACCGTCCGGGAACACCTGCAGTGTATCCGATCCATTGCCAGGTCAAGACCAAGACTGCCCGGTGTCTGAATTTCTTCCTGAAGCAGCCAGGAGGAGCACAGAGTATAGAAGTTACTGTGCTGAGTGTGAGGCTGTGATGGAGGGAGGAACACGGCTAGGAAGTCTAGGGAAATTGGGGTGGGGTGGGGTGGGGTGGGGGGAGCATCTGAAAGGGGTGGCGATGAGCAGGAGTAGCCTGGTGACGGGCATTCTGAGTGGATAATCGTAGGAGAGGGCACATGGGTCCTGGCTGCTTGGAGCAGACCTCCCTTTATTGCTCCTGCAGCCCTGATCTTGTTTTAATCCTTACACTAAATCTACTGCAGGGAGGGCCACATCACCTCTGCTGCAGGACAGGGGTCAGGTGACATGCTCAAAACCTGAGCCAGCAAGCATCAGAGCTGGGACTTGAACTTATCTCCTGATCCCTAGCCCAGGCCCCATCCGGGTGCCTCAGGAATGTGCTCCAGTGTTTGAGGCTGATGGGGGAGCGTTTGCCCCTTCCTGGGGCTACGGTATAGCCACTACCCTCCTCGTCTGTCACCACCGTTTAATTAAACCTGCCACTCTGTTTCCCTGATACCTCTGTCATCACTGGCCACCATGTGTGAAATGGGATCTCAGTCAGTGAGCTCATCCTTGTGAGCAGGCCTCCATGACCTTCATTCAGTTCATCCAGGGAGTAACCTACAGGTCCCCAGTATAGATGCATGCAGCTGCCAGCACCGGGGGCTCCATTCCAAGCTGTTTTCCCACCGCTTCCCTAATCGTCAGCTCCTCCTGGAAGTCAGGGGTCCACAATGTCCTCATGCTTTTTATGAAAAAACTTAGTGGAAGACCCTGTGCCCCTGTCACATAGGTTTGTCCCATCCAGACATGACTCAGACCTTCCTACCGACAAGGAGAGTAGGCACGCCGTGTAACCCAAGGTTACGTGCTAAGAGACAGGTCTAGAATTGCAACCTCAAACAATCCATAAAGGACTGCACTGACCGCTAGCTTTTTACAGCAAAGTGTAGTATGGAATGGGAGACAGTGAGAATAATGTTGGAAAAAAGTAGAGCAGAGGGAGGAAAAGGTCACCTCTAATGACACCACTCACACTTGACCACTGTGATCATTTTGGAGGGTTTTCCAGGCCTTTCTCTGTCACGTGATAAATGTTCTAAAGGGAGACACACTGAGCTTGCTTTTCGCAGTGTATTTTGGACATCTAACCATGAACAGTTGGCTGTGGTGGGGGCTGGGGGGGGGCATGAAAGAGCAAATGAATTCCAGTTGGCCCTACTATGCCACCAGCTAGCCAGACCTGGGAATCACCTAGCTTGCCTTTCCCATTTCTCCAGGCACCCAAGTTCCCTTCAAATATCTGCCTCCCTCAGCCTTGGACCTCAGGTTCTATGTCTGTGCTGAGGACTTCAGCTGTGGTACTTACTGTCTCTTCACAAAACACTGAGGTGTCTCATCCCTGCCACTCTCACGATGGAGCAGGCCTGCCGAAGGCCAGAGTTAGATGGTTTGTACCAATCACAGCCTTAGAGGGGCACCGAATCTGCTGAAGCCTGAGTTAGACAGAGGGACATCAGAATCAGAATCCAGACATGGGGTGACTCAGAGATCAATACTGTGTCTACCAGGATGAACACGTGGGAGCAGGAAGACCCTGCCTGGGACCGCAAGGGTGCATATACTGCCAGATCTAGGGGACAGAGAAAGCCTTCGTAAGCCTTTGGGCTGCTGGGGTGTCTCCACCTGTCACATGAGTACCTCTAGAGGCCCAGCTAAACCTGGCAGGTTCCCTGGGCTGAGATAGACTTAGATGGCTCAGGACTTTATCTATAACTAAAGGTACCTGCTGTCACATCCCTATGGCTGCCGAGCCCTGACACTTAAGGGTATTCCAGGAAGAGGGGACAGTGTTGTAAAAGTGAAGTCAGGCTGCCCCTGCAGGCCGAGGAGCTGGACTAGCAAGCCCGTGGCGGGTGCGGGGGTGGTGGCAGGCTATGCTTCTATTCTAAACCTAAGGTGGGTTTTTAACAGTGACAACAGCAGCAGACAGTCTCAGAATCCCCCAGTCGTGGGGTAGATGCTGGTCATGAAAGGTGATGGATAGAGCAGAATTCAGTAGATCAGAACAGCAACAGGGAAGCCAGCAGGAGAGTGGGGCGGGGTGTATGGAGGAGAGGAGGCCTCCCTAGTTTGGATCCTGGACTCTAGTTTCCTCCTGGATCAAGCTGTCTATCCTCATCCCTGTTGGCAGACTCGGGGTCCTGCCTGGTCCCAAGTGCTAAGCAGCAGTTTCTTTTCTTTGAACTCTGGGTACCCAGGTCACAGCTGAGCGGCTCAGTGCAGCGGCATCTTTCTCTTTTTTTTTTTTTGTCCTCCTCATTGTTTGAAGCCAAAGCTAAAGTTTTAATTTCACATTATTCCTGACATAATGCTAATGAGTTCCAGCCGGGGTTAGCGAGGCTCCGCTGAGGCCGGCAGCTGAGCAGCTGGCTTCTCAGAAAGTACCTCATGTCCCCGGAGCGCAGAGGAGCGCAGTGCAGCGGACGCTTCCTCTCAGGGACTCGCTTATCACATAGACACACTTCTTTGGTTTTCATAGCTGGTGTGCTTTGGCGCGGTGACAGCCGTGCGTCTCTCTCCTGCCTGAGAAAGGAAGCACCCATGAGATAGTGGAAAAGGCAGGCTTTTGTGGTGCCGTAGACTAGGATGGACTACACTGCTAGAGAATTGTGGTTTTAGGAGTGCTCGATATGGCCGTGACCGCATTTTCTGGTGAGTTAGTAACTGTTCTTACTCTAGTCGTTTCTTTACTGTGGTCAGTGTTTCCTCAATCCCCATAACGCTTTGTTTTTGATTCAGTACATAGTAAGAGCCCTGGTGTTGGGCGTCCTTGGATGTCTCATCTAAGAAGAGTTGGTACTGTGGCCCCTCCATCTAGGGGAGTCAGAAGATCAGCCAAGCAGCCATAGACGGGGCTGCTGAGCCTGATTGAGGCTGCCAGTGATGTCTTGCTTCTCGTCTGTGTTTCTCCGTGTTACTTACATCAGAGCTCATTCTGAAGCCCACAACTAGAATGTGAGGAGAATACATTTAACTTTTAAGTTTGCCGCAGCACGGGCATCTGTGCCAGGGAGCCCACCCAGAGAAACCCACAGAACAGCACCAGCAGTCTCCACATTCTCTCAGTTCTGGGACCTTCAGTCTCTTAACACTGACACCAGCTAAGCCACGCTGCCACATTTCTGGTCGAAGTCCACTTGTCCCCTGTTCATCTGATCAAGTCTGTGCTGGTTCCAAAAAAAGAAATCTGTCTTCCCAAATGGTAGGGAACAGACTTCCTTGAGACATGTAGAAACTACCAAAAGGCCAATTGGGCTAGATAGAGTCCTGTCAGCACCCCAAGGGTTTGGCCTCCCCACTAGGGAGATCCCCCCTTTGTCCTGGCCAGAGCACTCTTTGGGAGCTGGGAGTTTTGGGGAACTTTGCTCTTTCCCTCTCATGCTCACTCCTGGACTAACTTGGGAGACCATCACTGGACAAACTACCTCCTGACTCTGCCCTAGAATCTGGTTGTAGATGAGGAAGGGGAAAGGCTTCCTTGGGTCACATTTGCTCCTTGTTTTTATTTAGTCCTTAACAGTATTCACACACACGGGGAACCACCCTGGGCACTCTTGGGTGGGTTAATGGCAGAAGCGTTGTTTGGATATTAACTACATGACTCATGCATACAGGCTGCAGCGTTCTTTCCACTTGGTCCTGAGCTTGCTCAGAAGCCAAGAACTCGCCCCATCCACTCTCCTTTCTGCCGAGTCATCTCCACTCTGTCGCCTTTAAGTACTTACAGTTCTCTCTGTTCCACACACACCCACCCTACAGATGAGAACTGAGTGAGACCTAGTGGGCAAAGGCACTTCCCAGGGGACCTGGCCTAGTGACGGGCTTCTGTATGGTAACAGGGTGTCACTGTGGACAATGGAGAATGGCCTATACAAAGAACCATTGACAACAGACCCCTCTTGACTGCTGTGAGCCCTAGAGCAGTGGCATGAGGACCTCCCTGCCATATCCAACTTCCTGGCCTCAGGAAAAGCTGTGAGATGTGGCCCTTCATAACTGGATACCTTCTCCACCTACCTCCTAGAACCACAGCATGAACACACTGAGGCTTGGTCTTAGGTGTTGCCATTCAGTGCCTCTGAATGGCTTACCCTTGTCAAGGACAGAAGCCTACTCCTGCCTCTCCCAGGGTGGCTCTGATGATGGCCAGACCAGGGAAGAGGAGTGCTCGGCACACTGGGGCCCTGGCCACCAGGATGGCTCTCCTCAGCCCAAGCCAAAGCCAGGCTGATATAGCCACCCTGTGGAAGTCAGGAGTCAGGATGCCTAGCCTCTTCTCCCTAAGAGATACCTGGGGTCTAAAGAAAGGGTACACTTGGGGGTACAAGAGAATATATAGCTTTGGGACCCAGCTCTACTAGTGGGTGTCTGGATGCTGGTGTGTCATCAGGGAAGCATTGTCTCTAGGTGGTATGGCTTTCTTCTAGAGCACATGTACTGGCTATTCTGAGGCTACCCTTATTCCACACGTGTGTCAGTTTCTGCATGTGTTGTATCGTACACAGGCTACGTGTCAGTGAGTGTCTCTAGAGATGGTAGAATTGGTGTGTTTGTGCAGGTGGTAGTATCTGAGTCCTGTGTATCTTTGGGTATATGTACAAGTGAGTGTGTGTGTGTGTGTGTGTGTGTGTGTGTTGTCCTGAATGTCATGAGTTGTAGGGTGTCTGTGGGGGTGTGTGTAGATTATGTATGCAGGGCTTATGTATGAGAGAGCATATCTAGGTCTTGGTGTGTATGTAGGAGTGTGCTGGTGTCCTGGGTCTGTCTTTGACATACTGCTGGGTTGAGAGAAAAGAGTCCATTCTAGGGTACATATGTATGTGTGTCTATGATTCTGGGTCTCTTTCTGGTGGCCTGGTGTGCATGTGTCAGAGAAAAAGCTATTCCCCTGCCTCCCCTCTCTCCGAGCCCTGGCCCTAGCCAAGCCATATATACCCCTGTATACCCCTGAAAGGCAGGGCATCTTGGTTCTGCTGGCTGACAACAAGTCTCTAGGCTTCCCTCAACTACCAGGAATAGAAACCTGTTTTGTTTGTGGCCAAGGCTTTGGGCCCAAGGTGAGCCCGACCCAGAGTGGTCAGTGTGGTCCTGGTAAGGAAAGGTTCAGGCACCGCATCCTCAGAACCGTCTTCCCGTGTCAGGCATGACTCCTTTGTCCCCTCTCCCCTGCCATGCTCTATGCCTGCCACTACCACAGTCTGCCAGCTTCTCTGGGTGGTGTCAAGGGCTCCTGGAACCGGGGTTAGCAAGAGGAGATTGCCACACTGCCCTGCTGGGCATGAGAGTGTGCCTCATGGTGCAAAGCTTGGCACAGGGGCGAACCTCAACCTCACCCTTACTGAGCTGGAGGACTCTCACCTGCTCTGGGCCCCAATCTCTACCTTTAATGGAGTCAGGAACTCTGTCTACCTAATGGGATTGGGGAGACAGTGTTTAGGGAGTTTGGTCTGGTCTCAGGTACGTAGCAAATGTGACAGCTGCCACAGGGCAGAGTCCCCTACTGCATACAGCTGCCTACTTATTCTTTGTGCCCAAAGTTGGACTAGACCCTCCTCCAGAGGCCTCATAGTCTAGGGGCAGAGTCCTGACCAGTGTCCTTTAGCCTCACTTCTCCAGGCCTTCTTTGTCTCTTCCCGTCATACCTTGGCCATCCCCCAGAGGACTGGCAAAGCCTGGGGCTCTGGAGAATCCCTGTGAAAGCCACAAGGGGACTATAGGCTGGTACGCTCACTCAGGGCCTGAGTCTCTCCCAGGATGAGGGGCTGAGGAGTGGCCCTCAATTCCCGGATGGCTGGCCTTTCAAGCTGGCCAAGCACAGCATTGTTTGACATCTTGGGAAAGAATCTGGCACCGCACACTTCTCCCATCTAAATCATTGTAAAGTAACTTAAAAGTTTGTACAAAAATGAGAAGTTGATCTCTAAATGGCCTGCCAGGCTATTGTAACCCAATATATTTTACCCTTAAACCAGAAATGTGTTTGTTTAGAAGCAAGTCACTGGCAAATGCCAAATCTGGAGGCATTTCCTCCCCTGCCCTGCCTCATGCCTCATTCCCCCAAACCTCTTCTTTATTCTCTGCATCCAGCTTCTTCATTAGGGCATGAGAAACTGGGCCTTCCTTCCTCTTGGGCCGTGTTAGCTGCAGGGAGGAAACTTGACATTCATTAGGCACCAACTGTGTGCCAGGTCCTACTCTGGGTCTATCCATGCCTTTACTCCTCAGAGCTGTTCGCAGTAGCTACGTTTAGAGAGGAGAAAAATGAGGACAGGGATGGGATATGATTTGCCCCAATTGATGCTCCTATGTGAGTTTCTGCACGGTGTGTCATCCTACACCTTACGTGTGAAAGAGAGCCCTTGATTCTTCTCCAGGGGCCAGAGGGAAAGACATCATCACCAGAGCCAACTATGTCCGCCACCCAGAAGGTTCTCCTGCATGATCTCAGCCCCTACCCAAGAGCAAAAGGCTCAGAAGGCAGCTTGCTGAGAACCTAACTAGTCCTGCGGATGTTAAGCCTAACCCAGGCTTGAGAGGTCCTGGGCTTTGACGAACCCCCTCCCCACCCAGAACTGGAAAGGTCTCTGGGCTGAGCCTGGAGGGGAAGATGCTACCCCCTCCCTGGCTCCAGCAATGGCTCCCCTGTCTTTCATCTCCCGCCCTCCGTACTGTGAGCTGCACGCAGCCGTAATGGATTGCAGTGGACTTTTTTCGATTAGGCTGATTTTCCCCTGCCTGTTACTATAAAACTCCAGATGGTCTGGGGCTTCACGGTTCCTGGGGTATTTTCCCCCATTATTTTAATCTTCTTTCGTAACACGCCCCACATGTGGGAACAGGGCCTTTCAAGGCTCTGCACTCTGTGAATCAGCCTGATCTCCTCTCCACTAGGCTACCCGGTTTCCCTTTCTGTGTGGCGGCACCACAGAGAGCAGTTCCCGCCATCAGCCCCGGCCTGGATTTGCTGGGAATCACAACTCATGTTGGGCCCAGTTTGAAATCACGGGAGTAATGGCCTGGCTTAGGTGTTCTGTGAGTACCCCGAGGCACTGGGTTCAGGGGTGTGCAGCTATGTCGGCCAGACTCCAGGCCAGCTCTGATTGGCTATGTGAGTGTGTTGACATCACCCTTCTGATCCTCACTTCTGTCATCTGCAGGGTGAGGCTGGGAAGTCACTTCCCCAGCAGGGTATATTGCCTTGACTCAGCGAAACATGGCACAGCCAGTGGTAGGTGCGTGAGGGGCATCTCCAGACACCTGGTATTTTGAGTTCACGCCACTCACTCTTAGGATGTATTTCAGTGTTGATAGACACCTATCTTGACATGCTTTGAGACTATTAGACACCCAAGGTAGCTTTCCCCCCAAAAGTCACCCTGTCTATTCCCATGTGTGTGAGAGCCTTTGCTTTAAGCTAGATGAACCAGGAGTATATCTGGTTAATTTAACAATGTGTTTAAATTTACCCTGTCCGAAGGCCACTGGTGGCATCGAGACCAGGCCCACAGCACGCTTTGGTTCACAAACAGCACCCTTCCCATGTGCCCAGGAGATGTCTGGGCTCTGGACAGGTAAAATGAACTCACCTGAGAGTGTTCCCTCGGAGTGCATAGAGGATGGACTGGTACCACACTGTACAAGATGCTGGAGCACAGCAGTGTGCGAGCTGATGAATCTGTCAAGGATCACCAGGGCCAGATCATACTGGCCAAAATGCAGAGTAAAAATGTATAATAGCCTTTAATCCCAGCACTTGGGAGGCAGAGGCAGGCGGATTTCCGAGTATACAGAGAAACCCTGTCTCAAAACAAAACAAAACAAAACAAAACAAAACAAAACAAAACAAAATGTATAATAAAGTTTGAGAGATCTGAGCCCAGTTGTAGCAAGGAAGGATAAGGACATCCTTCTCTCAATGCCAAGTCCTCATTCTGGATGCCACATGGGAATGGGCTGGCAAGAGGCAGGCAGCTCTGTGGTACCCAGGCTAGTCATGCTACAGTGGGTAGAGAAAGTATGAAGAGGAATCAGCGAGATGGGTACCTCCAAGGGCTGGTGGCAGATTGGCTGCTGAGGTTAAGGAGAAGGAAGCAGGTTCCTAGCTTGGCATCTGGGTAGAAGGTGGTCCCATCAGCAGAAGCCATGCTGGAGCACCCCAGGTGGGCAGCCTGGTGTCATATTATCTATGGCAGTAGTAGTACAAGGGTGTTGGGTAAAGTTTTCCAGGATCCCAAAGCCAGAGCTTACTGCCCTGCCGTGTGTGTGATCAGAGGCAGCCCCCAGCTCCGGTTTCTGCCTTCCCTCTGCTTCCCCTGATGCTGGCTCAGTGATTCTCTAGAACACCCGTGCCCCTGCAGCTCCAACTGCCAGTGCTTGTGCCTGCTCTGTCCCCAAGATGAGTGTCTTGGCACCTCATTTGTCAAAACCCAGGCATCAGGGCTCAGCCTTCAGGAAGGCTTTGGTAATCCCCAGCCCTGCACCTGGAAGATCCCCACATTCTGCCCCTTAGAACTCTCAGCAGCTACTGCTCTATGTGGGGCAGTAAGGCATTGTGGGCCTTTGTTGTTGGAAGATAGAGTATGGTAATGGAGTTAGCCAGGTGTGGGCTACAGCGGGTGAGGAGTAAGAAGAGGAAAGGGTAGGAGAAAGTAGGAGGACACAGACAGACAGACAGACAGACAGACAGACAGACAGATGCACGTGTACATGTGCACGCACAGCTCTATTAGAGGTGTCACAGGCCAGAGGCTGCCTCAGGCCAACTGCCACTTAGCCTGCTCTGGGACAGCAGCGACATTGGCAAGATCAGAACTTGCTGTGTGTTATTTCACATAGGACTTTCACGTAGGATGAGAATCCAGTAAAGTTAGTGCCGTTCCCCTAGTTTGCAGATAAACTGAGACCCACCGAGGAACTTGCCTGGGATCACTCAGGATGGTCTGTAGCAGAGGCCTTATCTCTATAATCATTGTGCTCTATGGCGCTGAGCCACCACTCCTCATCTGGCTAGGTAGTTATTCATACCCAGAAGGCCATGGGGACAGCATGCTGTGGCAGCACCAGGCCCATGGGAGCCAGGCACAACAAGTGTTGACCCGACAGTCACTCCCAGCATCTTCTCCATCTCTGACCTCATCTGACAGGCCACTCCCAGGACACAAACCCTTCCACCACAGTTACAAGTAGAGTTGGGAAGGCTCCTCCTAAGAGGTGTTGCCTAAGCAACAGAGGCGTGTATTTGCTAAGGGGAAAGGAAGGAAAGGGCCTTCAAGACCTCGTGAACATTAAGAAAGGGCCTTCCGGATGGAGACTCTTGGCAAGTTCTGAGTCATGTCTCCACAGCTGATGTGTGGGCTGTATGGGGTGGGAGAGACATTTGGGGCCATCCTGGAAGACATAGATCCTGAATTTCTGAAAAATGTATACATTAAATTGTCAGAGTGGGAAGGGGAGACTTCCCAGGAGAGATGTGGACTGAACAAAGGCACGGATGGGGAAGCAGGTGTTCTGAAGCCCAGACAAGGATCCATAGACTCCTGGTGGGAACGGTCCCCAGAGTCTGACAGACTCTCGCAAAATCAGAGAAACCACGCAGCTGGGAGTTACTGGTCTCCAACAGCCTCCCCCTAAACCAGTCAGCTAGCAACTGAGGGCCAAAGTGGATGGTGAGAAAAGCCCTGACTCTGCCCAGGGTCCTTCACCACATAGGGGTGGACTTGGCACAAGGTCATTGCTGGTGAGCAGGAAACACTGACCACTTAATATTCCACATTCAGGATTTCCTTTTGTTCTAATAAAGCAACAGACCCCCATAACTAGAGACCCAGGTTGACCCAGCAGCAGTACTCACTGTGACCCATGTGGTATCTAAGGGGCCATTGTCTCTAACCCTTGTCATCGTGGTTGTACAGGAAGTTCTGCCATGGCCTCTACTCTTGACGGGCCTCAGTGGTCCTCTGTAACTGAAGCAACTGTCTTCTCTGCCTCTTCTCCACGTCTGACTTGCCACTAGCAGCTAAAGGTGGCTTCTTGCATGTATACCTGGCACTGTCCCCATTCCTCCCCATCCCTTCTGATTCTCATAATTTACATATGACTCCATCCCCCTATTACCCAGAGGATGTGTCTGGCCCTGTCCCCCACCTCCCATTCCCATACATCTGACCTGCCCTTCCATGATCTCCACGATCCCTAGTGTGAACTGTAAACTTGCCAGTCTGCTTATCTGAGCTGCAGGGCAGCCTAACTCTGACTCCCTACACAATCCTCCCCCAGCGTTCCCCAGGGCACAATTTACACAAGTGCAGAGGGGCTCCATGGGGCATGTGCTGGAGCCTCAGACTACCCGTTGTGGCCCACTGTCCTGTTGGCCCACTGTAGACTGAGCTATGTTGCAATGGTAATGGGTTCTCAAGCGCATTGATGATATGAGTGAAGACGTGGGTGCTGGTATGACCAGATTCTGTGTCTTCCACACCCCTTCCCATCTCTCCATTCTTGGGACAGTCCTTACTCACTCAGGCTGGCTGAAAGGACCAGTCTGTGCTGCCATAGCCTACAACTCTCTTGCTCTGACAGTTTGGCTATGATGTTTTCAGATGACATGTATATCTCCTGTGTGGTCTTGTCCTCCTAGAGGGCAGTCAGTACCCATGTCTGAGTTGCCTGGACATCCTGGTTAACCCAGCCTAAGCTGGAGCTATTCCATCCAAATGAATGTCCCCAAGCTAGAAATTACCAGGCATACAGAGCCTCCCTAGATTAAGCTGCCTACTGCTATAGGGATAAGGACATAAGCCAGATGGACTATAGGATCTTAACTCTGCCCCTAGGCTTTTCCAGACATGCCCCAAACGTGCTATCAGGCACTGCACCTTTAAAGTTGCAAAGGCATTAGAGGATAGAGGGCAGCTCAGGGGAGAGGGAGACAACAGAACCTGCAGCACTTCCTTCCCTTGAGGAGGAGCCCTAGAGAAAGGGTACAGAAGAGCTGTTTTGAAGCCTAGCCCTCAGGAAACATGGCCCTCTTTGTCTCCAGCTGCTTGCTATAGCACAGGGGGACCTTGTGCAGAGGGCTGGAGTCATATCAGTTCTAACCTGGGTTAGCTGCTCATGGCTAGAATGTCAACCCTGGACTTTCAGGAGAAAGCCAATGGCTCCATCCCTTCATCCTCAGCAGTCACTGGAAATCAGCAAGCATAATCACCCTACCTAGGTTTTGACGTCACATCTGGCCCATACCTTGTCTTCGCTGTGTCATGTGACCTTGGTTGGGCAGGTTACTTCACTTTACCAATGTTTTTGAGACAAGGACATTGATGTCACGTGCTCCAGAGGTTTGTAACTGAACACCAGCACCATGCTGGAGCAGCAGGTCGCAGCCACTGTGTACTCTGAAGTACACATAGCCAGAAGGCCAGCCGGCTGCATGGGTTGGCAGTAGGTGATACCACACTAAAGGCTGGAGTCTGCGGCTTTGCTCATCCAGCCAGCCAGCCTCTGAGTTGGACTTTGAAGGTTGTTGGATGGTCAGGAGAGATGTCCTTCCTTGCTGAGGGACTTGCTTGAACAGAAACTGAAAACTGCCTTCTGCTAGAGGAGGCCAGGCAGAGAGGCAGGCAGGTGGAAGAATGCCACAGGAATAGGAGAATACCATAGGAATAGGTGGCAGGTCTGTGAGGAGGGGGTGCTGGGTTCTATTGGTGTGTCGGGGCTCCAGGGCGGCTGTCTGGAGAGCAGGGCAGGACACACACAAAAGCCAAAGGTATGAAAGGGAGGTCGGGGCTCAGCAGAGGCTGTGGGGATACACAGTTGAGGCCATGGAGGGTGGGCAGAGGCCACAAACTCTTCCTGTCCTATGACTCATTTCTTCACACACTCTCTGTTAGGAACCTAACAGCCGTAATGTCCGCTACCTAGCAAGCAGCCCACTAGATAGTGGGCATAGGACAGCTAAACGACATGTGACCCCCCTCCCAAGACACACACGTGTGGTTACTGACCCATGACACTAAAGTGTACACGTGTGGTTACTGACCAGTCTCACAACAGTTATCAAGGATGGCGCCCTTTTACCATTCATTGCCCTCCTTGTACACCCCTGATGGGCTGATGGGGAGGTACAGATACATCAAGGGCTCAGGGCACCCCAGAGCCTCTCAGGGATGGAGCCCTTCCAGTCCAGGCTGGGATCCCACTTTCTGGGGTTCTGTGCTCAGACATGGAGCCTTGGAGTTGCTAACGGGGTGCACAACTGGCTCGTGTGTGGGTTGTTACTCCCAAGGTCAGAAGCAGAAAGGTCGCCTTGTCCCATCCTAGCAGTTTCTAAGTCCGGCCACTTTCTTATCCCTGAACACTTCTCAGGGGCGATGTTCCCAGAGGCTTAGGGAAGACAGCAGGTAGTTGGTCTGGGCCAGGTATGCATAGGGGGTGCTGATGAGGGGTGGGTGGGCCCTCGGGGCTGAGGGCACCCCTCATCAGCCTCTCCTACAGTTCGAAGGCTGCAGTAAAGCCTTTTCCCGTCTGGAGAACCTGAAGATCCATCTGCGGAGCCACACAGGCGAGAAGCCATACCTGTGCCAGCACCCAGGCTGCCAGAAGGCCTTCAGCAACTCCAGTGACCGTGCCAAGCACCAACGCACCCACCTCGACACGGTAGGTAGGCCTTAATGTGGAGGCCGGGGTGGAATAGGGCTGCACGCAGACCCCACTCTCCCAGCAGGACCTGCAGGCTCTGCCACACAGGGCAGGAGTGGGAGGAGGGGGGGGCTTGCTCTTTGTATTGTAGGATAATTAGTAGATTCCCTTTCCACTAAGTAGATAGACTTTTCCCATCATCCTCCAGTTGTAGCAAACACAAATAACTTGAGTATGGCCATATGTCCTCAGTAAGGATGTAAGATGGGCAGACCAAACTTAACAAGCGTCTCCAGTTGAGATTACCCTCCTTGACCCCCGGGGACCAGCCCAGGCTCCAGGGCCTTTATGGGGAATTGGGTGTTCTCACTCAATCCCACGTGCTTTCTTTGGAAGGCCAGCTACATCTACATCCTGAGCAGGCCACTTCTTGCTCTTCCCACTCTTCACTTGGGGACAATACATAGGCTCTCTGAGGCTCTCTTTCTCCCTAAAGGAGCTGTAGTTGGTGACACGCTAGATCCAGCCTCACGGTCCAGTGTTGTCTCTTCCCGCCTCCCTGCCCTTTGTTATGTCAGGAAGCAGAGACCCAAGGCTCTGTCCCAGGTCGCTCCACACTTCCCCTGTGCGAGTAAGGACATCAGCAGTTGACATAGCACTTCCAGGAAGTCCCTATACAGCTACCAAGGTCCCTGGGAAGTGGGCTTAGGGGTCCTGTGCGTGCTCACGATTGCATGGCTGACTCTAGCAGAGGTGACAGACTCAGTGTTCATGCCAGTCTCACAGGGAAAGTGGCATGTGTCTTGGGAGGATCTCAGCCCTGTGTGCAGTACAAGGCTGGAGTCTGCTGGAAGAACCCACTTTTGGACTTCAGAGCAGTTCTCTACTGTGCTGTATATGTTTGAGTGGCTGGGATAGGGCTTGGCTCCACTCGATAGATAAACCTATCTCATCCAGTACACAGATGAGGGAATGGGGACCCGAGCAGCTAACTGACCTCCTATGCTTGCAACTTGGAAGCCATAAAACAGTAGAAGTCAAACCTGGGAAGACACACAGCCCTCCAATCCCAGCCCTGTACCTCATAGCTGGGAACACAGATTGAGAAAAGTAAGAGGAAGAGTCACAGGAAACTGAAGCCAGGCCAGACCCTGGACTGTGCCCCCTCTCTCTTCCAGACCCATGGTGTCACACATCTGCCCCAGTTCAGGCGAAGCTGAGACCCAAGTCAGATCGTTTCTGTGTCAGAGGCAGGCAAGATGCACTTGGCTGGGCCCAGGGTTCTTTATTGGAAAAGCTTGAAGGGCTGTGTCTAAGCAGAAGGGACGGAGTCGCAAGGAATAGTCTTTGTCCCCAATTCAAACTCATCTTCCCCCCTCTTAGAGACTACACTGACAATGGCTGAGACCTGAAGTGATCTGTGGCTCTTCCAAGCCTCTCTCCTTGGTCACCTCAGCCTTGGGGTCCTTGGCACTTGCCCTTGAGAGATGCAGCTTCTACTGCATCACCCCTAGATTTGTCTTGAAGCCACAGTGAGCCTCTGCCCAGGCCTGGGACCTGTCCCCATGACCTCTCTAGTCTCCAGTTCCTTCCTCACCCCTGCCCTTACAGTATTTCTCAGCCCTGCTTGATGAGTGAACATAGTCCCTGCATGCTAGGCTATGTCGGTTTCACACAAGCCCACAGGATTACCCCAGGCCTTCATCTATCTAAGAAGACTCTGACAGGTCTGCAGGGGCACCAAACCCCACTCACACGCAGCTCCCTGCCCAGACAGCACGGGCAGCTCCTTGTTGCTAGACCATGTCCTAGCGCACACTCCTCAAGTCAGCAGCGGGGTCAGGCTCACACACAGGACCTGTCACAGAGACCCAGCCTCAGTTCCTGCTCTCCCTGGCATCAGAGAGCACAGGGTCCCATGGCAGGAAGGGAGTTCTCTGGTCAGACTGGAGAAGGCAGGCTGCAGCTCTGATTTTGGTACTGCCACTTGTCAGAAAGCTCGGATGAGGAACCCTCCCCCCCTTACCTCCTGTACTCCAGTTTTCTCAGTGGTAAGAGGTCTGCCTCTTGAGAGTAGAGGATATAGCTGAGGGGATTGATAAGAGGCCTACATGCAAAGCAGGCAGCCCTTTCTTTCCTAGTCTGTTACGTCAGCCAAATCCTGCCACACCCGTGTGGGATTGGCCCTGACAGCCACTGTGCCAGTGTGGGCCTCAGTTTCCCCGTCAGCAGGATGGGCCTCTGTTTATTTGATTGGTCTGTTTGGAGGCCCCGAGAGAAGGTAGTCCCCTAATGGAGAGGCACATACACCTGCTGGCTATGACATCTTCTGTGGAACTGGGGCAATTCTCATGGATGGGTATGGGACTCAGAGGGAAACACAAGTGGCCCGTGAGTAGCAGTGCTGTGCCCGGGAAGCCTTCAAAGACAGAATGTCTTCCATGTCCAGCTCACAGAGCTCGGCACACATAAGCCCACTCTTGGAGCTTGTATGGGGATTCCGGGCCTAGGGTTTGGCTGATAGCTTGGGATAGCCACGGGGTTTCCTGAGGGCTCAAGGGAGCCAGGCCCGAGGAATGTTCGATACACGTCAAGCCCTGGAAAAACAAACACGAAGATGGGCCTTGCTGCCCTGTTTCCAAGCGAGTGTGCCTGCCACAGAGAGCTGTTTGTTTGCTTTTTGACCAAAGCGTGTGGATTTGTATCAGCATTCCCAAGGGACAAGGCCTGGGGCCAGCCAGCTCAGGGGCAGGGCAGGGCTCATGGGAGAGTGTTCTGGGGTTGGGNTGCAATTGTATGGGACTCGCATGCTGAAGCAGGTGGTGGGCAGTCCCAGGCAGGCCTCCCTCTCCCTCCCCTGCCTTCCTGTTGGCCTAGTCAGCTTCTCACCACTGTCTCTCTCTTTTTGTTGTTCTCCATTCTTTAACCTGGCAATCTCCGTGGCAGCTTCAAGGTATGGTTATGGTCATCTCCTTCTGCTTCTCCCCACCTGGACAGTGGGCACCTCTCCCAGCTCCCCTGCCTCTGGCTGGGGCGCCATTGCCTTGAAGCTTCTGGGTAGCTCCACTTGGTGTGTCTGACTGGACATGACAGTCCCCGGGGGCTTATTCTGAGAGGTACCATTTCCTAAACACACACACCCGCACACCCGTGCACCTGCACAGACTTCCATCCTCTGCAGTTCCAGGAGGCAAGCCTGAGGGCTATGAAGACACTCAGTGTGCTTCAACTATAGGAAGCCCTGTGAACTCTCTGCCTCAGTAGTATCTGGGAGCCCCAAGTACTGACTGCCCCTGAGCTGTGAGATGCATTTAGGGCTGTTCGTTGCCCTTCGCTGGTCTTCTGGAACCTGAGCAGGATTAGATGGGTCCCTCACTGGTACCTAGGAGGGACAGTGGAAAGATGGTCAGCTCAGGTGGACAGCATGGCCTGTGGAAATCTCAGGTCAATCCAGAAGACGGGATCTGAGCAAGGGTAAAGAGGAGGTGATGTGGGTGGGGTGGGGTAGGAGCAGCATTGTGGGAAACGAGGGAGGACAGCGGTAGAAGGGGACCCCAGTCAGTGCCAGGAGCTGACCCAGATCCTGCCTATCAGAGGTCTGTGGAGGGGTGCACAGAGGCAGGATGGTGGCTACACTGTGACAGGAGCTCTAGGACTTAGCATGGGAGGAGATTAGGGTCTGGGTGATGGGAGAACCTGAGGCAGAAATCTAAACAGAAGCAAGGGGCTGGCTTGGGTCCCCTGTTGGTCTTCCAGGGCAGTGGGGTGGTCATAGGAAGCGGGTTTGGCCCATGCCCATGCAGACAGCACAGCCTTTGGGCCTCCCAGCTTGTGCTCTTTGAGGTCAGCTCCCCCACCCCCAGTTACTGGAAGGAGGACCTTACTTGCTGCGACCCATAGTACCACTTGGACCTGGACCTGCTGCCTAACAGCAGTCATCCAGACTGGCCCTGGGACATCTCTTCCTTTCTTCATTCTCCTGCCCAGGACAACCTCTCGTGTGCCCTGCTCCACATACTGCTTCTGTGCAGCTGAGCTATGACAGCATTTTTGTCACAGCCAGTGTGAGCTAGAAAGACATATAGGGTTCAGTCAGTCCCCCCTTTTTAGACTGGCCTGTAGTCCTAACATGGTGGCAGAATGGGGACCTGGCACTCTCCTCCCCCAGACCAGGTGACCTCCCCTTATCTGTAGCCTTCAGACTGCAACCTGCCCCTTACCTACTCCCCCTTCCCAGTGGCAGGCCACATAAGCGACCGTCATCTTCAACAGTGGCCTCTTACCTATCCCTCATTCCCCTCTGATGTTACAGAAGCCATATGCTTGTCAGATCCCTGGCTGCTCCAAGCGCTACACGGACCCCAGCTCCCTCCGCAAGCACGTGAAGGCCCACTCAGCCAAAGAGCAGCAGGTGCGTAAGAAGGTAGGTGGCTGCAAGCCCAGTCCCATCTCTGCAGAAACCTCTAATCCCAGCCACTTGTCCGGCATCAGACCAAGTCTCCCATGTCTGTGTGCACAGCACTCTACA
Source organism: Mus minutoides (assembly GCA_902729485.2). Taxonomy (NCBI): domain Eukaryota; kingdom Metazoa; phylum Chordata; class Mammalia; order Rodentia; family Muridae; genus Mus; species Mus minutoides. The sequence goes on along the minus strand of LR750215.1, from coordinate 28,523 downwards.
AACATACATGCCCACTGCTCTTCCATCTGTCCATGTCTTCCTCCCACCCAGTCACTATAACAGCCCACAACCCTACCCCTATCACCCCAAGTTGATAGACATTCACCCACCAACAAACTGGTACCCTTAGCCGTGGCACTGATACCCAGCCCTGGGCTAGGCATCGCAGGTATAAAATAAAAGATGTACCCATTTTCAGTGATGTGAGGCAGACAAGAGGAGGCTCCTTGCCATATGATAATGATGGCAGGGAGGTCATCTCTGCCACAGATGAGAGGCCTTGGACCATCTGTGCGAGAACAGAAAGGTCCCAGGTAAAAGTACCAGGAACCATGAAGAGTAAGGGTGTGACTCTGGTCCCACCTGAAGAGTCTGCCCCGGCCAGCTTAGTGGCCTAAGCCTCTGTGTTTCGTTCCTCGGTGGCTGGCTGGGCCATGGGTGCCAGTGAGGACTGAGTGACAGGGCACAGATTCATAAACACAGAAGGGGTGGGCAGCTGAGTCAGGTAAGAAGTATGTGCCTGGAATGACCATGGCACATGCAGTGTAACTCTATACATAGGTGGTCAGTCCCACATACTGGATGCCCTGCCTAAGGTTTGAGCTGTGTCCCAAGGATATTCAATGCCATCTCGAGGGGAAAACAACAGAACACCATGGCCTCGAGACGCCTCTGGGGCTGTGTGGAGGAGGGACTTGTTAGAGTGAAATGGAAGGCTGGAGCTCTGCACCGGGAGCAAGGGAAAGGGAATGCCCCGGGATAAAACGATGGAGACCTGGGCTGGCGTGGGGGGTGGGGGGATAGGGGGTGGGGAGAGCATCAGGACCCCAGGGGACACATCAGTGGTGGTGCATTTCACAAAGACCAAAAACCTAGGAGAATGTTTTGCCCGAGAAAGTCAGCAATATGCTGCTGGGGTCTCCAGGTTACAAAGTAAGGAACAGGCCAGTCACCTTGGAGCACCAGCAGAGCATCCTGGCCTGCGGCACTCAATCTCTAAGGGCCATAGGAATCTGTCCTGTGAACAGGCAGATAGAGATGGTGCTGGGAGCACAGCAACTCCGTGATGGAAATGGATAGGATCGCAGGGCCAGGGGTCTCCATCCTGGAGGCACTGGGAACCCATTTGAAAGGTAGAGCAGAGGAAGGTGGAGTGAGTGCATGCAGCTTAAATGTCACTACATCCTTAACTCACTGAGACCTGGGCTCAACGCTGGGCAGTGGGGCAGGGGGTGCTCAGGATCCCAGGGGACACACCATGGTGGACAAGCCACAAACGCAGTGGCTCTTCAACTCAGTGTAGGTGCTGTAGCTGTCATCCTGCAAGGGGGCCTTTGCGTATGTCCATTTCAGAGACAAGAGAACTGAGTCTGCGGGTGTTAATGAAGTCTCCCAGTCACGCAGCCCAGGATAGACAGCTGGGCTGCCAGATCCTGACACTGCCCTTGGCAGAGGGGCCTCAGGGCAGCAAGGGATGGCTCGGGCTTCCGTAGGCTGGAACTAGGTGCCAAGGAGGCTGCTGTCCCAGCACACTGGTGCCTAAGGACCTAAGAATCCTGCCCTGGTTTTCCCAGGCCCATGCTTGGCTCACATTGAGCCCCCAGGGACCTGGGCTGCAGAGCTGCAAACTTCCCAACAATAAGCATCCATTAGAGCCATCGGGGATGATGGATCTCTCTGGGTAAGGCGACCCTTGTATTATGACAAGCCCTTGGCAGCCCTGCTGCATTTTGGAGAGAATTAGAAATGCTTTTCTTCCTTAATTCTCCTCTCCTGCTGTTCCTAATCCAATCGACATTGCGGTCTGTAAGAACATGCCTTGGCCCTCTTTTTGCCAGAAACTTCATTTACATGGAAAACAGCTGCTGGGTCAGGCGCTGAGAGCCCAGTGTGAGACTGGCAGGCCTTTCCCACCTGGGAAGGTGGCAAGCCCCTCCGGCCTGACTCTCGGCTACCCAAGAACACGGGCAAGGCTCTGGCCTCCTCAGCACCTGTTTTGACCTGGTAAAATATGAGCATTTGGATAGAGCCTTGGCTCTTGGCCGCTAAGCTTTGGGATTCCCCTGGAGAAGGGTCACCTCCCATGTAGGTGCCTGTCCCCTCATCACCCCATGTCTTGAAAGCCCCACCCTCTGTCTGTCTTAGCTCCACCTGGAGATATATAGATGCTCCAAGGTGTCCCAGGTGTCATTTACCGGATCATTCCCAGCCAAGCTTTGCTGCTAGCCAGATAGCTCCGGTCCACACAGCAATCCACTGGGCCAGTACAGTGACCCTGTGGGAGCCATGCAGCTGGAGCCCAGCCAACCCTACCCACGGTGCTCTACAAATGATCTTCTCAGTCATCGCCTCACTACCAGCCGTGGCTGCAATGGTAGAGGCAGTCACCGCTCCAGAACACAGGCAAGATGTGAGGCGCAGAGCAGTTATTAATCCACTGACACATAGGGAATAAGGGGGGGGGGGGCATGGAGCTGGAGGCCAAGCCTGGATTCTTTCCGTTGTCCCTCATAGTCACAGGGAGGATGGATGGCGCGAGGGGGAAGGGATGGTTGCTAAGCAACATCACGCCTACCACCACAGGTTGCCCTGATGGGAGCTGCAAAGACCCATTAGTCACACTTAACCATCCTTCCCAGGTTATCCTGAGACCACACCTCTAAAGCTGATTCCTCAGGGACCACAAGGAGACCCTCCCCAAGAGACAAAGGGGGGTTGGGGATTTAGCTCAGTGGTAGAGCACTTGTCCAGCAAGTTCAAGGCCCTGGGTTCAGTCCTCAACTCAAGAGAGAGAGAGAGAGAGGACCCCAACAGGAGCCTGGGAGGTTCCCTTCCTTCCTAACCTGGCTCACTGGGCTACCTCTAGTAAAATCCTTGCCCATCAAATCCTGTGCTGGCGTCTCTTCTCAGAAGCCCTTATAGTGTCTGCTAGCCCACTTTCCTGATGAGGAAACCAGGATAGCAAAGAAGGTCCTATGTCAGGCTCCTGACTTTCCTGCCTTGTCCCCCTGAACAGGGGGCGCCTGTCACCAGGTGGCCTGACACTCACGCTTGCTCACCTCCTGCTTCCCAGCTGCACACAGGTGCCAACCCAGAGGCTGATGTTCTGTCCGAGTGTCTGGGCCTGCAGCAGCTCCAAGCATCCACACCATTGCCGGCCAGCAGAGGGAAGGGCAGCCAAACCCTGAGCCAGGACCTCCTCCCAGGTATGTTCTCATGAGGCAGAGCCAGGGCAGAGCCAGGGCACAGCCTGTGGACCCTTTCTCTGCCAGGCATCCTTCAGGGGGACTCTGGCACACTGTCAGCCCAAGTGCACATGGGCAAGACTTGTTGCAGGGCGTGTTGTCTCCTGGACTCCATCGCTTTTGCACCCCACACTTGCAGGATGTCTTCTCACAACTCTGCTAAGTAGGTCAGTGCCATAAGATGGTGCCCACTCCCCCTTAGCCTGATGGAGGCCTCCTGGATGCACTCTAGGCATCTACCTGTCCCCACTGCAGTAAGCTTTCTCCCCCTCTTCCTTCACCATGATGGCTCTTAGCCTGCTCTCAGAGCCTCTCTCCTTGTCCCCTCCTCTTGGAAGTCTTCCTTGGGGCTGTCCGTTTCCCTTCTGTCTCCCCACAAGCCTGTGGCAGGGAAATTCCTCTGGAGAAAGCCTGAGTCTGCCTCATCTCAGCCAGCAGCGTCTAACTTAGCACACATGCAGAAGCAGGCTTGAGGGACATGTGGCCCTGTCTGAAATACTGTGAAGAGAGTCTACCCCTCCACAGTGGGACACGCCAAGAAGTCCCCGGCCAGCCCCAGTCTGGACTCGCCCGGTGCCCAGACTCCTTCAGAAGGGAAAGCCGAGGCTTTAGGAGGCCTGGACAACATAGCCAGAAGCACAACCTACTCACTGCTGCGCGCTGTGACCCAGCATAGGGTTCTCTGGGCCTGACCCTGAAGGCCCATTTGGGCAACACTCATAGCCAGTGGTCCAGCAAGAACAGCTGCTGCTGGCTGCAGGCACCCTCGGGCCATGGCAGGAATCCTGGCTCCGTGGCTCGGGAACACTGCCCAGCTGCGGGCAGCATGGCCTTTAGATTCAGTGGGAGGTTCTCGGGCTGCGCCCTCCACCCAGGAGGAAGCCACAGCCTCAGAGCAGAGCGCTCAGCTGCCCTCTGGGGGTTCTTGAATTACTCCAACCATTTAAAGCATTTTTTTTATTTTCTAATTATATTCTTTCCCCCCCAACTCTGAAGTAATATCAGATTTTAAAGCATGTCAGGGCCCTTACCAGACAGCCATGGAAGAACAGGTTTTCACCCATCTTCAGGCCTACTGTGTGAGCATGCCCCGAGGTGCATACAGGGAGGAGGGGTGCACATACTGCAGGTAGGTGCCCTAAATCCCAAAAGTACAGGACTGGAAGGGACAGGAAGGGGCGTATTCTCCATCGCCGGCACCCCAAGCTGAGGACTCCAGAGAGGAGCATGGGGGCATGCTCCTGGGCCCTGGGGCCTGCAGCCTCCATGCAACCACCACGTTGACAGAACTCACCAGGCAGAAAGAACTAACCCATGTAGATCAGTAGCAGCAGGTCAGCCCCGGAGCCTCTTTGTCCTCACAGAGGATCAGGGACCTCAGTAATTGTCCCTCTTAACAAATGGCATCTCATCTTGTCCCTAGCTACAAGCTACATTATTGAGAAACAAATCCACCAGGACAGACGCACAGGTGGAAGGCCTCTGGCTGATACCACGCCTGCCTGCTGCCTAGTGTGGATGAGATCAAGTCTTCCTCGGTGCCCCTCCCGTGCCTGCTGTGAGGACGAAGCCGAAAATGAGCCCCAATGGCTGTTCGGGGCCAATATCTGCTTCCTACCACTCGATTCACTTGGGGAGTGCCAGCTTGAGCCCAGACTGTGTCCCCGAATGCCACCTCACACAGTTCTTCATACCTGCTATGCTCTGGCTGGTGCTGCTCTCAGCTCTCCAACCCAGAAAGCAGCAGGAAGGATAGCATGCCAGGTGCTCCCTGGGGCTGGGCTGCACACAGACGCCTGAGGCACTGTTGGGAACAGATGCTAGGGCCAAAGGTTAAGTGCTCATGGCTGATGATTGATGTTGCTGCTTTACAGCCCAAAGTGATGTGGTCTGGGGAGGCTATAGGCCCAGTCCCCACTTCCATGGCCCTTATGGCCTGGTGATTCTTCTGTCCCATCCTTTGTCCATGTATAGCTCTGTCACTGCCATGCGTCTCTCTGGGGCTGTAAAGACGAGCATCAGCCAGGACAGCAACAAAGAATCTGCCAGGGGACAGATTCTAAGAGGACCAGAAGAGCCCAAAACTGAGGGGGTTGAGGCAGTGATGATAGAAGCTTGTCACTGCCTGTTCTGGGAGGGGACACGTATCTGGTAGGCATGTGCCAAGACAGGTAGTGAGGATGTGAGACGTTGGTGTCAGCGTGGCAGAAGGACCCATCCACATTCCAGCCGTCCCAGCTGTCAGGACCTCAAAACTGATTCAAGATGGCAGGCGAGGGGGTAGTGAGGAGAGCGAGAGGCAGAGCAGGCTGAGCAGCACGGACACCATGCGTTGCTCCCACGACCTTCCCCTCAAGGTAGCTCCTGACCAAGGCAGGAGGATGCATGCACGGCCAGGACGGGCATCAGTGAGCGACCCCACTGCTGACCCTGCAGGACACAGCACTGCTGACCCTGGCAGTAGGGTTCTCAAGGCCCAGAAGCAACACTGGGGAGGACAGCCACAGGGTGCTCAGTGGCTGCCTGGGGTCTGGGTGTCATGGTCAGCTGGCTACAATGCCTGTAGTAGAGCTAAGATCCTCCTTGGACACTTTAGACCCCAGCTCAGCTGAAGCCTCTGCCTCAGATAGGCAGCCTCTCCGTTTGGAGCATGATGTTCAGGGAGTCTGAGTTTCTAATCTGTCAGATTAGGCATGTGGAGAAACCTGCCACATAATATAGTTACCAACCATGATGACCTAATAATAGGACTTTGCTTAGTGCTGCCCAGCCACAGTCACCTGTATCACACATACAGATCATCTCATCTTCAAGGCAGAGTGCTACTATCAATAGTTACAGCTTAAAGGCACTGGAGCCACATTATTGTAGCTCCTTGATGTTGTCCCGGGCCTGTGCCCCAGCCCCATTCAGTGCCCTGATAATAGCCTCCTATAGGTTCTGGTCAGAATGTCCAATCTAAGATGAGATAGCCTTAGTAAAATGCTAAGTAGCTGAGCTCACCCTGAAAGAAACCCGAGTGTTCCCAGGCTAGACCTTAAGTGGTCTTAAAAAGCTTTGTGTGTGAACTCCTATACCCCAACACCCTTACAACTAGAACAACATTTAAGAAGTAACAGCTGGCAGGGGGAGACTGGTCAGCCAGTGGACATTGTACCAGCACTGCTGAGAGCATAGCCCTTGGGGAAAGTCCTCCCACCATGTCACCTTAATGCAAGAATCCATGTTCTTGATTTCAAGAACATTAATATTTCTATTCAGATAAGCATATTAGGTTAACAAGAGGGCAAAACTGGTCCCATTCTTTTTCAGATAAAGTTGGGTACATCTAAGACCTTCTACACGTGAGCTGGCGATGTGACTCAGTGATAGAGGTCTTGCCTAGCATGCGTGGAGACCTAGATAGAATCTCCAGCACCACAAGATAAAGTGCAGGTCTTGTGCCCGGAGGAGGGGCCATCCTCTCCTGACAGGGGCTTATTGGCAGTGCTGCCCTCTGTGATCCCCAGACCCTCAGTTGGAACTCTGGACCAACATGTGACTGACCTAGAACTGTTGGTCTGTTAGCCCACCTCTGTGACTCCCATCCATGAGAGAGGCTCTCACATAGGGTACACAGCCTGGAGAACTCTCTGTAGTAGGCCTTCTTGGAGCCTCCAGAGTCAGCCTGTCCAGGCCTGCTATTCAGCCATTCCTCTACAGCTGGTCACGGTGGAGTCCCAGGCTCTGCCTGCCTGTGTCTGCAGAGGCAAGGTTTAGTCAGGTTCTACCAAGCCCTCTCCATTTTAAGCTCCCACCTGCTTCTGGGGATACAGAGCCATCCTTGCTTTTCCACGATAGCTCCATGGAGATTTGGAGCAGCTCCCTCCAAGTTTCCCACACTGTGTCTCTGACAGTCCCCTCCACCCCGCATTATCTCTGTCATAAGAGTGCCCTCACCTCTGTCAGCCACAGTCTGAACCAGAGTGATGCCATCACCACTCTTGGTGGAGTGTCCCTCTTGTCATTCTCTCCATAAGCAGACAGCCATGGCTCTTGAGGTGGACTTACCCTAGCAAGTAGCCAAAGCCCAGTAACTTGTGTTTGGTTCCTTACAGGTGTGTATCCTGGCTCTGTCACCCCACAAAATGGGCTTGCTTCAGGCATCCTGTCTCCCTCCCACGATGTCCCTTCCAGGCACCACCCGCTGGAGGTCCCCACGGGTTCCCACCACCACCTGTCCCCTCTGCCCACAGCTGAAAGCACCAGGGATGGGTATGTATGACAAGCCAGTCCTCAGGGGCCACTCCTGAGAACTCGCACGGGAGGTGGACAGGGCAGGTGAGCCGCACACCTGAGCAAGGTGGACAGGGCAGGTGAGCCACACACCTGAGCCAGGTGGACAGGGCAGGTGAGCCACACACCTGAGCCAGGTGGACAGGGCAGGTGAGCCACACACCTGAGCCAGGTGGACAGGGCAGGTGAGCCGCACACCTGAGCAAGGTGGACAGGGCAAGTGAGCCGCACACAATCTGTTGTGACTGACGACAGCAGCCTACATTTATGCATCACTGACTGGGGCCTGTGCTCTGTACCACCTTCTGTGTAAGATGTTGGTGCCTCCCAGGGATGCCCCTACCACCAGAGGCAGATGTATTCATACCCAGTCTTCTAGCTACCCACATCCTCCCTTCAGAAGCCTCTAAGAAAAATCTGCTGCTACCAGGCTCTCGGGAGTACCCCTCAGCATCTCCCTGGTTCTCAGGACAGTTCAGACCAGACTTTCCATAGAGAGGCTAACCTGGGTCCTGTTAGACCCCTCAGAGCCTTCCATGGTATATGGTGTTCAGTGTGTTCCTTGCCCTATTGGCCAGATCTGGGAACATGCTGCCATCCTCTTACATGGTCAGAGGGAGTCCCAGTCCCCACCCCCACCCACTTTGTTTGTCACCAGTAGTGACTTGCTTGAATTTGTTGCTCAAGGTCTGGCCCCAGCAACTTTCTCCTTCCTTGCTCTCCCTCCTGAAGGCTGGGTAGCCTTGACCACTGTACACCTAGGATCAGTCTGGCTTTACTACCACACCTGTGCCTTGCTGCTCCTCCTCGGGTCCTCTGGCCATTCATCCATCTGTTCTTTCCTAGTCCCTGTGAGCAGCTCCCCGGCCCCGGTGCTGGGCCACTGCTGGCTTTATGTGAGGAGATGCTGGATAGTCTGCACAGATCAGCCATATGGGAGAGGAGCAGGAAGGGGTACGGAGGCCCAGGAAGGAAGCCAGTGGGCCAGATAGGCTGCCTACAGGCGTAGTGCTAAGCTGGGCTCCAGGGTCAGGTGGGCAGGTATGGGGAAGAGCAGCAGGGACAAAGGCAGGCATGATGAGAGCTGGGATATGCTAGGATGGAGAGGAACAGTGATGTGGAATCCTGAGCTGGAGAGAGGCCCCCAGAAGGCCTTATTACATAAGGCTGGTAATAGAGGTATCCTAAAGGTTAGACCAGGCCAGTGGCATGCTGAGGGGCAGTGAAGGGCTTGGGATAAGAGATGGCAGCCTGAGCTAAGGCTGGGCAGATGGGGAGAGAACCCAGATAGCAGTCATGGCACAGACTTGATCCTGGCTAGGTGAGGGAACCCAAGTTCTTGGGCTCTCCCTGAACCTCTGTCTCTTCCTCCATAAAAGGCGTTAAAAGGCCTTTCTCCAGGAAGGTGATGAGGACCACCCACCCTGCCTGGCATTGCTTGTGTCACCTGGGTCCCCTTCATAGTCTCCCCTGCCCTTTCTGTCCCCATCTCAGGCCACCTGCTTAGCCAGTGGCCAGCCTCCACTAAGACATTAAAGCCGAGGCCGTTGCAGGGCCTGGGCCGGTTGCTTGGCCTCATTCATCACCCGCCTGCCGCCGGCATAAGTACCCATCAGGAATGCCTAGAGGGAGAGGCAGAGTGATGACAAGACAGGACCCGAGCCCACCCGCCCGCCCCTGGCCTGCAGAGTGGCGAGAGCTGTCCCCAGCCGCCAGGCGCCCGGGTTCCGGATGCCTGCTGGAGAGGAGGGCCCCTCGGCTGACACAGCCTGGGGCTCGCCTGAATGGGTTTCTTTTTCAGCCCCAGAGGAGAGATGGGTGGGAAGGCCTTCAGCTTCCCCCGCTTGCCAAAATCAACAGGGACTGGCCACTTGGGGCTCCCCAGCGGTTTGCTGGGACGTTTAAATAGCTTGACAGAATTATCTGATTCACTCAAAAATATGCTAAGAGGGCCTGACTTCATGACCAAATGTATTTACCCTGGCTCAGAGGAGACACCAAATTTGGTGGGTTTCTTTCCCTGCCTTGTACAAGGAAGGCATGGAGCCCAGGGGCTACCATCCAGGTCCAAGGTAACTTCTATAGGCTTCAACTGACGCTCAAGCACGTGTTTCTGGAGTTACTTGTCTGGCTTCAGAGAGGTACCTGGCTCCAGGTGACTTTCTTGCCATTGGGGTGAGGCAGACCAGCTTGTGCCAGCTGTGTGCAGTTGCGTTCTGTTTAATTTTACTGTCTGTGAAGGTGGCAGAGGAGAATTTATGGCAGGTCTGGACAGAGAAAATAAACCTTAAAGTTGCACACGCTTCCCCCAGACCCGTGCTTGCTTCTTCTGAAAGCTACTTCGTGGCAGGGCATGTAGTCCATACTCCTGAAAATAAGCACTCGGAGCACTGAGGCAGGAGGATGGTCAGTTTAAGGGCAGCCTGGGCTAAACAGTAAGACCCTGTCTCAAAAAGATCCTGTTTGTGGACGTTGGCCATTGTTTGCCACATGCCAGGCCCGCTTTGTGGGCTCTGGTTATGCAGAAGGCCGTGGCTGGCCCTCCCTGCAAGGCACAGCTGGGCTTTGGAGACTCCTTATGAGAAGGGGGCAAGTCAGACACCCCACAGTTCTGAAGGAACTGTGTCTTGGCCTGACTGACACCGGCTAGGAGAACGTGGCCCAGCCTTCACAGTTGACAGTGGACAGAGGGAAACCCTGTCCCCCATGGTATAGAAACACTAACAGTTGGGAAGGTTAAATCCAGAGAGACAATGAGGACTTGGCTCCTGACCTTTGGACAGTGGCATCTCAAGTGGGTGGAAGATGGCAGTGTATTGGCAAGCCTGTAGGAACAGGCCCCCTCTGTGGTACATGCATGCACTGTCAGACTACAAGCCTGAGCATGGGTTCAGAGTCCCTGTAGGTAGAAGTCAGGTTAGGATGGAAATCTGAGTTGGGAGCCCGGCTTGTAGGATCTGCAGTAAAGTCAGGCAGCACGCCTTCAACATGGCTGCAATCAAGGCACCCTGCGTCTTTCTTAAGACTGAAGTTTTAGCTCACAAGAGTTTCCAAAGAGCACAGGCTTGAGCCTGGATCCTTTCCATCACAGGAGCTATGCCATAGGAGACATACAGCAGGAGAGGCTCTCTGAAGTGCACTGCATGGCAGAGTGGGATGCCAGCCCGCGTGTCAGGTGCACCAGCTACTTTTCCTTCCCATTGCGGCATTTATCAATGAGGATGTGTGCACATTGTGCTGGGTCATTCCCTTACATTGTTTTGATTATACTCTCATCAAAACCTGTGAGGCCAATGCCTTGCGACCATGTGGACAGAAAGCCTGTGCAGCCTTCTCTGAACTTTGGTTTCCTGGTCTAAAAAGGGAATCAGGCTTCAGGTGGTCTTTTCCGCCCCTCACCCAGAATGCCAGAGTGGCACACATGGAGGGCTGGTCACCAGCAGGGGTGGATGGTAGTTAACCCACGATAGATAGTGACGGCTGCAGCATGTCAGGTGAACACAGCACCCTGCAGGAAAACTAAGGCTCCCAACATCCCACAAGATCTGTGTCTGGTGGAAGCTGCCAAAAGTTTAAACTCTGGTCTGTGGATTTCCGAGGCCTTAGACATCTCTGTTCCTTGTTTACTGGCAGACTTGAATACTGAATTCTCAGCTAAACTATACCTATAGCAGGAGGCTCACAGACATGGTCATGGCATTGTAAATTAGAGCAGGTGCTGAGGCCCTAGGTTGCACCTCTGTCCTGAAGTCATATGGTACTCTGTTCTTTCCAGCCTGGGGCCTGGTCTCCTTTCACCCATGGTCAGCCCACTGAAGGGGCTTGGGCCCCCATCGCTGCCACCAGCCTCCCAGAGTCAGTCTCCAGGGGGACAGTCATTCTCCACGATCCCCAACAAGCCTACTTACCCATCTTTCCAAAGCCCACCACCACCTCTGCCCAGCCCCCAAGGTAAGCTGCATTCAACCACTTGTGACCCGGAGGACTGACACAGGGTCTGGGGGAGGCAGGTTGGGTTCCAAGGACCATATTGGGCTCCTGCCTTAATAACAGGAGAGGCCTGCTGGTTGGAGGAAGACTGGGTGAGTGTGGTAGAGTTGGTTGGCAGAAGGCCAACCATCCCTCTTGTGGGTCTCCAGTATTGGCCACAGACTTTAGCAGACTGTCACCTTTCCTGTGCTCTCTCCTCATTCACACCCTCAATGCCTGGACCGGACAAGGGGGCTAATGCCCCAATGGCCCGGGTGCTTCTGTCTGTCACCGCCATCCCCGCCTCCTCTTGCAGGCTACCAAGGCAGTTTCCGTTCCATCCAGAACTGCTTCCCCTATGCTGACTGCTACCGGGCCCCTGAGCCAGCAGCCTCCAGGGATGGACTGGTGGGTGACACCCACGGTTTCAACCCCTTGCGACCCAACACCTACTCCAGCCTCAGCACATCTTTATCTGCACCGGGTAAGCTTCCCAAGACCTCCCTTCCCCGAACACTACCAAGGCTGGCCCTGTTTGGACTTTGTCCACTGCCTCATGTCTGTCTAACGGCCCCATGTAGAGATAGAAGCAGAAGCTTGGAGAAGTCCAGTCTCCCTGAGCACCCTGGTACACCCTTGCTAGAATGTACCAGTCTCCCTGGTACACCCTTGCTAGAATGACTGACTGTGTTCCTGCTATAGCTTTGTCCAGCTGTATCTAAATGCTGTCAGTCCCTAGATTCTCTGAATTAGAGAATGGTCCTAACAGTGTTTCATACTGAGTGTTAATCAAGTACATGCTGAGTTCTGGCTCAGCACAGCCTTGGACCCTGCAGATGCAGCTGATCCCTGCTTCATAGGAGGGAAGCAGGAAAGGGTAGGGCCTAGGGCATGCCTGTTCTGTGCAGGACCAGGCATCTGAGAGTGCAGGGATAAGGAAACCTGATGCTCTAGCCCTGCTGGGTGCAGAGATGCTGTGGACAGGGAGGGCTGCATGTTGCCCAGAGCTGGAATCAGGCTCTATCCAGCAGGCAGAGCAGAACTTGGGGCAGCCTATTGTTGGGTAATTCCTCCTTCTGAATTACCTAAGCCAACCCCTACCCAGTCAGCCCTGGCGTCCAGATCTAGTGAAGATCCTAAGGCTCAAACCAAGGAGAAGCTGAGGCCCTATGGAGGGATCTTGAGTAGCCTGTGAGCAGCACAGTGGGGGACAGAGGACCACAGACAGTGGACATGGGGCCAGGCAGGGAGGCCACCAGTAAACACAGACCTGTGGCTCCATCATCACTGGGACTTTGCTGTGTATGCACACATATGTGCTCTGTGGCTGTGTTCTCTCTTGTCATTTTGTGGAGCACATCTGTATGCATGTAGGGCTGACCCAGGTGGTTCCAGGCACTTGAGGAGTATCCATGGCACATGCGGTCTATTATTACGTTGTACTGACGTTCACATACCTCTTTCACATCGTTCCCTACCCGGAGACTCACATCTAACTCCACAGACATACATGCACATGCACACGCACATGTGAGACTCACATCCAACTCCACAGACATACATTGCACATGCACACGCACATGTGAGACTCACATCCAATTCCACAGACATACCTGAACATACATGCACATGTACATGTGGAGCTGCCTCAGGTTGCTGTGCTTGTATGTACATGGACCTGTGTTTGAGTACACATACATCTGTGGGTAGATATAAGCCACATATATACATGACAGGGCTGCGTGCAGGCCACCTTTGTGATTAGGTACCCACTCTGTGCCTATATTGTTCGTTGTCACCATTCTGTGTTCCCAGCCCAGCCCAGCCCAGGGGGAATTTATTAACTTAGCAGTCTGACATTAGAATGGAGAGGGGCCTCTTCCTGTCTGTCCCCAGCATCTATTCCAACTGTATTTGATTGCCTAATGGCTAGCCACCGCCCATAAAAATGTTAATTGTCCCAGGATGAACAAATATGTGGGCCAAAAGGCTTCAGGACAGTTCACCCCATATCCATTTCATAGATGTAGGAGACTGAGACTCGCTTACCAAAGCCACATAAAATTATGACAGCAGCTCAGGGACTGGACATTAGCTAGGATGATCCTCTCAGGTCTCTGCCTCGAGGCAAAAACCTTGAGCAGTGACCTCACTCCAGAAACAGCATGTCTTCCAGAAAAGCCAGGCGTCCCTAGGGCCAAGTAGACTTGCATTTAGGTGCCAGCCCCTACTTACTAGCAATGTGACCTTAGATATCTGCCTCACTCTGAGCCCACCTTTTCACCATAAAGATAGTGAGTCCCATGACACCAAACTGCTGTGAAATTACCTTAATTGGTCTTAATGATCACTTACTAAGTTTCAGTAATGCCAGCCTCCCTCTTGAGGCATCTTGAGTCTGGTGGTGGGACTTGAAAGAATAGGCAGCTGAGTTCCTTCTACCAAGCCCTCTAAGAGTAGGAACTACAGTGCTCTCCCCTTCTCCATCCTTTCCCCCCACCTCTGTCTCTCCTCATTCCCTCCCTCTCTTTCCGTCTATACCACAGTCAAATACTGAAGAAGGGTATGCCAAGCTAGTCTGCCTGTCTTCCCAGCTCCCCTGACCCCTTTGGAGTGCAAGACCCCCATGTCTCCTCAACACCCAGATCATCAGCACCCCCATCTCTAGGCCCCATGAAAGGAACATAACAAGAGAGGCCCCAGATGGGCCACATGCCAGCCTCTGGCACCGCCCCTCTGACCCTCTGCTCTCTGTGCACAGGTTACGAGGCCTTGGCAGAAACGCCGTGTCCCCCCGTGCTGCAGCCACAGCCNGAGGATTAGAGAGTCTGAGAGGTCCTCAGAGACAGACAAACAGATACATACACACACACACACACACACACACACACACACACAGAGGGGGGCGGGGGGGCTCATGGAGCCAGCCTTCTTACCTTCTGCCCTCAGCCAGCTTTGGCTCTGCTGTTTATACAGTATGCAAGTCAAGGACACCATGAGACCCAGCAGCCTTGTAAAGCAAGAGGTAAAAGGCACCCCACAGACTATCTGGGTGCAGAGAGCACTGAGCCCGGGAGAACCCACACATTGCCCCAGCCTATAGAGGAGGCCAGTCCTAAGAGCACCATGGCCTGCTTAAATCTCCTGTCTCTGGTGTCCAGCCCAGACAACAGACCCCCATCAAGTCTGCAGAGGTTGCCTGGAAGCGGGCTTCATGTTAGTGTCACCCAAGGAAAAGAAGAAGCCAGGCATCCCACTTGGTAGGAGACTGAGGAGGCTAAGTTCCCTCCTCACCCGCTCTGTACCAGGCCTCCCAGGCTTCAGAAATGCTCTCAGGAGGGTCTTTTTCCACCCTGAGCAGCAGCCACCAAGATACAGTCCCAGCTCAGTCTACATGGCAGAGGGGAGAGGGGAGAAGCTTGGTGGCCCCCTCCTTCAGAAGGGAAACTGAGGCTCCTTGGTCACCCAGCCATGCTAGATGGCATACTCGGGCCTTCTCTGTCATCTAGAGACACCTCAGTTACCCCAATATGTGAGTCCTTCCCAAAGCTGAGAAGACATAGCTGTTCTGTGTTCCGCTGTTCCCGGGGTCCGGGGCCCGTAGCCAAGGAAGCGCCAGCTTGGTTCACAGGGTCACACCCGGGCCCCGCAGTCGTCTTGCAGTATCAAGCAGTCTTTGTCCATCCCACACTCCTGGATTGGTGGCATCTCCTGGTTGTCTTTCAAACCTGGGATGAGCTTATGGCTGCCATCTCCCATGACTGCAACAACGTCTTTCATCACAGTTGTCCTTGTGAAAGAGAGCCACTTGTCCCGTTGTATAGACTGAGGAACAGAGAAGGTACAGTCACGCGCCCATGTGATGCAGCCACCCTGGGCTCCACACCCAGGATGCCGCTGGGCCCTTGAACTCAGGGTTCCCTGCCTCCCACACCCGCCTCAGCCCCGGCCTCCTAGTGTAGGCCCAGTCCAGGCCTCGGTGAGGAAAAACCAACCTAAGTCACACAGCACAAAGGGCCCCTGACTCCCACCCAGGGTGCCCTGCCCACTCCTCCCCTCCCCTCCTCTTTATGGAACTAATTAGGCTGTGGCAAATTTCCTTTAGCAGGGATGCTCAGGAGTCAATACTGCATGTCATTGTAGGCTCTTAATCCAGTCCAGATAAGCAGAATTAAGCTGTACAATGAGGACATATTTCTATTAATAATGAAAAGGGCTGAGCCCCGAGCACACAGGGAACACACAGGGTGCTGGCAGTTGGATTCCATTTAGTTCCAGAGAGGAGAGAGGGAGGAGACAAAGGCCATTAGAAGCAGACCAAAGAAGGCAGGCAAGCTATGGAGGTACCAAGCAGAGCTCCACGGGGCACCAAGGGCATCAAGGGCACCAAGAGCACCAAGGGACTACTACGGTTGTTGGGATTCTGCCTCCCCATCCCGCTCGCTCATTCCAGGAATCCCCAGAGGCTCAACATGAGCACAGCGCAGGAGGGTCTCCGTATCTCCCAAGACATCTTTGATCCCTTCCCCAGCCAAGCAAGGCGTCTGGGCCACTCCTCAACTCTGTCCTTCAGACCAAGGAACCTTGTCACCACTCCCAGGGACATCATGACCCTAAGTGGTGGGGAGATGGGACTGTCATTATCACCCAGGGCAGGCTGGAAAGTCATGGGAGGACAGGCCACAGCTCAGAGGCCCTGTGTGGTGTGTGTGTGTGGGCGGGGGGGGGGGCTCTTTTGACCAATGGAGGTGAATCTGTGCAATGCCGGGACAACCCAGACATGACCGTGTAGGTAACCAGCTGAAGTTGTCCCCCACCTCTACCTGGACTCCCTAGGAGCCCTGTCCCCTCCTCTTCTCCTTTCCCTCTTCCACACCCCCTCTGCCATGCTGACCTATGCCTTCTTCCTCCTTTCTTGCTGCCTTGAGTCCACCCCCTCCAGTTCACCCTATTGTCTCATTCCTTTCCTCCATTTTTTTTTCCTTTAACCTGACATAACAGTGTTTGAAATCATCTTTCTGTGACTAAGGCATACTCAGGACAGTTGGGGGGAGAGACGTTTGGGGCAGGGCTTCATTCACTGACTCCTCAGCTGGACCAGCAT
This sequence comes from Mus minutoides, assembly GCA_902729485.2. NCBI lineage: Eukaryota > Metazoa > Chordata > Mammalia > Rodentia > Muridae > Mus > Mus minutoides. Next base: position 11,930 of record LR750215.1, on the reverse strand, counting down.
CTCTGGGATGTTGTGCATTCTGACTCTCTAGCCCTATGACCAGGCCCAGGGATTTCCCCCAGACTGGTACCTGTCCCCCAAGGATTCTTGATGGTCTTTGGGGATCCGTGAGTTACCTCAGGACCCACACCATCCGGCAGAGGGCCCCACCTATTTCATTACAAGGAATCCAAGCAGAGGGCAGTTCCTGAGACACCCCTCACCGCTGGCCTCTTCTCACTCCCTCTATTCAAACAACCCTCATGGAAAGTTGGAAATGGAGCGAGAGCTTCTTATGCCTCAGGAGCTCCCTCTGCTGGACAGGGCAGGGTAGGGTTTGATTCTGCTAGAAGACAAACCCCAAGAGGGAGCCCTGATCAGCCCTTCTCCCTCCCAGACCTGTGGAGATAGGACCTCCACCATTGTTGCATATCTGCCCAAACCCATCAGTGAACTGGAGGGAGGGAGGGAAGGAGGGAGGAGAGGGGGAGGAAGAGAGGGAGAAAAAGAGAAAGGGGAGGAGGAGAACAATGACAGTGACTAACCCCTACAGAATCTCACACACCGTAGGACCATAAAGAATATCAACCAGGATGTGGTGGTGCACACCTTTAATCTCAGCACTTGGGAGGCAGAGGCAGGTGGATATCTGTGAGTTTGAAGTCAGCCTGTTTTACAGAGCTTGTCCAATTAGCCTGGTCAGCCATGTAGAGCCCACCCCACCACAGCCAGTACATTAGAACTCTAAAATACCCCATGCCTGCTGACCCCCAATGGCACATGCAGCTCTAGGCCTTTGGGTATGCTAAGTGTTGTGACCTACTTTGCAGAGAGAAAGACTGAGGCCGAAGGCAGTCACTGTCTGAGGCCACTTGGATGGTGTTAACATTCAGTGCAAGGCCACAGCAGCCTTCCTGCCTCGCCCTATCCTGTCAGTCTACATGACAGTTCGGGGATTTGAGCCCCCGGACCCGCCTGAGGACTTCTGGCACGCGCCTCTCTCGCCTGTCCAGAGGGGACCATTAGGCTTTTACAAGTCCCAATTTATATACTCGCCTGGGCCACGGGCCCTGCCAGGCATTTATAGGTTTCTAAGTGGTCCTGTCTCTGGGGGAAATGCAAGCAGAACAGGAACTAGGAGAGAGCTGCCAATCCCCATCAGCCAAAGCCTTCCATTCATTCCCAGGGGCCCTGGGCCGGGGCGACTGCATCCTGCTTAGGAACGCTCGAGGAGCTGGACTCCCAGCCGTGGAGGCTGTTTTAGAGAAACAGCAAAGCCGCAGACAGCACCAGGTTGAAGACGCCTAGCTAGCCTAGCTGAGGCCTTGTCAGAGAGGGACTGAGGCTAAGTTCACCCTTCCTCAGTCACCATCCTGTCATAGTCACATTGATCTCATACTACCTTGTATACAGTTGGCCTTTAATAAATGCCTCTTTGAATTAACTTGCCAATGACAAGAGTCCACATAGAACAAGAGCCAGAATAGGGAGAGGCCTGCTAACCTCTTCCTAGAAGGCGAGCCTTTAAACACAGGGGCCTAGGGTCCCTGGCTTCAACCCCAAAGCCCTGCAAGGAACCACAGAGAGGGAGAAGGCTATACTGGGAGACCCTCAAGCAGACTGAGGCCCCAGATGGTGGCGCTGGGGCAGTGCTGACCTGGGACTGCAGGTCAGCCTTCAGGATCCCAGAGGCTGGGCTAGCCTCCATCCCCCTGTATCCCTGGCAGCCGTTCCTTTGCTGCTCAGCTGGGCTGCACTGCCCTCAGGACTAGTCACCTGAGCCAGGTGAGTAACAGAGGAGGCAGAAGAGGAGTCCCAAGGACCTTGTGTCACTTTGCCCCCCAGAGACCCATTTACCCATATTAACAACAATCTGCTGACTATCCATGGCTTTCCACTACAACTGCAAGGGAGTTCCCACAGCTATGGCGGCCCCATCCCTGAGTGGGCACCACCAGGCCACATGCAGAACTCCCTAAAGCCTCTGGTCCAAGGAAATAGGGAACACTAACTAACACAGACGTCTCCATCAAAAGTGCCCACCCAGTGCAGGTCGAGCGTGTGAGAAATGTCCCTAGATACTCCCCATCTTGGGTTAGAACTGAAGACAAGGGTGGAGTGAACCACCCTGATTACACATGGCTGAGCCAGGACACTGAACTTCTGTCTCCCTAGATGCAATGCCCCAGTAGTCCCCTTTGGCTAGCTTCTGAACCCCTGCCTTGTGTATCTGTAGACCCCTGATAGGGAGTCCGCCCCAGTCTACCACCTGCTTCCTCCGCTCACCTGTGGAGACCTGCCTTAGACTCAGCACGTCAGCATCTTTGAACAGAGCCACGCCCCCGGAGAGCCACGCCCCGGCCCTTACTCCAGGCTGCAAGAGGGCGTGCTGGCGAAGCTGGCGAATCAGGAGAGCCACTGTGTAACCGGGAGGGGCAGTGCCCAGGCAAGCCAGGACCCTCACAGTCTATCATTGTTATCATCCACAGTTGCCTCTGTCGGTCAGTCTCCCCCAACGGCCTGAGCCCCAAAAGAGGAGTGGGATGTCTTCTACCCGAAAGACTGGGAGTTGGAGGGCAGCCCCAAGGTGAGGTCCTAAGTCCAATGAAGGACAGACTGCCAAAGGCACAGGCTCCACAGGGCCTGAACCCACCTGCCCTGAGCCTGATTTCAAGACGCATCCATGGCCGAGGAAGGATAAAGGCTGACTTTGCTCTGCTTTAAATATATATATTGCCAGGCAGTGGTGATGCATGCACTTGGGAGGCAGAGGCAGGCAAATTTCTGAGTTCGAAGCCAGCCTGGTCTACAGAGTGAGTTCCAGGACAGCCAGAGCTACACAAAGAAACCCTGTCTCAAAAAAACAAAAAAAAGGGGGGAGGGCTGGTGAGATGGCTCAGCGGGTAAGAGCACCCAACTGCTCTTCCAAAGGTGATGAGTTCAAATCCCAGCAACCACATGGTGGCTTACAACCACCTGTAATGAGATCTGACGCCCTCCTCTGATGCATCTGAAGTCAGCTACAGTGTACTTATGAAGAATAATAATAAAACGAATCCTTGGACTGGAGAGACCAACCGGAGCGAGTGGAACGAGCTGGGCGAACAGAGCGAGTGGAGCGAGCTGGGCGAATGGAGCGAGCGGAGCCAATCCGAGTGAGCGGGGTTGAGCAGAGCGAGCAGGGTTGACCCGAACAAGGGGAAAAATTATTATATATACCACTTATTTATTTTATGTATACCGGATGGATGCTCTATCACCATGTTCAACTGCATGCCAGAAGAGGTCATCAGATCCCATTACAGATGGTTGTGAGCCACCATGTGGTTGCTGGGAATTGAACTCAGGACCTCTGGAAGAGCAGTCAGTACTCCTAACCGCTGAGCTATCTCTGCAGCCCTCTACTTTTAATACTAGAGAAACTGAGGTTCTGGAAACCTAAAAGATGATGAAGACCTATTTGCTGACAGCAGGACCGCAGAGTCCCCATCCTGGGCTAGTCAAGCACTGACAGGGACCCTGGTGACTGATAGTCACCTCATTGATTCTGGGGTTTTGCTCTGGAAGCTAGAATGATGGCCCCTCCCTCGGTGGGCAGAGTCAATGCCATCACATTGATGGCCCGTATGTAGTAATTAAGTTATAGATAAATTAGTCTTTCTGCTTACACGAACACCCTTAGCATTCTCCCTGTGACTGCAAACCAAGCTCTGTGCACAAATGGACAGTCAAGACAGGAATGTTGCAGATCACCTGGGGAAGCGTGGACGTTTGGAGGTAGGTCTGGTCTTGAGATTCCCAGGGCAGTGCTCACGTTAGCCCATGTGGACTTGAACGGTGGCATCTCTGGTCAGCACACCCCCGCCTGTCTACACAAAGCCTGGTGCCTCAGTTCACAAACTCCAGCTGTGCTCTTCTCCCTTTGTTGGGGTGTGCTGAAAGGGACTGAGAAACCAGGTGTAGCAGCCTTGGGTGGAGCAGAGGAGAGGCAACCGTCGTCGTCTAGTGACCGTCAGTGGCCAGGGACTTCCTTATATCCCACTTGGTCTACAGAGTGAGAGCTGCCCTGGCCACAAACCAGGCCTCTGGTGGGGAGTTTCAGTGCTCTGCACTAGACATGTCCCCAACACGACCTCGCTTCCCCATAGCTTACAAACTTCTGTCTTCTCTCCTAATTTCTTTCTGTGTACTTGGTGTGCTCTTGAAATAGACTCTCCTCCATGGAGCCCTCTTAACGACCACTGGACACGGGCCCAGACATGGGTACTCCTTTTAGCGTTTCCCCGCAGAGATCAGTAAGGGGGGTGGGTGGAAATGCTCGCCAAACACAGACAGCTGGGGATACTGCCAGCTCCCAGGCTCAGGACACTCAAAGGCAAAGCCACCACTTCCAGTCCAAGGCTCTTCTCTAGTCACACCGTGGCCCTACTGCCATCCATAGTCAAGAGCCCACGTTGACCTCCCCAACCTTCAGTCCTTGCTCCTAACAGCAGATCCTCTCTTGCAAGCAAAGCCCATGACAATCACTTCAAAACCCCAGGTTGGGGAGGAAGCAGGAGCCTATGAATCTAGGCTAAGACACCAGACCAGGTCTCCTGGGTTCCGAGCTCCCCAGTCCTTCATGCTACTTATTGGTGAGAATACATATGCTTTGCTTTGCCTAAATCAAAAATAAGACAAGCATGCCTGCTCTTTTTTTTTTAAAGGAAAGTTTTTTTTTTAAAGATTTATTTTATTTATTATATGTAAGTACACTGTAGCTGTCTTCAGACACTCCAGAAGAGGGCGACAGATCTCATTACGGATGGTTGTGAGCCACCATGTGGATGCTGGGATTTGAACTTATCACCTTCAGAAGAGCAGTCGGGTGCTCTTACCCGCTGAGCCATCTCACCAGCCCTGCATGCCTGCTCTTTATTTTTTATTCTACAACTGTCCAAAAGGCTCTAGCCAGAGAAACTAGGCAAGAAAATAAGTTTTTTTTTTGTTTTTTTGTTTTTTTTGGATTTTCGAGACAGGGTTTCTCTGTATAGCCCTGGTTGTCTTGGAACTCACTCTGGCCTTGAACTCAGAAATCTGCCTGCCTCTGCCTCCCGAGTGCTGGGATTAAAGGCGTGAGCCACCATGCTCAGCTAGAAAATAAGTTAAAAGACACACATTTAAAAAAAAAAAAAAGCCTCTGCTCTTCCAGAGGTCCTGAGTTCAATTCCCAGCAGCCACATGATGGCTCACAACCATCTGTAATGGGATATGATGCCCTCTTCTGGTATGTCTGAAGACCACGACAATGTACTCATATACATTAAATAAATAATATTTTTAAAGAGGTAAAATTATGATATATTCTTGTATGTAGGAAATCTTATGTAGCATGTATTCACATGTGTGCACATATACACACAGGCACACACATACACCTATTAAAGCTAATAAATTGACTGATCAAAGTTGCAGGTTACAAGAACACACAGTAGTTAACTGTATTTATACTAGAAACAAGCAGTTCAAAAATGAAATTAAGGAAAAACTTTATTTAAAATAGTATTGAAAAAAATAAAATCACTAGGTATGGTGGTTTTGCTTTTTATCCCAACACATGGTTGGCCGAGCCAGGTGGATCTTTATAATTTTGGGACTAGTTTGGTCTACATGGGGAGTTCTAAGACCGTCAGGGCTACACAGTGAGACCTTGCTTCTCATGTGGCCCACAAAATAGTAACAATTTTAACAGATTGTATTCTGAATACTGCAACCATTGCTAAGTAGTTGGAAAGACATCCCACATTCACTGGTCAGACAACCAGTGATATTCTTAGCATCTCGCTCTTCCCCTGATTGACCTACAGTCAGAACAGTCCCTCTCCAAGCCTCAGCTGTATTCTTTGCAGAAACTGACCATCTGAGCATGAAATCCATATGCAAATGTATGCGGGTCATAGCATAACCCAAGCAGTCTCAAAAGATCAGTCATAGGGCTCAGGGTCCCCGCATCGGTTTCCAGACACACTACAAAGCAGGAGTAACCAACATGACATGACGTTAAGAGAGCATGAGGAAAGTCTGGTGGAGTGGACGGCTCGAAGGCAAACCTCCACTTCCATGGCCGATTGTTTTTTGACAAATGCCAAACAATTAACTGGAAAAAGAATTGTCTCTGTATATACAGGGACAACTGCATACCCTTGCGCAACAGAGTAAAGTCAGACCTTCGACTATACACAAAAGAATTAACTCAAAACAGACCAAAGACCAAATAAAAGCATTAAAACCATAAAGCTCCTGGGAAACAATATTAGAGGAGCCCCTGGAAGCCATTGCAACGATTAAATCTTAAATCTCATGTCAAGAGCCCTGCCACAGACTATGATAAGCTGGACATCACTAACATGAAAACTCTGTGGGCGTCAAAGGACACCATCAAGAAAGCGAAGGGGCAACCCATGGGGCAAAAGAAAAGGTTTTAAAATTGCTTAACTTTAGGAAATTAGCCCCAGAATATAAATCTGTTTTCAGTAGGTAAATAATCTGAATTGTTGTTGCTCTGAAGTACATTCACAAATGGACAGTGGCCCTATCTCATTAGCCACCAGGGGAATGCACACACACATTCCAAGGGGACATTGCTGTCCACCCACCAGTGTGGCCACCACAGACGTACTGGCAAACAACAGAGAGCCAGAACTTCAGGTGTCACTGGTGGTGCAGTTGACACGGAAACGTCCAAGCAGCGCCTTAAAAACTTAATTATAGAGTTTGTATGTGACCTAGCCATTTTACTCTGAATTGGAATAAAAACAGCAGAGAAATTAAAACATATGTCTACAGAAAATCTTGTGCACAGACGTTCATGGTAGCGCTGTTCATAACTGCCCTCAAGTGGAGGCAAAGTAAGCATCAGCAGTGAGGATAAACAGATGTTGTGGTCCATCCACGCAGTGAGAGGATAAACAGATGTTGTGGTCCATCCACGCAGTGAGAGGATAAACAGATGTTGTGGTCCATCCACGCAGTGAGAGGATAAACAGATGTTGTGGTCCATCCACGCAGTGAGAGGATAAACAGATGTTGTGGTCCATCCACGCAGTGGGAGGATAAACAGATGTTGTGGTCCATCCACGCAGTGAGAGGATAAACAGATGTTGTGGTCCATCCACGCAGTGAGAGGATAAACAGATGTTGTGGTCCATCCACGCAGTGAGAGGATAAACAGATGTTGTGGTCCATCCACGCAGTGAGAGGATAAACAGATGTTGTGGTCCATCCACACTCTGGAATAGTATTCAGCAATAAAAGGAAATGAAGTACAGACATATGTGAGCACATGGGGGAAGCTTGAAGACATTAGGCTAAGTGGGAAAGGGCAAGCAGGAAAGGCCACAGGATACATGATTGTGTGACTGTGGCATGCCAGGCTAAGCAAAGTCACAGGGACAGCGGTGTGGCGGGATGTGTCCAGTGACTGCCCTTTCAGGCCATGACAGTATTCTAGAATTCTCTGTGATGAGGATGAGTAACTCTGAATGTTAGAACCACTGAACTGGACATATTAAATGGGAAATACATACCGATACAAACCTCTATTTGAAACAAACAAAAAAAAAGTCTGCCCTCACAACTCTTCCAGTAGTGGCAGAGCCATGCAATCTAGTTAACAGCCTGTCTGGCTGCAGCCCCAAGTGACTAATCTGTTACTTTTTAACTCTGGTACTGCATTTTTCTTGGTTGGTCACCTTGGAGACAGAAAATGAACAGGTTAGACACTAGTTAGAGAAAAGGGAGCCTTCTCTAGTGGAAGAGGATGGCCAGAAGGGTGCACATTACTACACAGGATGAGGCCCAACTTTTTCTACAAGCCATTCACTCAAGAGAAGAGTCTTGGCTCTAGAGAGGCCACAAGAAAACACCAAGGAAGGCTCTCTTGCAGGCACAGGGCTGCTAGAAGGAGAACTGTGGACTTCTGCCAGTCACCAGTGCCCTAGGGCCTCACACAAGCTAAGTCACAGCCCTAGGGTCTCACACAAGCTAGGCCAGAGCCCTAGGGTCTTACACAAGCTAGGCCAGAGCCCTAGGGTCTCACACAAGCTAGGCCAGAGCCCTAGGGTCTTACACAAACTAGGCCAGAGCCCTAGGGTCTCACACATGCTGGGCCAGAGTCCTAGGGTCTCACACATGCTAGGCCAGAGCCCTAGGGTCTTACACAAGCTAGGCCAGTGTTCCACCACTATAGCCACACACACTCCTTTATTTTTTACTTTCTGAGTCGGTCTCATTAAGTTGTCAAAGCAAGACTGGAATTTGTGATCTTCACGACCTGACCTACTGAATAGCTGGGATTATAGGCCTGTGCCACCAGGCTCAGAGCCCTGAGTATCTTGTTTCTTCTCAGGGGAATGACCTGTGCAGAGGGATGGGAGAGTATGAGAACATGTTTGTAGTATGTAGTCTGGGGCATGCAGGGCTCAAGAGGCTGGCCTGTGAGCAGACAGGCAGGGTATGGTGGAACATTGAGGGGCCCTGCCCCTCCCTCCAGGGCTGGTAAAGGAGTTTAGACAGCCTCACTGGGCTCTTATATGTCAGCCACATCTCTGCCCCTGACTCCACTTCTGTAACGGGCTCCCTAAGTAAGAATCCCATGAGATAATACTCTGTCGCAGGCCTAATGGAGCACTGGGAACAAACAAGGGCCGCATAAATCTTTATCTGCTCTAACGATGATGACACGTCCTTGGCGTCCCTAGACAGTCTAGCATGAGTGAAGTGTAGCTGAAATGGCAGAGAGGCTGGCTGTGACAAAGAAGCTTTGAGAACTGAGGGGGCCAGCGGAGGCTATAGCTCCAAGCTGTGGAAGGGGCCTGCTGGGAATGTGTCCCAGAGGAACCAGCACCCAGGCACCCAGTATTGGGGAAAACAAATCAGGGAGAGATGAAGTAAAGACAGGGGGTGGTGTGAAGGCTGCCCCTGGTACCCCCAAACAGCAAAGAGCCAGCCCTCTCCCAAACTCACCTTCCTCTCTCAAGACCAGCAGACAGGGGCATCTTGATTCAAAAATGCAAAGCAACTGGACATCCCCTTGGGCAGAAGGCAGGAGAACCTTTCTTAGAGCAACTGACTGCCTCTAGAAAGGGGCATTTTAAGTCTTACCCCCCAAAAGCTGGCTTCCCCACTTTAGGCAAGTCCCATAGTCCACCAGTCAGGCTGCAAAGTCACCCACTGCCTCACGTGGGCTTTTTAGTGCCTTGTCTCTGAGAAGTGTCACCTGTCAGGGATCACCATACTGCCAACGAGGAAAATCTGCAGGAAATGAAATCCCACCACAGCAGACAGAAAGCAAAGCGAACAGGGTCCAGGACTCATCACCTGTGAGACAAAGCCTCGAGCATAGCTATGACAGCAGGCGTCTTCAGAGGGGGCAGAGGGGACAGAAACAGGAAGTAGGGAGAAATAAATGATACTGTCTGAATATCAACTTACAAAGTTCTGAAAAGAATAGAAACTAGCAAAAGCTCTCCTAAAAGAGAAAAGGAAAAAAAAATTCCTCCTGAACCCAGAGACAAGTCTCTAGTTGGACAATGTACAGTTGTCCTTATACAATGAAGGACAAGAAGACCTATGCTGACACAGTAAGCAGGTCATTTGGAAGCTTTAGAAAGCCAAAGATAAAGAGAGAGCCTAAAAGGGAGAAGAGGGCAGGGAAGAGAGGAGAAGAAAGTCCATGCAGAACTGTGAAATTTGAATCTGATTTTGGAGCAGCATTGAAAGGTTAGAGGCCCACAGCAAAGGCCTCAAGAAGTCTGAACAAACCAGCTTTCAAATGCAAACCCCATCCTAATTCAAACTAACCACTGACCGAAGGAGAGCATAAAACAAAGAGACATCAGGCAAGTAGTGAGGAAAAGTAATTTCCATGCACCTCTTTTCAGAACGTTACTTGAGGCAGCAAATGGAGGGTCCTTAGCAAGCGTTCTCCCAAGCAAGGACTCCAGGGCAGGAGACGGGCAGGGAGAGATCTCAGCAGACAGAGCTGTACTTCAGGGCCCGTGGGACAGATGGCTGAGCTGGGGGAACAGAGTCGATCCATGGATGACAGTGGACAGTAACAGGAAGAACTGTGACGTACGGCTATGAAATGGGATTAGAAAGAATTATCCCTGGGGACAGAGGACAATGAGCCCAAGAAAGGGAACAGTTAGTAACTGTCAAAGTGTGAGAAAAAAATCAGAACAGGTTAATGAGCTGGTTAAATATTTACCAACTCGTGGTAACGTATATCTGGAATATAGATTCAATGGAAATGTGTATGTGTGTTAATGCTCCCAGGAGGTGAGTGAGTGTGTGTGTGTGTCGGGGGAAGGAATCATGAAGAGAAAAGGAGTATTTCCTACCCTCCTGGATGCCCATAGAACTGTCTCCCGGGAATGGCTCAGGATTAACACACTGCTAGGCAACCTGGGACTGTGAATGCAGCTGCCCTGGAAGAGGAAAGACGGTTGGGGCTGATGAGATCATTTGGGGGTATGTGTGGGGGTGCTGGTTACCATAGAAGTTCGACTTTTTGAAACAGCGTTATTTTGTATTACTTTGAGAAAAATGGAAATCCATATTACATGCGTGTAATTAATCACTCTGAGCAAGAAAGGCATAGAATAAGACTCAGCAAAGCTAAGTGTCCTGCTGTGGACGAGCCTGGACAGGAACTGAGTCAAGCCGTGCTCAGCGACTCCCAGTGACAGCAAGGATGCTCTCAGGAACCGTGTGGGGATGCACTATTGGCACATTCAGACTCCAGAGCCAGCTGGCTCTACCCTCCAGTGCTGGAAAGAGTTTAAAACCATTCAGTCCTGTTCATTTCTGTGGAGTTAGCAGAGTGCAGGAGAGACAGATGACCGTGATTTGAGTGTGTTTGATCCTAAGGCTTTTACTTTCAAAGAGAGGAAAAAATACGGGACCAAGGGAAATTCTTCTCATTGACCGTGAATTCGCAGGCCACAGAACAGTGGAGACAATTTCCATAATGCTCCACCTCACTCGACACACATTTCCCAGCAGCCTTTGATGCTTCAGTGAAGAGGTTCCCCAAGTGCCACCCCACTCCCCACATTTCCCCTGTAGCCTTGGCTCCTACACTCCCTCCAGTCCACATCTCTCAGAGCAGGCTGGGAGGGATATTTGGGGGGTACCAGGGTTCCTGCTAGTACACACACACACACACACACACACACACACAAAGCTCATCAACCATTGGTCCTCCTAAGCTGGTAGGAGTTATCCCTGTTAAGTGGTATAAAGTTCAGAAGCCCGAGCAAAGCCTTGAGGTCCTATCCCTTTTCTCTCAATGGAGCCACCAGTATTGTGTTTTATAAAAAAGAAAAAGAAGCCAGGCATATGCTTGGTGGAAGGGAGGTATGGGGGGGGGCCATGCTGAGGCATTTCTTCCCCCGAGGGACCAGCCACGTGAAGACTATAGTATAGAACAGAGTTTATTTAGGGCATGGGGAGGGCAGTTGAGGGGGTAGTAGAGACAGAGAAAGGCACACACACACACACACAGAGAGAGAGAGAGAGAGAGAGAAAGAGAGAGAGAGAGAGGAATATAGAGGCAGGCCATGAGCATGTCAAGAGGTGGAGAGGAGGGAGGAGAATGGACAGAGAGAGAAGAGAGGAAGAGCAAGAGGAAGAGAGAGAGGAGGGGGCGAGCAGCCCCTTTTATAGTGAGTCAGGCACACCTGGCTGTTGCCAGGTAACTGTGGGGCAAAGCCTAGAAGAAATGCCAACAACCAGGACACCATTCTGATCATGATGTCATCCACTATAGGTTAGCGTCTTTCCCTCTAGCCAGACCAAGGGACTTTCAAAGGCCTGATCCAGTATGAGCTCTAGTTCCTCAGCTAGGGCAAGGGGTGATTGACTCTTGAATAAAAAAAAGAGAGCAGAGAGGATTCAGCCGCACCCCC
>LR750216.1:609278-758116 GCA_902729485.2 Mus minutoides | reverse complement strand
GGGTGGGTAGGGGAGCAGGGCCGGGAGGGGGGAGGATATAGGGAACTTTCTGGATAACACTTGAAATGTAAATGAAGAAAATATCTAATAAAAGTTGAAAAAAAATTAAAAAAAAAAAACAGATTATTAAACAACGCCTGCCCCTTCTTTACATCTCTCCCAACAGTACCCACAGCATCATGCCACTTTCCCTCACATCTCTGTTATCTCATCACAGAACAAATGGTCCTGGCTATAGAGGTGACTCTCCGCTAGCTTTCCTTCACAATTCTTTCTAAAGGTCCACTTCCAGTCTTCCTCTCAACCACAAGCTCACACATACTAAACAAAGCCCTTGTTCCTTCCATCTGGATCCAAGGACATTGGCCCAGTTACAACTTACCTTCTACTTGAGGTAATACAAGTTCATTCTCTAAGCCAACCTTCAGTATTTGCTTCTCCCAAATAATCACTGAGTTTTCCATACGACTTGTGTGTATATGTGAGTGCAAGTTTAACTGTGTGTGAGTACATTTGCTCATGCACATTTGGGTACATGCATGTGGAAGCGAGACAACAGCTTCAGGTGTCAGGTGGTCTGGCTGGCTAGCAAGTTCCAGCAAGCTGCCTGGTATCACTTCACTACTGTTGGGATTATAACCGTGTGCCATCACTTCCAGCCTTTCATACATTTAATGATACTCCTTCCCACTTGGAATACTGCAGTAGACTTCCTTCACTTCAGCTATGAGCAGAATTCACAGTTTCATTCACATTTTTTTGCCTGCTATGATGCATCCATGGGTGTTTCCCAGTTGGAAATTTTCTCTTCTGGGGTTCAGATAAATTTACCACTCTCTATGCAGTGAATCTATCTTTGATCATTCTGTGTGTTCTATCCTATCCTACAGAATTATAAATGATGTGTAGTTTCCTTTAATAGATTCTAATTTTAAGACAATTTTAAATATAGAGTACTTGAGATTATAGCATAACAAGACTGTATATTCCTAGGCAGAGCTGTTGGTACTAGCATCTCATATTGCAGGCACATTTGTCACAATTAACTTGTTGATACTGATAGATTTTTGAAGTTTATGCTTTTATGAAGTTTTTTTTCCCTTCTCAAGTGTACCCTCAGAAAGGATGTCACTCTATATAGCTCACAGAAATGGTGAAATTTCTTCCTGTCTGAGGTTGAAGTAACTGTACAAGTTATTATTAAAAGTTTTTAACATGGGATTTTTTTCCTCCACTCATTTATTGGTTGATTTTTATCACTCTGTATGACCCATAGTTATTTTGTTTCATCCTTTAAGATATAATCTTACAAACAATTGAATGATCATTTTCTTAAAATCCATTTATTAAATCACGATGAGAATGACATCACCATAGACCTCTACTCCGGAGACTCTCATTCTCCCAAATCTTCTTTAAAACTCCCACTCCGAGTACTTCCCTAATCGTAGGAATAGTGTTACTTCTCTTTAATATTGAGAAAAAGTAGAGGTCATTCACTCGTATGTCAATTTCCACGAGTAGACACTGGGTCCTTCACCCTGTAATTTTTCCAATCTCATGTTCCAGTATCTTGTTCTTGGAATTCTCACCTTTCAGGACAGTGAGAGATGAAGATCTATTGTTTAATCACGTAGACTATAGCAATGTTGTCCAGCTTGCCCATGCTGGAATGTTTTCTTAGCGGATCTCAGATCCTTAATTTCATCATGGGCAGTTTCCAGCTTTCCCCTTTAGAAGCTCATGGCAGATCACCTTGAGACACAGCAGCACAATGTGGGACCCTGTTGTAGTGGTTGTTCTTGAGGATACTTTCCTCCAACTCCATCTGATATTGTTCCTGGTCTCAATCAAGCGTTCTCTAAGGATCCCCACTTCTTTTTATTAGAGAATGGAATTTCAAGCCAACCTCTGAGCCCTAGAGGGTCTCATTGCTATTAAGACATTTTTTGACTGTTGTTACTCAGAAATTATTCATGTTCTCTGCTGACCAAAGAAATGTGTGTGCAGTGTTCACTTGATTAAGTATATGTGTGCGTGTGTACACACGCACAGATACAGACACACAGAGACACACACACAGACACATAGACACATACATACACACACACATCCCCAAACCATCCTCTATATAGCCACACATTTCTATGTTAAACTAAACATATCACCTGTCTCTTACACATTACAACTTATCCAACTCTAATCTGTTATTGCATGGATTATTTTACCCTCAAACTCTTGCCTTTCTAAAACTATGTGTGTCAAAATGAGAGACCTGATTTTCATAGTTTGCTATCCAGTGTCTTAATTGTTTAATTTCAAATGTACATATATGGTACATGTGCAAACATAGCAGTGTTAGAATTGATAACTTGTACTCTTGTGAGAAATCCTCCTATCAGCTGTTCAGCTACAGGATAGAGATAGCATTTATCTGTAGGGGTTTTTTGTTTGTTTGTTTGTTTTGTCTTGTTTTGTTTTGTTTTTTTGCCTTGGTCTTACAAACTTTATTGACCTCTAAAACTACTAGCCCATATCTTTACTTTCCTTCTCTCTTCCATTTTTGAATAGCATGGATGGTAGTTTATCAGTTTTATTGATCCATTCAAGGAGCTAGTTTGGGGGATCATTGATTTTTTTCCTACTGTTTTCCATTTCATTGGGTTTGTTCTGAATTTTATTTCTTTTGTTCTGTTTGCTTTAGGCTTAAATTACTCTTCCTTCTCTAGTTTCATGTGAGGAATGCTTATCTTATATTATTCAGTCTGTATATTCATATGTATAATATATGCATTTAATTGTATAAATTTCCTCTAAGCACTATTTTGTTGCATCCCACAAATACTAGTATATCATATTTTCATTTCCATTTGTTTTAAAAACACTTTTTAAATTTTCTGTTAAAATTTCTTAAAGCTATGCATTATAGAAGTATATTATTGAATATCCAAATATCTAGGTATTTGCCAGATATTTTTGATTCGTTTTAATTGTATTAATGTCTAAGAATATTTTTGTATAATTTGCATCATTTTATTTCTCTAGGGGCATATTATGCCCTGGAACATGACTCACCCTAGTTTGTTTTCTGTAGGACTGTGCAAAGTATTCATATTCTGCAATTGTTTAAAAATGGTCTATATGTGCCAATTTGGACAAGTTGATTAACAGTGTTTTTCAGGTCAAACATATCCTTATAAGTATTATCCTTCCTTGAAGTATAAGTTTACTGAAGTGAGTCTGTTAAATTCTCCAATTTTAAGAGTGAATTGATTGATTACTTGATGAATTTCTGTCATTTTCCTCTCACTTGTTTTGATATTCTGATGTTAAACTCATGTAGGTTCTGACATATCATCTAGTATTTTATGACTTCATCATTAAGTTATTCTTTTCTCTTGTCTTCTAGGATGTCTCTAATTGTCAACTATACTTTGTAAGGAACTAAGAGAGGTGCCAACTTTCTTTGGGATTAGAGTAGTATATCTTTCTGGATTCTTTTACTTTGAATATGTGTGGCCATACTTAAAGTGGTTTCTTTGACACTCGGTAGATAAAAGATTTTTGTTTTGTTTTGGAAATTTCTGTTCTGTAATTATTCTCTTCTGTTCTCATATATTTACATATGAAATTATTATTGATGCTGTTGACATAGTTCTAATACTTTTTTTTTACTTTCAGTTTGAGAGTTTTTCTATTAGACAGACTTTCAAATTCACTAAATTAATTTTTTAGTGCTGTCTATATTACTAATTTGACTATCAAAGGTTTGTGTGTTACCTTTTGTTTCTTGACATTTACTTTTATTTTTATTCTTTAAAATTATCATATTTATTTATTTACTTATTTATACACAATGACAGCTATATGGTAGTCAGAAAACAACATATACAAATTGGTTCTCCACCTTCTGGGCACCTGGGATCCAACTCGGGTTCTTACATTTGGCTGCAAGCCCCTATTCCTGCTGTGCCTTCTTGCCAGGAATTTTTACTTTTTCTTAGACTGCATGCTATCTATTGCTCCCATAACAATTATTTTAATTTCCTATGAAATTCTGTAAGCTGGTATCACAGCTGATTTCAGTGGGGCTATGGACAGCTCTTTTCTTTCTTTCTTTCTTTCTTTCTTTCTTTCTTTCTTTCTTTCTTTCTTTCTTTCTTCCTTCCTTCCTTCCTTCCTTCCTTCCTTCCTATCTCTTCCTTCCTTCCTTCCTTCCTTCCTTCCTTCCTTCCTTCCTTCCTTCCTTTTCTTTCTTCCCTCCTTTCTTTTTTTCCTCTGCACAATTTTATTTTTGAGAATTTCATGCACAAGCACTATATTTACATTTTGTCCATTATAATACACTCCCATACATATAATATATGTAATATACATAATATATTACATTATGTTCATATGTTCTAACTCCTCTCATGACTCCTTATATGTATGGCCTTGTGTTTTACACACACACACACACACACACACACACACACACACACACAATTTCATATAAATATAGGCTTCTCAGTCCATTTATAGTTTCTCATATGTGTTTACTATGTGGGGTAAGGAACTGAGAAAAATGCCTTTAGTTGTTTTTGTTAATTTGGCTTGCATTTGACCTACATGTGCCTTTTGTAGATTCCAGCGGCTTCAGATTGGTCCAGGATGTTCATGTTTCTTGGCTTTGAGCTTTTGTATGAATAAGTCCTCAAACAATATGAGTTTGCTTTGGGGCTCTGGCAGCTGGGAGGCACAGATCTATCCTGCTGGAGCACTCTTGATTTGGTGATGAATCATGAGAGAGAGTGCTCTCTATCACCTGATCAAATCAGCCTTTCATTGGACTTGCTTTTTTGGGATTTAGCCTCCACAATAGTTTTGTTGTTGTTGTTGTTGTTGCTGCTGCTGCTGTTTTGTTTTGTTTGTTTGTTTTTTGCCTCTGGAGTGTGATAAATGTTTCCTTAGGTGGAAGAGAAGGCTTTGGTGAATTAATGTCCCTAGAAAGTAATCTTTTATACAAATGAAGAACAATCTGGGTAGTTTTCAAATGCTTACTTGATGTTTTTAGCCCCTTATAGCCAAGAGAGGATTTGTCTTGACTCTTCAATATGAAGCCTGGTTGAGACCACAGAGGAAATGGCAAAATATGAGGATACGGCAAAATATGAGGATACAGCTAAGAACACAGCTCTCAAGAGCCCTCCTCAACTTGCTCCTACCAGCTCCTGGGTTCAGTTCCAATCCTCCCAGTGAGCTGACCTTGTCTATGATTTTCTGGATTCATCTGCCTCTCCATGTTTCAGAGTGATGATACTCCCAGAGACGTTGTATATAAAACCACTAGTGTTCTCTGTTTCCTATCTTTTCTTATCATCAAGTGGAAAGGAATGATGATGTCTAAGTTCTTTAGCTATCAACCTAAAACACAGGTTTCTGTGTAGCTTTTAATCTTTCTATTGATTGTCCTTATGCATTATCTGTCCAGTGGCATCATGACCCTTCAATTCATATTGATGAAATTGACCCAGGGCCTATGTATCAATCACTATAAAAGACAAAGTGCAGATTGCATAGACTTGTCTTACCCTGGTTTCTATTTGTCAACAATTAAGACATGACAGGGTCCTGTTTTTGTGGTCAGTTGTCTTTCCTTGTGATAATATTCACATTTCTCAGCATTTCATCATTGACTTGTGATTCTGCATTGATTAAACTCTGTATGTGAACCATAAAGGAGCAAAGGTTTCTTAAAGAGCATCTACAAACCCATCTCTTGGCATTAAATTATGTGTTTTCTTACAGTTCCTAGAAAATGCTTGAGGCAAAACAGGGGTGGTTTATCTACTTGTCTGGGAAAACAAGTCTATTATATTAGCACAAATATATGAGAGAAAACCTGTAAGTCACCTTTCTTAGAAGTGTGATTGTATTGTTACTTGCTAAGTCGAGAAACATTACCAGGAAAATGATATTTTGGAGTTTGTAGTTTGGGCACATAGTTATTATGAGGATTTTCCTTTGATACAAGTAAATAGTCTACAAAATGTCTTTTTATAATTTGACTATGACTCAGCTAAAAGGGCTATATTTATCTTAAAGCACACCATGCATAGCTGAATAGGTCCCACTAATTAAGCCATATCTGAGGAATTAGTGATGTTATTCTTAGCTAAAGTTACTAATTAGAAAGCTATTCCATTTTGAGACAGAGAAAGCCTGAAAGTAAGAAGGGGGGTAGAAAGGGAAGGTAAGCAAGAGAGATAAACAGAAAGAAAAGGTATGAAAAGTAAAAAAATAAAATAAAAATAAACAAACAAACAACAACAACAAGAACAAATTCTCTCACAATTTGGGCTTTGAAGAATAGTGGATGATAGAGTAAAGATGAAGACATTTTAAGATGGAAGCTCAGATTGAGAATATAGAAATAACCAATAAACGACCCAGAGGATCAAAGGAAACTGGAGGCCCAGTACCAGGCTGTTGCTTATGACACTGAACAGTAGAAATCAGTCTTAGAAGGACCCCTAGGCTAAGTGCAGCAAATGAGATAATGAATCACATATTATATGAAAATATGACACAAATTACAAGCCCATGGGCAGTCATACCTCTGTGTATGTGGGGTCTGTATATGTGAATCCAACTAACCACAGACCAAAAATATTTGAAAAAAAATATTTTTCTTATTATCGTCCAAATGATAGAGTAGATAAGCTACTTACATAGCATCCACATTGTGCTAGTTACGATTAAGTAATATAGAGACAATTTAAAAAGTATTTGAAGTTTGCTCACATCTTATGCCATGCCATATGCTATGAGAGACTAGAATGTATTCAGGTTTTCGTATCTGAGTTAAGTCCTGGTCCTAGTTCCCTATTGAGAAATAATTTTATTTAGTTCAACCGCTTTTCCTGATTAAATTATTGGGTTGTGTCCTCAGTGAAATCTTTGTATAACTTTAGGTGACCATGTGCATTGGCTGGTTTCATGTGTCCACTTGACACAAGCCAGAATTATTACAGAGAAAGAAGTCTCTTGAGAAAAACGCCTCCATGAGATCCAGCTGAAAGTCATTTTCTCAATTAGTGATCAAGGGCTCAGCCCATTGTGGGTAGTGCCGTACCTGGGCTGGTAGTCCTGTGTTCTACAAGAAAGCAAGCTGGGCAAGCCAGGGGATGCAAGCCAGTAAGCAGCATTTGTCCATGGCTTCTGCATCCACACCTACATCCAAGTTCCTACCCTGTGAGTTCCTGTCCTGACTTCCTTTGGTGGTGAACAGCAATGTGGAAGTGTAAGCTGAATAAACCCTTCCCTCACCAACTTGTTTCTTGGTCATGATACTTTGTGCAGAAATAGAAACCCTGACTAAGACACCATGTCATCACACCTGACACTTTTCTGTGACTGCCCCTCCATTTATTATAAAGCAATAATTGTTTGTATTATCTACAGACCTTTTCTCTAGGCACTAACTACTTCTCTACTTTTTCACTCTACTAACTGGTTTGCTTCTACAAAACAGTCCAGTAGAACCTCAATGCAACTATGGTGGCATTCTGTTTCTTTGATGTACTATATAGCATCCAAATGTCACATGCAATTAAATGTAATGAAAACTAATTACAACAAAACAAAATTGCCTGAGACATTGAGTTTCACCAGCCACATATCAACTACCCAAACAAGATGTTTGATTTACACATCAAAAAAGCTATAGAGAAAGCTTTCAGCACAATTTGGGATTAGATTACTATATATTGCTTCTCACTCGTAATACTTTCATATAATTATAATTGGTAATTTATTGATTATTCCTAACTAGATTACAAACTTAATTTGACAGAGACAATGCCCATATTCTCACTCCTTGCACAAAATAGGACAGTGGATATCCGTTAAAATTTTATTAAATAAAAAACATAATGAACAGTGAGCATGGAGAAGATAACTCCATGTGGCTGAGGATATTTTCACTATAATTGTTGTAGAAAACATTTAATCTCCATCATGGGCTTCTACACTTCCTTTCACTATTCAGTTCCCATTAATCTCAATCAGTGGTTTATACTCTGCCTTTGACTATTCAGTTACCATATAAAAGACACACAAATTTTATATTTAAAATAAGCCTCAATCAGCACTGAGCTGGGCATATATCTTTATGCTATTAGAATCTACTTTCCCATCAATTACACTGAGCTATAACTTGCTATGTTCCTTCTCGTCAGCTCTTAACTCCAATTGGCTAGCCCCCATAGCTATGTTTTCATGACTTACCTAACCCATGGAATCCTCTCTCTCTCTCTCTGTCTCTCTGTCTCTCTGTCTCTCTGTCTCTCTCTCTCTCTCTCTCTCTCTCTCTCTCTCTTCCTCTCTCTGTTCTCCTCTCACCTCTGAGGCCAGAAAGCTCAAGCACCACCTATTTTTTTTCCTGCCCAGCTATTAAATGTTGACATCTTTATTTAATGAATCAGAGATAACCTATGGGAGGCAAAGTTACATAGCATTACTTGTGTATGTGCAGGTTCTCTAGCCCTTGGGGGCACCCAGGACTTAGGGCCAGTATTTAGCATTACACTACATATCAAACTGTCATATCCTCAACTGTCATCTTCAACTGTTCATCTTCACTGCCAATCTGACAGAATTCAGGTCACTTAGTAAACACATCTCTAGGTGTATCTGTGAAAGTTTCTCTAGAGCAACTCAACTGAAGAGGGAAGACCTACTCTCAATGTGAATAGTACCATCTCAAGGGCAAAATACTGGACCGAAAAGAAAAGCAAAATGGAGAAACTGAGTTGAGCACCATCATCCAATCTATTTCATAACAATGTTAGTCTATTTGAACCAACCTGATCAAATTTTTGGCCTTGATGGGATACTGAGTGTATGCATTATTCAATACAGCAGCCATTAGTACTGAAGTTGAGTGATTGACTTGTGGCTAATTGTAGAGGAATTTTAATCCAGCAACTTGGCTGCTGTGGCAAGGGGCCTTCTAGGCCTTTGTGATCTGACTGAAATGCAGACATGCCCTGGATTACAAGATGATCTGGTTGGAATACAGCCACACCCTTAGTACACACCATTAATCCCAAACAATGAAAGTAAGGTCAATTTATAGAAAGAAGCACTCATGTTTGAAAATGCCATCTCCTTGAGGTGCAGGCAAAGTGGTGAATCAGAGAAAGATTTGATAGAATAAGTAAGAGATAGGATATATCAAACTCTCACAAGAAGAGACAGGATATAGAGGCAACTTAAGGGAATAGGAGGGAGGGAAGGAGGGAAGAGAGAGAGAGAGAGAGAGAGAGAGAGAGAGAGAGAGAGAGAGAGAGAGAGAGAGAGAGAGAGGAAGCAGGCATACTGGGGCAGTTTTATAGAAATAGGTTGCAGGAGAAGATAGAATGAGCTAGAGAAAGAGGAGTCAGAAGGTTAGAACAAATTGCCAGAGTGAATTATAGGTCAAGCGGAGCAATTCAGTCAGGAACCAAGAGAACCCAATTTGAAGCAGTCAGCTTGGAAAGGAGTTTAGGCCAGAACAGTTGAGTTGAACCAGCCAGCCAGAGTTCAGAAAGAGCTAGACAGGGTGAATTTATTCAGCAGTAAGTCTCTGAGATGACAATGACATCAGGTGAATAAAAGCTACTTTTACAGATAATGAAACCAAGGATCTAATTTTTAAATTTTATTTTGCTCCATTTTAATTTGTTTTAATCAAATTTAACTGCATGTGACAAATGGGTGCTATATCACAACTATCCATGCAATGAGGCCCGCTTCATTCCACTCCTGCAACTATGTTTAAAGTGGCTCTCAACACCTCCATCACCACCAGGGGCAGCTATACATTAAATACATGAAAACCCTGGCTCAATTGAGCCCCAGAATGGAATGGGGAGAGGCCCCAGAGGGTTCTTGGGGCTACTCTAGCTGAAACTCCTTTCAGTGCAAAATATGAATCCTGAAGTGGTCACTTCTTGTAGCCAGGCTGGACACCCAATACAGGGATAAAAACAGCAACCACCTACAAAACCTTTGACTCCAAATGTGTCCTGCCTACAAGATCTGCAGGGACAAAGATAGAGAAGATACTGAGGGGATGGTCAGCAATGACTGACCCAAATTGAGACCCATCCTGGGGCAAGAACCAACCCAGGACTCTATTAATTATACTCTGTTATGCTTGCAGACAGGAACCCAATATAACTTCTCTGATAGGACCTACCTAGTAGGCAGTGGAAAGAGATACAGAGACTCTCACCCAAACATTAGATGGAACTTGGGGAGTCTTAAGGAAGAGTTAGGAGAAGGACTGAAAGACCTGAATGAGGACAGAGACTCCACAGGAAGACCAAAGGAGTCAGCTAACCTGGACCCTTGGGGGTTCTCAGAGACTGAATCACTAAGCAAAGAGTGAGCATGGGCTGGACCTAGCTCCTCTGCACATATGTAGCAGATGTGCAGCTTGGTTTTCATGTGGGTCCACCAACAACTGGATCAGCAGCTGTCTCTGAGCCTGTTGTTTGCCTGTGAATCCTGTGCCCCTAAATGGACAGCTTTGTTTGGCCTCAGTGGGAAAGCATGTGCCTAGGTCCTCAGTGACTTGATGTGCCAGGTGGCAGAGCAGTGGTGGTGGTGGTGGTGGTGGTGGTGGTGGGTGGAGCTGTTAGTGGGCTGACACCCAGAGAGGGGCTTCCTTTTTTCAGAAGAGAATGGAAAGTAGAATGGAGGGAGGGCTCTGTGAAGGGGTACTGAGAGGAGAAGAAGAGCTGATGTTGGGTTATAAAGTGAATAAATAAATAAATTTAAAAGAAAAAAAGGAAAAGAAAACCCCAGACCAAAAGAAGATACTCTTTTCTTTACTTGATTATTGCCAGGCATTTTGTCAAGAAAAGCAAACTAACTTCACATCCATCAAGATAATTAGTTTTACTTTATATCTTTTTTAACTTCTGCAGCCTTCCTCCCTCCCTCCCTCCCTCCCTCCCTCCCTCCCTCCCTCCCTTCCTTCCTTCCTTCCTTCCTTCCTTCCTTCCTTCCTTCCTTCCTTCCTTTCTTCCTTCTGCTCTTTTCCTTGCATAAGTGTGTATTTAGTGACTGCTGTGATAAGCCCCTCAGAATCAGAAAGAAATGTTTTGATATGAAGTTTAATATTTGCGTGACATTTGACATTTACTCTTTGATGCTGTGCCTCGCTCAATAAACATGGGAGCAAATTGTTGGTAAAGGAGCTGGGTCAGAAAATTTCAGTGTCTTTTCCTTGAATACAACAGTAAAAGGCATATACTTTGATGTTGGCTTTTACTTCACTCAGTACTGTGATAATTTCTCTTGCTTATAGTTTATCTGGTATATTGCATTTTTTCTAGTACGATGAGTGAACTAATAAAGCAAATAAATGGGAGATGCTTGAGGATTTTATGTAAGAAGATTCTAGAAATCGGCCACAATGCTCCTGAAACATGTTCTGTAACCTCGTCTTGATGGATAGAATCAATTGTACATCATTCGCTTAGAACTCATATTGTATTCTGGAAAGTGATACTCCATCTTCCATGGAGTGCTCCCTTCAAGTTGGAAACACATTAGAAAAGTCTTTTCTGTCACTTTGTTGGTGCCATAATTTTGGGTAATAGGACAAGGTCACATGCTTATTGATTTTCTTAGTTATGTTATTAGATTGCTGTGAAGAGACACCACAGCCAAGACAACTTAAAAAAGAACGCATTTAATCAGGGCCTTGCTTACAATTAAAGAGACTGAGTCTGTGTCCTTTGTGGCAGGGACTATGCTTGTAGATAGGCAGGCATGGTGCTGTAGGAGTAGCTGATAGCTTTCATCTTACCCATGAAAAGGAGGTAGAGAGGGAGATACTGAGTCTAACTTGGGATTTTGAAGCCCTAAAGCCTATCTCTGGGAACACACCTTCTCCAACAAGGCCACACCTGTTTCAAGAATCTCCTATTTCCTCCCAAAAGAGTTCTACCTCCTAGGGACCAAGCATTCCTATGTATGAGTTTATGGGTATCATTTAAAACCACACCTTATCAAGTCTTTTGGCCACATCTAGTTCAAAAGTCCTGTGCTCTCTTGTATGATGTATTTTCTGGTCATTGGTGTATGCTTTTCATGCCATGCCTCAGGGTTCCAATCTTTTTCAGTTCAGCACCTGATCTTGGAATAGCAGATATGCTGAGACTGAGAATTCAACCACTTCCATAGTTTTTCTTGGTCAGAATCATATCACATCCTTTTTCTTCTCTTATGGTTTTGCTATATTCTGCTGCCTTAGACTATTTTGTGCTACTGTATCAAAATACTTGAGACAAGGTAATTTATACAGATCAGAAGTTTATTTACTCACACGTCTGAAGGATGTGAAATTCAAAACCATGATATCAGCTGGTTTCATCAGCAGGTAGAAAGACAGATTAATCAAATACTACGTGAAGCTTCTTTTAGAAGGCAGTAAACTTCATGCTCCAATTACCTCTTAAGAGTTCCACTCAATCCCATCCCTCTGTTAACAAGATACTTTGAGGATGGACACTTTTCAGTTATGACAACCAATGCAGCTGCCAGTAATGGTGTTCAACACCTACACCTGGATTTTAATAAGTGACTAGCCACCCTAAGCCAGTCAAAGCTTCCTGTTAGTCTGTTTCCAATGTTTTAATCGAAACTAGTGGCAACCATCAAACTCCATAGTCTTATATAATTATAAGTCTCCCATATCTCCTAAGTACCTGAGATACTGCAAGAGTGGTATTCCATCCCAGTTCAAAATAAGGAAGGCTTTATTACTTGGAATGCTGCCAAGCAAAAAGTATTATATATATTTTTGCCTCGTGGTAGTGATGGTTTCTGCACTGTCAGCTGTAGAGCAGGTGGGTTAGTTCAGTATCCCATCCACTTGTTTCACTCTGGTACCAACAGATGCAGTTCAGGTTCACTGGAAAACAGTATACTTTACGATTAGCATGCAAGAGTATTGTGATATACTTCTGAGAATATCTGGAGGGAATCAAGGATGAAGGAAGGATGGATGGGAATAGGGAAGAATTATAAATAATATAATACTTAAAACAATTTAGTTTAATTAGTTAGTTAAATCAATTCCATTAATTGCATAAGGGTCTCTAATGCTAAACTATCCCTTCAACAAAATAATAAAGGCTGCTTTATTTTTCTCTCCCACAGCACTCAAGAATAGGAAGTGAGTTAGTTTCTTAGTCTCAGGACACAGCTGATCTCTGATCACCTAAATACTTGTGTAAGATATCATAAGTGCCTCAGTCCACGTAACTGCAATATGAATTCTGCTGAAATTGTATAAAATATTATATTCCTTTTTTCTCATAGTAAAGACATTTATTTTTAGGTGTTATGAGTGATATATAAAAATTTCACAGAAGGAAAGCTAGACTGGAGGAGAACAAAGTGCACAAATGAGACCCCAGCCATTTTCTATCTACACTACTACACGTGCTGCCTCTCATCCTTGGACCACAGTTCAAGGGATGCTTTCAGGTGGTTTGCTAACGTTGCATTAGCTCTTGTAATGTACCTGGTACAGCCTTCACTTTTTTCTTTTCTTTTCCTTCCTTCCTTCCTTCCTTCCTTCCTTCCTTTTCTTTTTTTTCAATTTTTTATTAGATATTTTCTTAATTTATATTTCAATGCTATCCCGAAAGTTCCCTCCCCCTCCCCCACTCCCTCCCTCCTCCCCTGCCGACCCACGCCCACTTCTTGGCCCTGGTGTTCCCCCTATATTGGGGCATATAAAGATTGCAATACCAAGGGGCCTCTCTTCCCAATGATGGCCGACTAGGTCATCTTCTGCTACATATGGAGCTAGAGACACAAGTTCTGGGGGTTCTGGTTAGTTCATATTGTTGTTCCTC
Source organism: Mus minutoides (assembly GCA_902729485.2). Lineage (NCBI taxonomy): Eukaryota > Metazoa > Chordata > Mammalia > Rodentia > Muridae > Mus > Mus minutoides. The sequence goes on along the minus strand of LR750216.1, from coordinate 744,212 downwards.
TTCTAGGGTTGCAGACCCCTTCAGCTCCTGGGGTTCTATCTCTAGCTTCTCCATTGTGGGCCCTGTGTTCCATCATATAGATGACTGTGAGTATCCACTTCTGTACGAGACAGCTATATCAAGGTCCCTTCAGTAAACACTTGCTGTCCTATGCAATAGTGTCTGAGTTTAGTGACTGATTATGGGATGAATCCGCTGGTGGGGTAGTCCCTTTATAGTCCATCCTTTCATCTTAGCTCTAAACTTTGTCTCTGTAACTCCTTTCATGGGTATTTTGTTTCCTATTCAAAGGAGGAATAAAATATCAACACGCTGATCTTCCTTCTTGATGTTCTTGTGTTTTGCAAATTGTATCTTGGGTATTATAAGTTTCTTGGCTAATATCCATTTATCAGTGAGCACATATCCAATGACTTCTTTTGTGATTGGGTTACCTAAATAAGGATTATATTCTCCAGATACATCCATTTGCCCAAGAACTTCATAAATTCATTTTTTAATAGCAGAATAGTACTCCATTGTGTAAATGTACCACATTTTCTGTATCCATTCCTCCATTGAGGGATATCTGGGTTCTTTCCAGCTTCTGGCTATTATAAATAAGGCTGCTATGAACATAGTGGAGCATATGTCCTTTTTACCAGTTGAAACATCTTCTGGATATATGCCCAGGAGAGGTATTGCAGGATCCTCCGGTAGTACTACGTCCAATTTTCTGAGAAAATGCCAGACTGACTTTCAGAGTGTTTGTACAAGCTTGCAATCCCACCAGCAATGGAGGAGTGTTCCTCTTTCTCCACATCCTCGCCAGCATCTGCTGTCACCTGAATTTTTGATCTTAGCCATTCTGACTGGTGTGAGGTGGAATCTCAGTGTTGTTTTGATTTGCTTTTCCCTGATGATTAAGGATGTTGAATATTTTTTCAGATGTTTCTCAGCCATTCAGAATTCCTCAGTTGAGAATTCTTTGTTTAGCTCTGTACCAATTTTTTTAAATTAGTTTTTATTAGATATTTTCTTAATTTACATTTCAAATGTTATCCCGAAAGTTCCCCCCCTCCCTCTGCCCTGTTCCCCTGCCCACTCACTCCCACTTCTTGGTCCTGGCATTCCCCAGTATTGGGGTATATAAAGATTACAATACCAAAGGGCCTCTAAATTTTTTAATAGGGTTATTTGAATTTCTGGAGTCCAGCTTCTTGAGCTCTTTGTATATATTGGATATTAGTCCCCTATCAGATTTATTATTGGTAAAAATCCTTTCCCAGTCTGTTGGTGGCCTTTTTGTCTTGCTGACTGTGTCTTTTTCCTTACAGAAGCTTTGCAATTTTATAAGGTCCCATTTGTCAATTCTTGATCTTACCGCACAGGCCATTGCTGTTCTTTTTAGGAATCTTTCCCATGCCCATATCTTCCAGGGTTTTCCCCACTTTCTCCTCTATAAATTTCAGTGTCTCTGGTTTTATGTGGAGGTCTTTGGTCCACTTAGACTTAAGCTTTGTACAAGGAGATATGAATGGATCAATTCCCATTCTTCTACATGATAACTGCCAGTTGTGCCAGCACCATTTGTTGAAAATGCTGTCCTTTTCCACGGGATGGTTTTAGCTCCCTTGTCAAAGATCAAGTGACCATAGGTGTGTGGATTCATTTCTGAGTCTTCAATTCTAATGTGTGTGTGTGTGTATGTGTGTGTGTCAGGCTGGCCAGCTGGCTACCTGGCTATGTGTGTATATGTACACATGTATACTTGATTAATGTTTCTGTGTTTCCCTACCACCTTGCTATTGTTACTTTTAAAATCTTTTTTGTTACTTTTAAAGGGAGATAATATATTATATATTATTCACTTTAATTTACAAAGCATTGCAAAGCCTGCATAGCTGAATCCCTGTGAATATTCTGGTGGCAGGTGGTAGAATGGCCAGCAATGAATAAAAATATGGTATATAAGTAAGTTGGTAGGGAGATAAGTGGCTCTGTGAACTGCCACATTTTAATAATGGAAGAATGGGGAGATGGAGTTAAGCCAAAAGAAACTTATATTCCCATAAGGATTGATTTCTTGTGTGTGTGTGTGTGTGTGTGTGTGTGTGTGTGTGATTTTCTTCCCTTTCTCTGATACTTTTATTCTGTGACTAGATAACACCCAGAGTCTTCCACATGCTTCAGGTAAGCACTGTACTATTGTGGTACATCCCTAGACCATTTTGTCTGGTCTAAGTCCAATACATCCAATACTATGTCTGAATCTTTGTATTTCACCTTGCTTTCATGTTTATATTTAATATTCAACGTCATGAAATAAATAAGTGAGATCTTTAGCATATAATTTGACAAGACATGAACCATCTTGGTTGGGTTCAGTACCCCTATAAAAGAGGGCTATGGACCTTGCTTCCTGCTTCTTTCATGTCTGGATATAGAAAAAAGAGACAAGTTCTATGTTGTAGCAAATTGTTCTAACTGATCCAAATCTTCCTTCTTCGTATTTCAGAATTCCCAGTCTGTGGAACTATGAACAATACATATCTGTGGTTGATAAACTAACTACCCTATCTATGCAACTCTGTAAACTAACTCAAACAGACTGAGACCAACTTTGATAAAGCTGGAGCAATTCACTTATCTGTGAACGTGTGGAGGAGAAATAAAGGTCACAGACAAGCATGAACTTTCCTGCCTTGTCAACACTTCAATCTGATAGATCAGAAGCATTGTAAGCATCATGCTGCAAGTTTCAAACTTCTCAATTCTATCTAACCTTTAGCATAGTGTACAGTTGGTCTTGAAAAAGAGAAGATAAAAATGTCTGTATGAGTGACAGGGAATACGCAGTAAAGCTTAAGAAAGTGAATACAAGACAGCATGCTCTACTCTCTTCATTTCTCAAACATACAAGGAGAGAACCATAGGAATGGGGAGAAACATGAATGTTATATTACTTAAGAAATAATTATGCAGGGATCATTGCAGAAAGGGAGTAGAAAAGATCAGGGAGTTTGCTGTGTGATTGGATCTCCTATGACTGTTAGAAGCTGTATCATAAAGTTCAACTACACAGGAGCTGAACAAGGACAGCAACCACAGGGAGGCTAAAGTGGACTGTAGGAGACCATGGGGCTTTATCCCTTCACAGTGAACCTTAGACAACTAAACCATGTTGAGACCAAGTGGAATGAGACCTAGGGAAGTGCGCACCAATTGGTTGTCAGTGCCAAATCATCAGCTCTTAAAATGCAATCCAAGTACCATTATAGTCTTATAAATATAGTCTTTATTGTATTATAAATATATAGTCTATATTTGTGCATTTAGGAATATATGTGTAGCATCTGTGGGGATGTTGAGAATGATGTTCATGAGGGCAGCTAGACACTAGAGTATACAGGAAGACTATGAGCTAAATCTTTTGATGTATGAACAGAACACTTAAGATTGAGGCAGAACTATCCAAAAGGAGAAAATAAACCACAGAGAATCTTCACACCTTGGAAGGAGAATAATTCTCTGAAAGCTGTTCTCAAAGGATCAATAAAAATACCATCTCTGTCTCAAGGCTATGGGAAAGACAATGATCTTCACTGGTCAGGTTTACTATTGACCCCCAAAGATACCACTCCTGCATGCTCATTGTTAAAAGCCAAAAATTATGATAATCCATGTAGAGTAATTAAAACAGGACTGGAACATGTCACAGGACCAAGCAATATTACTGTAATACAAATGCTGAGAACATTTATAGAAAATAAGTTACTTTTCTGTTTTATAGGCAAGGAAATTCAAATTTATTAACATTCAAAGTCTTACTCTAATCTGTGCGAAATTGTATTCTGTTGGGTTTCCCATGAGCCTAAAGGAGTCACACCAACATCATTCTAAGTGATTGTCGATTCCAGGACAGGACTTGATAACATTTGGGGCTCAAACCACATTTTAGGGAAGGAGTGTCTGGTCCAAACTTATTTTGAGATGTTTCTTTTAAATGAAACGTTACTGTATTACAAATATAATAAAATAACATTAATTTTAGCAAAAACTCTGTTATAATTTAGGTACCTATGTAGCCATCTATTCTTAGGAATTCTTATCTAAATCTTTTCCATTTAATGAAATGTAATGATTTGTTTTCAAGTTACTTAATTTGCCCAACTCTTTAGAGAGAGATGAGATAAATGTCAGGAAGACAGCAGAGGACTTGACTAGAGTGATTGACATGAAGACTTTGGCCCTCAGTCCTCTTACCATGAAACCTCAGACAGCTTCTTCCTCCAATGAACTATCCCAGGAAACTGCTAAAGGAATCCACAATGAGACTATTCATATCACATAATATCAAAACCCGAAATTATTCAAGGCAAAACTAGGGATTGAAAAAGAATACAAAGTGGAGAAATTATTCCAAAACACTGCTGTTAAGCATTCTGAGTTTGACAGCAGAGGCCGTGAACTCTGGTGGCAAGTCAGGAGACCATACGGCAAGTAAGTAAGTGAAACAGAGAATATTAATTGCAGAATGACCTTTCAGAAGAAGAGAGGACAATAGTCCTTCCTGGTCCTAAGACAGAAACATCCCCACCTGTGGAATTCCTCATGCAATAAATGACAGCAGAGGAACTTTACCAATTTTAAGATTAAAATAGGTATTTGGCTGACTTTGAGCCCAAATCTGATATTCCATCTCAGCCAACTACTTTCAGGCACATCTCATGAAAGCCAACTGTTCCTTGAAGCCAGAAAGACTACATTTTTGCAAATTACTATAACTGTATATACATAAAGTGGCCATTTAATTTGTCACCCAAACCAGGGCATATTTTGGTGAATGCTGTTCATGCAAATGATGGTACGAGGGTCACAAATTCCTATGTTCTTTGAGAAGCTAGAGGGTATTATTGGTTTTTTTGTTTTGTTTTTTTTGTTTTTTTTTGTTTTTTTTTTTGTTTTTTTACAAATGCCATTCTTGTGTGACTGATTGCATTAATGTTCATGGGAATGATGTCAGAGTACACATGAATAGAAGCAAGAAATCTCACTTCTTGGAGGAAAACCTCCTGCCAGACAAGGCACATCTCAGTAGGTTTAGTAGATGTTTGAAAGTATTTTTATACTTTAAAATTATTTAGAAACTAAAATTAAATATTTCTAATATATGTGCAGAATCCTGAATCACAAGTGTACTACCTATTTGTTCCCCAGAGAAGAGACTAACTTGCACTTTGCCTATTGATCTTGTGTGAGTTTGCATGCGTATACCCACCTCTGGGTCTCAAGACAACCTTTGACATAAAAAAAAAAAAAAAAAAAACATTTGGGGTTTGGAGAGATGGCTTAGCAGTTCATATCACTTGCTGCTCTTCCAGATAACCTGAATTTAGTTCTCAGAATCCACACTGGGAGGCTCATACCCAGCTCCAGCTCCAGCTCCAGGGGATCCAACACAATTTTCTGGCCTCCAATGTTACAGGCACACATATATCATATACACAGACACACACATATACATATATATATATACATATACACACATGTATTTACACATGCACACACACACTATATATGTGTGTGTGTGTCTGTATATATATATATATATATATATATATATATATATATATATATATATAATGCTGATGATAAGGATTTGGTACACTTACAGCACATGTGCACCTTTCAAGTTCCACAAATTCTTCAGTCAGAATCCATGGACCATTACTTATACCTCAGACCACCCTGGTAATCATAATCTTCTCATGGCCATCTTCCCCATGTCTTTACATATAGCTTCCTTTCCCTTAGATGTTTGTGGTCTTATCTTTTATAAGGATACCTAATCCAAAATGATGGCATTTGAGCTAATTCTGTGATGCACCTTTCCTAAGAAATGCTGCCATCTGAATTTCGATTGGCTTGCTAATGACAAGTTAAAACTGACTTATGTCAGTGACTTTTTTCTATGCTACAGTNTGCTTGAACTAAATTAATAAAGAACTTCAGTGCCCAATGTTAGAGTGTTTTTGAGAAGGGATGATTTTTAGAGTTATCAATGGGAAGAGTAGACTTGGATGGTTTCAGGCTGTGTTCTAAAACAGTGTTCATGCTGCCCTCAAGGAAATGGGATGCATGTTTTATAAATAGATAACTAAGGTTTTACTTATTTATTCATTTTTATTGATATTGGTCAGACAAGGAGACTTATACCAGACATTCCATGCCCTTCTAACTAAAGGCTTCAGGTAACAGGGACTGAGTCAAGTTTTTCTTCAAACCTTGACTGAGGCATGGCTTTCCCATCAGGAGGTAACATAGCTCTATGGTTCAATGCATTTGGGAAAAGGCAGCCATCCATACAGAGCAGCAAATGATTACACCTTAGCATTCTGTATTTGTTACTGCACCTTGTGAATTTCTAGGAGAGACCGATTGTGCACATTTCCCCAAGTCCCTTGAGCATAGTTTAGTGGGGTGCCTCAAGGATCTATCTAGCTTCACTTTGGGGGCACACACCTTAACTGTTTGCTTGAATATCTAAAGATGGAGAAGTTCTGCTTTTATGCATGTACATTTAAAAAACCTGTACTTTTGTGATTTTCAATTTTGTTTTGATCCTCTCCATAGTGGATAAGAAAGGAGAAACACCATGGGCTGGCAGTTACACACGCACACCATCATTTACTCACTTGCTATTTTCACACTCATGTATGGGGCCTGGTAAGGTAGCTATGAACAGAAGTTTATTTGAGCAGCAGGTTTCTTTATATTGATATTAAGATTATAGTGTAAGCTGTCATTTCCCTCAAATAATTCTGACAAATTGTTATGTAATAAAATGTATTCCCTCCCAAATTTTTGTTAAAATTTTAACTTCCAATTCCATTAAATATAACTGTATTTTGGAGACAATAATTTTTTTTGCATATAGTGTGTGTATTTGGTGTGTGTGTGTGTGTGTGTGTGTGTGTGTGTGTGTGTGTGTGTTTTCATGCCGGCTCTCTCTCTGACCATGCCAGTCCTAGTTATTAAACTCAAGTTGTCAGGCCTGTTGTTGAGTCTCTTGAGCTATGTCTCCAACCCACCACAAGGTCTAGATTAAACAGGTAAATACAATTAAATGTGTTTGTAAGTGTCAGGTCTTAATCTAGTAGGACAGATATTCTTTCATGGGGAGGGAGAGACACCAAAGACACACATATACAGAAGCCACCTTTAAGCCATGAAGAAGGGCCTCAGAGGAAACACGACTGTAGACATCTTCATCGTGAAATTTCAGCTTTCAAAACCTTCCAAATATAAATTCCCATTACATAAGCCACTCTACTAATGCTATTTTATTATAGCAACCAAAGTAAATTAAAGCAGCATTATTAATTGTTTATTGAGTCCTTGCTGTTGAGAGTTTTCCTCAGTCAGTTCCCATCTATACTGAGGCTCTGTTTGTATTTCAGAAGAATTTCAAGAGAACCAATTTGATTACAAACCTCCTAAGGGCACGGCCTTTGTCCCTGGTCTTTTCAAATGTCCAGTTTGACTCCATAGAGATGGGAATCTGGCAGAATGACTGAGCTGTCGATATTACAGCTTCCTTCAGTGCCTTAATAACAGAGATAAACATATTACTTGGGGAGAGCTTGAAATAAAAAAAAAAAAGCATACAAAGTGTTTTTTACCCAGATGATGACTTAACGTGTGTCTTATTGAATACACACCATCCATCCGAGGTAAGTGCCTCTGCTCTATTTTACACAGATGCAAGGGCTGTTATTTAGCCAGGGTCAAGATCATCTTGAATAGAGCCAGAATTCCAACTCAGGTTCCTTCCTTCCTTCCTTCCTTCCTTCCTTCCTTCCTTCCTTCCTCCCTCCCTCCCTCCTCTTTCTTTCTTTCTTTCTTTCTTTCTTTCTTTCTTTCTTTCTTTCTTCCTTTCTTCCTTCCTTCCTTTCTTCCTTCCTTTCTTCCTTTCTTTCCTTCTTTTTTTCTTTCTTTCTTTCTTTCTTTTTCTTAAATATGTGATTGGTGAAGAAAAGAAAGTATAACTTTTTAATGATGAAGAGATGCTGATGAGAGTGTTCTATCAACTGCTTTAATTAGAGAAAAGAGAGAATCTGCCTAGATATCAGTACCTATGGAAAAATCAGTGGAAAATTTAGAGGACTGCACAGTTATTTCAGTGACAATCTCTTAAGTGACACAACTATAAAAAGTGTACACTGTTGTATAAACATGATGATTACAAAGCCATAATAATCTCACATACTAAAATTGTTCTTGGTTATAACCCTCTTGATAGTTATTTTACAAGGGAGAGAAAGAGATGGGTGTGGAGGGGAAGTAGGGGGACCAGCTGTGTCCAGAGTCAGACAATAGGAATGGCCAGATATGGAGCGTTACTAGATGGATAAGTGGCTAGGTTTACTCTGGAGTTGCCTGAAGCAGACATGGCAATGGTTTCAAATAATTCAACGAGTTCTGCTTAGTGGAGAGATTGAGTCTTAAGGACCAAGTTAATACTGTAGGTAGTGAGCATTTAATTACTAAGAAGATTCACATATACATTTCCAGATAAAAGCTGCATTTACTGGCAAAATCAATTGAACTGTAAGGTTTTTAAATGTGAAGCTTTCAGCATCGTATAACCCCCCATCCTTGCCCCACTCCTCCACCCCATGTTAACAAAGTTAAGGCTGAAGGAGGAAAAAAGGTACTATCTTGCTTATGGAACTATAGAGAGAATTCCCCGGGAGAGAAAACCCATCCGGTCTCTCATCATTGCTATGAGATCCTTACTGGGAAATGGCTCAATTTGAGCCCGTCTTTCTATTGATTCTTTTATAATTGCATTAACAAAATTCAGTCTCCAGGTTTCAAAGGCGATAACATTACGTATTTCGAAAGAATTGTCTATTAATTTTTTCCCCTTTATCATCAAGAGAAGTTCACCCTTTAATGCCTATCATCGTACCAGGCACTGAGCAGACGCTTTTAAATCCAATAGGGTATGGGTGGGTGTTTTCCTTATCGTGCTATCATGGTGTTGCTGGAGAAGTACCCACGGAGGCTGAGAAGTGAGTGCATAATGATAGGGAACATCACTGAAGGAATTAGAGTAGATAATCCATTTCCAAGCACCAGTGAAGTGCAGTTATGCAGTCTGATGGGGCTAACCAGTGCCCCAAATGGCAAATTAAAGAGTTACTGTGTGGTAGGGCATCTTGAGGGGAAAATGAGGATACATAGCAGAACAATTCTAGCGAGAACTTGTCAAGAAAAGAGATTGCATTGAAGGGTACAATGGAAATTCGGGTGCTGTATGTGAGTATGCTGTGTGTGTGTGCACCAAAATTATCTAGGAACCCACACACAACTGTGGCTGTGCACACTTGACGAGTAAAGCAGAAAGACATGGTGGCAGGAAGGGGGAAAATAGACCTAAAGAGTGTACCATCCTGCTGTTCTAAACCCTGTGGGTTCTCAGAAAGCATCAATAATGAAGACCGAGGAGAGGATGAAGACGATTAAAGCAACCCGTGGGAAAATAGGGCTGGGGAGGATAACATGGACCAGGACCTAGGAGAGGGAGGATGACTCAGGGTGAGGGGTACCTTGGGAGAGATCAGTGGAGTATGCACGTCTGCGAGCGTGGGGCGGGGGAAACGGCCAGGGCACGCGTGGCTCGGACCCGGAGAGTGGGTGGGTGGTGCCCGTGGGCGGAGCGGCTCCGGGACTGAGTGGCTGGCAGCTTACGTCTGCTAGAGCAGCAGCATCACCCGGGAGCGAAGCTCCGAGACTCCGCCTAACTGACACCCAAACTCTCCCTCTCCCTCCCGCAGCCCCAAACTGGAGGCAGCAGAGCCCGCGAGCAAGCAGCGTCGGGTGGCCCCGGCTCGGCCCCGCCCCCGGCCCGCCAGCCCAGCCCGCGCCCGGCCGCCGTGCTCCGGAGCTCAGCGCCAGCCCTCGCCCTCTCACCGTTCCTCCGCCTGCCCGCCCCCGCTGGCCGAGGCTGGGCTGCGAGAGGCGGCCGGGCGGCCCCGAGCCTCGCCAGGGCGACCCAAACAAAGGCAGCATCCGGGCTCGGCGGGAGGCAGAGCATCATGAGAGACTGGGTCCTCGCTGTCCCCGGCTCCGCTGCTGCTGCTGCCGCCGCCGCTGCCGCCGCCGCCGCCGCCACCGCCGGGAGGGCTTCGCTGTGAGCGTGGAAAGCAGGGGCGCAGCTGCGGGGCGTGAATCTGAAAGGTGAGAGCCAGAGCCAGCGAGCCGAAGGGGCGGGCAGGCCACGAAAAATGTCCTCAGCTGTGGGGCCCCGAGGTCCTCGCCCACCCACGGTGCCTCCCCCTATGCAAGAGCTGCCCGACCTGAGCCACCTGACCGAGGAGGAGAGGAACATTATCATGGCAGTGATGGACCGGCAGAAGGAAGAGGAGGAAAAAGAAGAGGCCATGCTCAAGTAAGCACCCCCAACCCCCCAGGGCGCGCCATCCATCCCTCGGTGGTGCCTCCATCTGTCCATTCACCACTCACTCACCAGGTCCTCTGGGTTAAGTGTGGGGGAGGGGCTGACGAGGGTGCAGGGGTGAGGGCAGAGGTGCCCACCTTGGGGCCAGGGGCCCCTCCTCAGGATTGAGCAGGGTAGAAGTCTGGGAATCCGGAGGAAGGAGAGGACCCCGAAAAGCCAAAAAACCTAGGACCCCAGGAAGATGACTTGAGCCAGGAGTGCCCAGGAGGACTGAGTGGACAGGGGGACCACCTTGGGGTGAGATATACAGAGCCAAGTGAAGCTGATCCCACCCTATGGTAAGAGCTCTGGGCTGAGGGCAGATTAGGGACCAGGGCATGAGTGGAGAAAAGGGTAGAGGTAGAGATGGTGAGGGCAGCTCCTCCTTGGAGTTGTTGAGCAGATCTGAGTTACAATGGTGAAGGGTGCTGGTATTTATATAATAAAAAGGCTTATTTTTAGTGTTTGTTTTGGTGCTCATTCATTTTACCATGCAAAGGTTGGGTCTTTTTTGAGCAGTTGCCATCTTTGGTAACCTGCATTCTCAGCTTCCTTTTAACCTTTGGTTCTGAGTCTTCTACACAGAATAACTGTATGAAGACACATTTTCTTATCTGCATGCAAGGCCACTGGCAGTACAAAGTTTTTTTTTAATAATGACAGCAGCTGATTGGTAACTCTGGCCTGAAATGAAATAGGGGTTCCTCATTATTGGCTTCTAAGAGACTTCTGGGGCCTTCCCATTTCCCAAAGGAAGCAGTCGGGGATTAAATATCTACACATACCCTGTTTACAGAACCCATCCACCCTTTAGGGGACCCGTGCCTGGTGCCCCCATTTTCCTGGGCATGAGGAGGGGATAGGGTTGATTATTGGTAGTGCAGGAGTCTGTGATACTGTGCTACCCTTTGCTTCAGAACTGCTTTCAAGGACTGCCATACATGCTGGCCTTTGCTTCTTAGCCTAGCCTATGGAGTGAAGTGGAAGGGGATTTCAACTCTGTCTTCCCTTTAGTAAAGTTTTCCTCTCTGGGGTGGTGGAATGTAGACTCCCTGACTGGTACTAATGTCTTGGTATCCTCTGCATATGCAGAAAGTATATTTGGGGCAAGCAATTGACATGAAGAGCCAAAGGGAACCTGTTGCATCTAGAGTTAGCTGATTGCAGGGAAGTCTAGAGAGGGAGCAGGGGGTGATACCAGGGCACAGGACACACCCATCATGGCCTTTCTCAAACTCCCTAGAATTGCCTACTGAAGGGAAGGTGCTGTCTGGGAAGGCATCTTCTCTTCAGTGCAGCTGAGCCTAACAGGAGAGGCATAGGGAAAGCTGCAACCACAGACTGTGGGTCCCCCAAACAAAAGCAACTGCTGTAGAGTAGGGAGGGCTATATTGAGGGAGCGATGTGGGTGTCAGGCTATCGCAAAATAATAGGGATTCAGTGATTCCTCCTCTTTCATTATAGACTCTGGGAAAATAAAAGCCTGTTAACTTAGAAGCCCAGAGCTAGCCTGGCTCTATAAGAGCTGCAGGTTTCTGTATTCCCTGCTCCTTCTCATGGCGGGGGGAACCACCCCCCCCAAAACAAACAAACAAAAAAGCAAATACTTTAAGCCTGCCAGCTTGAGGGAGGCAGAACCCTCATTAATCTGCTTCCTGTCACTAGTGAAAGAATGACACCCCCCACGCCCATGCTGCAGGTTTCCCCTCTTCTGAGCCTGGAAGTAATGGATGCTGTCTTAAATGGTGCTTCTGTCTGTCTGTCTGTCGGGTTGTTGGTCCATCTGTCTTCACCACTGCAGCCCCTGCCACCTGTCCTAGACACTGTCTTATTGGCTAGCATTTGCAGATTTGCTGATGTTCCTGTTGGTGCTCGCTGCAGACAGCAGGGAGATGGAGGCCTCCAGCAGCTAATGATAAATATGGGCTGCTCCCTGATAGAGTCCAGATAGGAAAGGGAGTCACAGTGCAAGTAGTGGCCATAATGCCTCTTCATTGGCTGTTGGAAGCATTGTAGAGGGTGAAGGTTTTAAGTGGGAATGGATGAGTTTAGGACAGAATCACAAACCTGCTGACCACCTAGGGTCAATGATAATACTATATGGGATTACATGGACAAGCAAATTAAAAGCTCTGCCCAACTGCTCCCGTCTGGCATATCCTTGTCACTGCTTTCCATGGGCTTGTAAATACTATTCCTTTATGGCACAATTTCACAGAATATCGCAGTGTGTACTGCTGTTATACAACAGCTCTTGATAACCCTGGACCTCTGCATCAACTTTATCAATTGGCCTCCTCTGCTAAAGCCCTGGCCTCTTGTGCAGTGGTGGGTTGGCAAGTGTTTTGGAACACTGCTGCTCTTCTCTGTAAGCCTGTCATGGTGTCTGCAATTAGTGAGACAGTGCTACACTTTGGTTTTTTTTTTTTTTTTTTTTCACAGAAGGCATTTTGTGTCTTGGAAACTGAGGATCATAGGGGCCATTCAAATGATATATGTGTAAGGGGTCTTTGATGACATCTAGTCATAGGTGGCAGACTTTTCTAAACTTTCCAAGGAAAATGACCAGAAAAAAAATAATGCTTTTCATAGGCCTTTGCTTAAAAGAAAAGTTTTTGTGGCAATACTTGATCCATCATATCACATATCTGAGAAATTTCTTTTACAAAAGATACAAACAAAACTGAAGTTCTGGGAACAGAGAAATTCGATTTAAAATGTATTTTTGTGATAAATGCTATACCTTTGCCTTGCACTGCCTACTGTGTGTGAATTATTCTCCACAAGATAGAACAGCAAACATTCATAGAGAGAATGAAAACATGGATGGGTATTGTAGAACCATCTAACAAATACAAATCAGAATATATTTGTATAGTTAGCCTTGACTAAGTTACTGCTGAAGCCTAGATTCGATAATGACATTAAATAGGTATAAATAGGAAAAAAAATCATTTTAATTCCAGTTCAAGAATTTAAAAATGTTACATGAAGTTGGGAGTATTTTATCCTCATGGTCACATTAGTTTTGTAAAAATCTACTAATTTTAAGTAATATTGTTTGTAATTAGAAAAAATTGGCTCTCAAGAATTATATTTTATGATTGATGTAACTGTTTGTAAAATGGGTCTTAATTTTTGGTTTTGTGTGTGTGTGTGTGTGTATGTGTGTGTGTGTGTGTGTGTGTGTGTGTGTGTGTGTGTGTGTGGTGTGTCCTGGAACTTTTTTGATATTTCACTTTCTCAATGAATGTTCCTTCAAGTACCTGTCACCAGGCATCATGGGTAAATATATTACAAAGGCAGAAAACTGTGTTATCTGAGACCTAAATCAAGGAAGATCTCATTAGAGGTAAAAATCTTATTCTGTCTCTTAAAGCTTCAAAGAGAAATGAGTTTCAGAATAGGAAAAGAAGAGAAAGGGAAAACAGTAAGTAGAGATTGAGGGGATGATTCAATGATGTAAATTAAAAATCCATATTGAAATGGTTACTAAAATTGGCTAACACTTATTGAATATTTCCTGCATTCCAGCAGTTACTTTAATTGGTTACAAGAATTTAAAAATGTTACATGAAGTTGGAAGTATTTTATCCTCATGGTCCCATTAGTTTTGTAAAAAATCTACTAATTTTAAGTAACATTGTTTACGATTAGAAAAAAATCGGTGAAATGTGCTGACTTAGACTTGTGTGCTTGAACCCACTCAGTGTCCTGTGCAGAAGATATGGCAGGTGTGGCAAGTCTCAAATCATTACTGTCTCCTGAGGGTTTCAGTGACACTCTAAACTGAGTCACATCCATGGTTCAACAAGGCTTCAACCCAGACGTTCACAACAAATGCAGCCACTTCCCCAGGCACTACATTGTTTCTCAACCATAAAGAAATTTCTAACATCTATCCTTTCCTTACATGAATTTCTGGTCTCTCTTTCAATACAATCAAGTGGTTTGACTGATTAAGCTCACAGAGAAAATCAGCTGCTGGTCTTAATGGAGCAGGGCTGAGTTCACTTCTGCTGGTGCACAGAAACTTCCTGTGGATTGAGGGGAAGGGAATATCCTTCAATTTAAAGATAATGAAAACTGTATTAGTACAGTGCAAAGACTTTTGCAGCTGGGCATCTTTTTATATTTAATTTCTCCCACTTCCTCTATGAACATGGGTTAGAAAATTGTTAGATTTTGTGGGGTTTCTTACTCATTCCATATTCTGCCCCTCAAGATGTGACTTGGTTTCCAAAGACAACTTTGGGCATCTCTGCCTTTTTGCTGGGGGGTGGTACTGTGGCCTTGGTTTTCAAACATCTGCCAATATAACCTGCTTGGGGAGAAAAGATGAGGTAGAAGTCTGTATTATTTTAGTTTTCCTCTGTGTGGAAACATACCATGTTGTACTTTGAAATGTATTGAAAGGGCTTGTTTTCCAGAAACATCAGTTTGCCAAGCAGAAAAAGAAGGAACTATACACTAGGAAGACTTCCGGAGGGGGTGATTGTAATGTAGGTATATTTCTATTGGCACACATGTTGGGCCAGATATGTGCTACACTATTGTTCAACAAGGATGGATGAGAAGAAAAGGGGGAAAGATGGATAGTGAAGAGAGATAGTGGCTGAGATGTAAACAGGGTCTTTGAATTGAAGATGTCCTATTGGGCCGAGGAGACTGCAGGAGCGAGCACACTAGGGCCTTTCCTCCTGCTCCACACTGGTAGGAAGTGGGATTGGAATCAGAGAAAGCTAACCCTGTGCTGTGTAGGAATCTCACTCTCAAAAAAACCTGTCTTAACAAATGTACAGACACACTATGAAAGTCCTCAAACATTCATGGGAGAAAATATAGAAAAGAGAAATTTTTTTTTTTTTAAGTAAAGAAAACACAGTGGTGTCAGAAATAATGAAAAGGTACAAAACTGTTGTTTTTTGGTCATGTATTTTTAACTTGTGTGTATGCTTTCTTAATAGGACACTACTGTTTATGCATTTACATTACCATATTTGAGGTTCCCTATGCTTTGCAAAAGGGTGTGATCCTTGGACTGCTGCCAACCTGAGTAATAGAAACACAACCTCTCCTGAAGGTTATTTGTTCAACTCGTTCAACGGGAAGGCTGACTTGTGTAAATCAGTCCAAAACCTCCTAGAAAGCTCTCGGTATGAATTCCTGAAACCACTCTATTCTCCCACGTCTATAAGAAGCATATGGATGAGCTTGTTCTGCATGGATGATAAGTGCCATTGTGTTGAATTTCATTTACCTTAATGGTCTATGTTCTGTTTTTAAACAACTTTGAACACTGGATCCTCTGAGATCAGTCTGCGTGTTCTAGATCTGGTCTAGAGGATTGGAGAAATTTTCCCTGAGGCACAAGCAACAAGAATAATAGAACCTCAGACTCCTACCTGGTGATTCCAGACTTAGCTGTTTATTAAAGTCCATAGTATAAGTGTGGGTATGGGTTTTGTGGGCTGTTTTGTTCATCTGCTGGTGATAGGAGGCTAGCAGGTTCTGTTTCCTTTATATCTATCAGACATTTTGCTGGGTGCTTACAAATACCATGTATCCTTTGCTCAGCTCTTGGCAAGTGCTCCATTGTTGGTTTGTTTCCTAACATTAGTGGAGCCTTTAGAACCTTGGACCCCTAGCCACTTGCTCACAGCATTTAGTCTGAGAATCCAGTGACCTCCCAAGCAGCAGCAGAAGTGCATATGGCTGGTAGGATCCCCTATGCTTGTCTGAGCACATGCCTCTCCTCTCTAACTTCTGTTCTCCTGGCCTACTTGGTCTTTTGCACACAAGTCTCCCTAACACAGTACCATTCTGCTACGTTCTCCTCGACTGCAAGACTCTGTCAGCCACATTATTCTGAATTTTCCCAGGCAGGATACTTCTATTCATAGAACTGTATGATAGTTGATTCAACAAGAAGGCCAGGCATTAAAAGTTCAGGTGTTAAAATTTGGTCAGACAACGAAGTATGTGGGTAGAATAGAAACACCATTCTTTGTATAGCTTGTTGCACGTGTAGTTCCAACCACTTAAAAACTTCCTTAGTCTGAAAGGTTGACCAGTGACTTGCTCTGTATAATACTGAATGAGGTTTTGGGGTTTTAGTGTGTTTGTTTGTTTGTTTGTTTGTTTTTAATACAGAGCTCTGTGTAGCCCTGGATGTCCTGTAGACCAGGCTCCAACTCTAACACCCACCTTCCTCTGCCTCCTGAATACTGTCATTAAAGGACATGTACCACCATGCCCTACCAAGTATTGGTCTTAATGCTACCATTTTCTATAGGTATAAACATTACCAAGTCGTCCCATTTGGTTTCTTGGCTTGCTGTACACAGTGAGACTTATTAGGCCTGTCCTTGTATCTCATGGTCATTTAACATAGTAAAACAGAAACATCCTTAAACTTCAAATTACCATACCCAAGGAAACTGCACTTATTGCCTTTATGCTCTGAAGTAAGGCTGAGCCCCTTCTTGTGATTTTTGAGGGTGATATTGGGCATGTGGGGAGGAGATCTTTTTGGAATAGGCCCCACTCACAGTCTTGTGAGGGCTGTGACTAGGATTGTAGTCACACTAAAGTGAAAATCTGGCAAGGAATTCAAAGTTAAAATCATCACAGGCTCTGATCTGAAATTATGTTTTTATTTCTCATTAACTGGGTTTTCAATGTTTGTAGCACAAAACCATGGTAGGGCAATGGTGACGCTTGAGGTGACGCTAAGGCCAGCACAGTTCAAGTGCAGAAGAGAAATCAGCTCACCGTAGCTTTCTTACTAAAAACCAAAAGTGTTAACTTCTCTGTCATGGGGTATAATAAATGGCTCGTTTTTAACATTGAATGGGGGACTCCTTGTTAACTAGTTTATCTGTTTAGCTTTCTGTTGGATGGTGTAACACGTGCATATAACTTTTTTAAATTTCTGTACTAAATACCCAGTGGTTTCTGCAGGTATAGTCTCACATTCTTTTTTTTTAAAGATTTATTTTATTTATTATATGTAAGTACACTGTAGCTGTCTTCAGACACTCCAGAAGAGGGCACCAGATCTCGTTACGGATGGTTGTGAGCCACCATGTGGATGCTGGGATTTGAATTTATCACCTTCGGAAGAGCAGTCGGGTGCTCTTACCCGCTGAGCCATCTCACCAGCACCTAGTCTCACATTCTTATATCAGGTTTATATGTGTTTATTTTGACCTAGGTCAAGTAGCTGACAGCAAGGGGTTATACTACAGAAGTGGCTTGGGGCTTTCCTATTTCTGTTACTATTATGTGAAAGCTCCCTATACTTACATGAGAGAAAACTGCTTAAAAGGAAAGTGTCTTAACCACTGATTTGCGTTTTTATACTAATTTTTTGCTATGGACAGTGTTTTATACTGTCAATTTTAAGTATCTACTTAGACAACAAATTAGAGTATCTTTTCCTCTTTATACGTTGGTTTTCCCCTACCTCAACTTAATTGTATCAAAGCACTAGAAAGCAAGCAATTAAAAGTTTTAAAATTTATCAGACAAAAAGTAATGCAAACAAGGGATATAGAATCTTGGAAACCATTGTTTGGCCAACAGTAATGATTTGCTGAAAAGGAGATACTGCATTTCATATTATGTCAGTGGGTGCTTCTTTTATGGGAAGGCTGCATTCAAAGTTTCAATCATTTTTAAATAATAGTTGTCAGTTACAACTGTACACAGGACTATCGATGCAAAACAGACTACAGTTTAGAGACCATATCCTTGGTATGTAAATTCATTTAAATAGATTTTAGAAAGTAATATTTTGATAATCCCTTTGAAGTTTAAGTTGTAAGATAATGTAATATTGTTGAAAGGAGTCTTATGTAATTTGTAAGTTGTTAAGGCATTTAATTAGAATATTAGATATTTTAAAGAAGCATAGTGAATGAAACTTCGATAATACAGATGATAATACCCAGTTAATCGTTTATACATTGTTTAGTATTTTTTATTGCTCATCATTAAGTTAAGTTACGTGTCTGGAAGATGTTATCATGTTTATATAGAGAAGGCATGTGCACTGAAAATGAACTAAAGTGTCTAAATACTGCCATGCAGATAGATACCTTATGCTATCTAGTTTCTTTTAATGGCCTGTCATATTTAATACAGATATATATTCACAAGTAAGACAATACAGTAGCAGTCCCTGATGAAGGTTTGCTGTACTACCTAAGACATGGCATAGTTTGTTTTCTTTTCAATGTGCATTACTGCACCTGAAGATCATTGATTTTTGACTAATACTCTTGATTTCAAGAAGCCAAATGTTCAGGCTAAGATTTTGTTCAAACTACAATCGGCTGTGAAGAGAGAAAGTCAACTGACAAAATGCCTCCGTCAGAATGGCCTGTAGGCAAGCCTGTGAGGAAGCATTGCCAAGATTAGTGGTTAATATGGAAGGGCCTGGCTGGCTCACTGTGGGTGGGGCCACCCCTGCACAGGTGGTCCGTGGATGTGTAAGAAAGCAGGATGAGCAAGCCATGAGAAGTATGCCTGGAAAACAGTCTTCCTCTGTGGTCTCTGCTTCAGTTCTTGCCTCATTTGTACCTCAGCCTTTCTCCTTCCTTCTATTATAGACCATAACATGAAAGGCAAAATAAACCCTTTCCTCCCCAAGCTGCTTTTGGTCATGGTGGTTATCACAGGAGTAGAAATGTAACTAAGATACCGAGTTATTTTAAACTTGTCTGTTACTGACGAACAATTGTTGTGGATCTTGTGGTTGCACTTGTCTTTTATACTCATTTTATGATCTATTTACTTTTTATTTTATGAGTAGGTGTGCACATTGCCTGAATAAATGCATGTGCACTGTGTGTGCACATCATGTGCACTGTGTGTGCACATGCCCACAGGCACCAGTCCTCTGCATCCAGAGGTTTAGGCAGTTGTGGGTTCTGGGAACTGTACCTGGGTCTTGTGTCAGAATAGAAAATGATCTTCACTGCTGAGCCATCTTTCCAGCCCCTGCTCTTAAGAGAGAGAGAGAGAGAGAGAGAGAGAGAGAGAGAGAGAGAGAGAGAGAGAGAGAGAGAGAGAGAAGAAATTCTTTAATAGGTGGGTGGTTGTTTTATTTTCTATTTTGCAGCTTTTATTTTAGAAAAATTAGACTATTGTTTTAGTATACATGGTCTGTATTAGTCAAAGTATCATTTTTTCCCAAAAATATAAGGTAGTATATATACATGTATGGATGTCTTCTAAGGTCAGGAGAATTACTTAGTGTCTGGGTAGATACCGATGAGAACAAAGTATGGAGACCCAGTGACTTTGCCTTTTTATATTTCACACAGCTTAGCTGATTTATCTTTCTTGGTTGTCTCTGTATTGTAATATAGTGGAGATTAAGTATTCTTTCCTAATCCCTTCTTTCTGAAAATAAGAGAGGATATATCTTACATTCTGATATTTGAAATAGAAATATATTGAAATAAGCAATCTCAATTTTATTGGTTATTAAACCTTGGTAAATGTATAAGTTATAAATAGCTTCCACAATGGTGTTATGTCTGAAAACCATCACTGTTTTTTTCCATGAAAGTATAATTTAAAAGGTTAAAATTTGATACAGATAATTTGAATTTGTAGATTTTTTTTGTACCCTAAGCCAAATGTTGCCACTTAATATAGCTGACCCAGGATAAAAACTTGATTCTAGTGTTAAAAGGTTTGGGACATGTTTAGGTCCAGGCAGGAGAAAGAAATCCCATGGTGCTTAGCTATTCAAAAGCTTCAGCTAGTCAATATAGAACACAGCTACAACTAATAAAGAGCCAGCGACTAGTTCTGCATTCCATTAAAGGCAGCACAGTGAACACCTCTGGGCTCTGCACATGGAAAATCAAACACATCCAATTCTAGAGTATATTAAGTAGGTATTGGATAATTGGTAAAACCTAGAAAAATAATAAGAATAGGTTAGTAATACATACAGTAGGAGCTGAAGGTCATTTGAAGCCCCCTCTTCTCTGCTACCTGTACTTCCATTTTCTTTGCCTTCAAATTTTCTGTATGCCTCTATTCTAACCCGACATTGAATCTCAAATACTGTCCTTCTTAAATGTTCTACTATAGCCTGCTATCCCTTCCTTTTTGCACATAGTAGAAGTCTTGCATGGTGGCTTCAATTGTGCATACATGCCAAAGATGCCCAGATCTATATTGTCAGAGATTTCGAATTTTTTGCTAAATTCTGAATTGTTCTTGCAACACCTTTATGATATCTCTACGTGGATGTCTTATAGGTGTTTCAGACTTACTGCCACTGTCATAAATTGCTAGCATTTTGCCTAAATGTGAGTCTTTGAGTTTCATAGATAGTATCTCTTCTGTACTCCAGGATGAAGCTGAGAGTTCAGGCTACGTATCCAACTCATGGTTGTCCATACAACCCGACTCCCATGGTCTTGGTTGATTTCCATTGCCCGATTACTGTTTGGCAACTCCACTCTTGTCTTCCTCTTGATCAGACTGCCCCATTTTTGCTTTTAATCTAAATTTATCCTGGCCTTTGAAATGATCTTAAATGACACCTCATCTGCTACATCTTCCCAAACTTCCCAGGCTGGTTTCTGTACTTGCCTTCTGTGAGCATATTTTCATAGCATTTTCTCTCACCAGTTTCAGGATCTGTACAGAGTACACTGCTGAGGCTGGCATCAATTTTTGTTGTATCCATCATAAACACACATAACAGGTGCCCAGTTCTTTGAAATGGTGTATATGAATGAATGAGTAGATTCAAAAGACGTGGACTAGAGTCACCTCAGGCTGCTAATGATGTGAGTGGGAGGGAGAGTGGGTTGGTTATTCCGACCATAGAAAGGCAGTCAGCAAATTCTGAGAGCAAAGCATGAGCTGTTTGCTTTTGACTATAGAAGAGAAAGCAGATTGACCAGAATGTACAAGGAAATAAATATTTGGTGTCAAACATTACAAGGTAAAATGAAAATATGATTTTTTGGATGGTCTGTTATGTTCTTGACTTGGTCTTTCATGGCTTTCTGAAAGACAGCATTCCGAAGACATTTGCCTGCTGGTGTGGGAGGATGTAAATAATAAATCTTTAAAGGTAAATCCTCTAGAAAGGCACACTTAATTAGGAATATTTTAATGAGAGCATGATTAACTTCAGTCAGAGTCTAAAGCATAACACATTTACTGATTTGATATTTACAGTTAGACCAGATGATCACAATGTATTATATTGATTTTATTTTTAATTAAAAATGCAATGTGCCTTAAGTCATTCTCTGGTCTTAAAAGCTCCTTCCAAGTCGATGTCTTCTATTAATTGTCATGGTTTTGCAATCCCCTTCCTGTGACCAGTGCATAAGAAGATCTCAACAAATGTTTATCTCACAGCATTGTAGAGTTGATGTCCTAGATACAAAAACACACATCTCTGTACTTTGAAGACTAGATGCCATTGTTAATATGTGGACAGGAATTTGGTGACTGTCCAGTTGTGGGATAGCAAGTACTCCATTCAAATGCAATGTACTGATCAAAGAACAGCATCTGTGGTGAGTGTCAGATGCATCACAACCTTTTGGAACAGAGTGTTGGAAGGTATCAGTTGAAGAACTTTGCAACGGAGGTAGCAGTTGACTGCTTAGTCGCTGAAGATTATTTTAACTCTATCAGGCTTTCATTGTTAACAAGGGAAGGCCTGTGGGTAAGACACCATCACAGGTCTTCTTTGGTCTTATCCAATGGCTTCCTTTTGTTTGTTTATTTTTATCTTCTTTCTCTGGCATTGCTCCTTCACGCCATATCATTCCAGCAAATGTAAACAATTTTTTAACAGCTGATTTGATATGCTTCCTCTGTGGGGTTATATACCGTTATAGCAAACTCCAAGGGTATGTATCACCTTTGGTTATTTTGAATACTGGTGAATTGAGTGTTATTTAAAGAAGTAGATCATGAACAGGGACTATGAAATAGGAAGTGGTTTCTTTTGTAGTGACATTTGTTCTAGTCATGCTGAATCAACATTTTGTAATTTTTATGTACAAACCTTAATTATTCCCTGAGAGATATATTTTCAATATGATTCCAAATAGCTTTGACCATTATGCTTTTAATTTTTTTATATATTCAAATAATTTTTTGAGACAGGGTCTCTCTGTGTAACTGGCTGGCCCAGGAGGTTGTTAGCCCTCTGCCTCAGCCCCTCAAGTGCTGTATTAGGGACATGTACCACCACACCTAGCTATTTTTTCTTACTTATGTTGTTAGGGGACTTTTGATTTATGTTGGGCAGCCCAGAGCAATGAGAGCAGTGTGCACTGAGTCAGGGATCTTTATGGACAAACACCTAATCTGGAGCAGCTCTGTGCCTGGCATGGAGATTTCATTTCATAATTTAATAACCCATATAACTCGTGTCTTCTGGGAGCATCATTGTCTACCAATGCAGGGTATTTCTGTTTAAATCCCCCCTTCTGTGTGTGTGTGTGTGTGTGTGTGTGTGTGTGTGTGTGTGTGTGCGCGCGCGCGTGCGCGTGCGTATCTTGTTTTTGAGTAGCTTTAAACTTGTGGACTCCTGTATGATTCTTCATGTATACTTGATTTTGAGTAACATACTCTCCCAGTTTCTCCTTTCCCCAGTCCCCATCTCCACTTTAAACCCTGAGTATGTCCCTCTGCCCTTCCCATCATGGCATCTGTTTCCTACTCTTTCTTCTAATTGACTTTTTAGGAGAACATAGGTTTCCATTCACAAGCATCCTTCATTTTCACCAACATCTTATTTCCTCATCTCCCACCCAACCTTGCTGCTTGCACTTTCTGCCCCTTATATTTCCCTCTGAACTTTCTTTTTGTCTATATCTTGCCCATCAGTGGCTTGTTTGTAGTTTCCTGGAGTCAATACATATTCCAGCTTAAAGAAACAAGAGATACCGACCTAGATGAGAGAGAGGGAGAAGGGGAGGGAAGTGGTAGGGAGAGGGGAGGGGAGGAGAAGAGAGGAGAGGAGGAGAGAAGAGGGAGAGAATACATGATATCCTCAAACATGGTAGTACTGGGCACCCAGTATTCACTTTTCTTAGAGTATTATGTACTGAGGGGACCTTGTTCTAGCTTAAAAGTCCAGAACTTTAATATACTATATAAAGGAATTTTGAATTTCAGTTAGAGTTGCGTTTTCTACATTGTGCTATGCCCAAATCCTTTTATTCATTGTAGTGGTTTGAGCACAGTGTGGAAACATGTATTGGAAGCTGGGTGCTTTCTCTCGAGCTAGGGTATTAACCTTATTATAGCATACTGTTACATAGACTTACCTTGTATTATGCATACAGATGTATGTAATCCTTCATCTGACTCACTTCTTCGATTTATCATCTCAGATGAATGCATGGGAATTTACATATATACCTCATATGGCCTATGTGCATTGGAGCAATAGGCTGTCCTGAGTTTGTACCATGAGAATACTCTAAATGAGAATATTCAAATTCTTTTCACAGGGATTTTTCTGATCCACACTAAATTAAATTTCTGAGTAAATAATGATAAAATACCCGCTAAATGAGATATTAGATATAAAATGTCTTTCATGGGCTCAGTTTTCTCTGCAAACATGATAACTGGTGTTTGGATGTTCAGAATCCATGTAAAGCTTTATATGACATCACACATCTGTATTTTGGTGACTCTGTGGTGAGATGGCAGGAGGAGACAGGGGAGTTTCCCAGCCACCCTACCATAAAGGGTGGCAAGCAAGAGACCCTGTATCAGTTAGGATGGAAGGCAGACACTAACACTTAAAGTTGCCTCCTTGCTTCCACATGGCTATACACATTAGGTCACACAAACAAACACAAATGAACACACACACACACACACACACACACACACACACACACACACATGCACAAAGATGTATTAGAAATGCTATTGTTTAAAGTTGTGCAGAGTAGCTCATGCCTGTAGTTTTAGCCATTGTGAAGGCTGAGGCAAAAAAAAAAGTGTTGTAAAACTGAGGCCACCATGAGCTACAGAGAATCCCTGTCTCAAAAAAAAAAGTAAATAAATTAAAACATTTAAAAATGTGTTGCTAAAGTGTATGTCTACTGTAGTATTAGATCAAAGAAGTGTTGACATACATTGGTATTTTTATGCAAATTTAGGAATGATAAGGATATATCTTAAGTATTTTAGAGAGATATTTATTACATTTCTGCATCTTTGCTGAAATCAAAGGTATAATAAAAGTAATCAAAATCATCAAAGGAATTGAACATTACCACCCCATTCTAGCTCAACACATATTCACCCAGTTCTAGGTCAGTGTGTGTATGTGCATATATATATGCTATGTATATTATATATATATATATATATGAAGAAGAAAGATAAAATAAGGAAGTTTGACATATAGTTTGTATGTATATGATACATGATACATTATATATATATATATATATATATATATATATATATATATATATATAATGAGTTCTTTAACTCACAAGAAAACTGAGTGTCATTGCATTTTGTTTGCTGCTGAAATTGTAGTAATTAAAGTATATTTCTTATGCCAGTGTTTTGAAAATTATCTGAAAGATAAGGCATTCTCTTTATACTTGGGATGGCAATGACATAAGACTAACTCTGGAAGCTCATACTGACTTTTGTTTTCAGCTACAAATTTAAAGAGACTGGCACTTGCCCTTATTATATGAGGTGCAGATAAATCTCCCCATAAAATTGGTAAGATTTTTAAGATGGAAAGATGGAGGTGTTCCTTTTTCTGTTTTTTGGACACTCAGCTAAAGGGAGCCTGGTGCCCCCTCTCCCTGCCTCAATTAAAAGATGCACTCTTTGGCTTGGAGTTTCTACTTTTATTCCTCTCAGGAAGAATTAATGGGTAATTTGGGGAGCTTTGGGCATTTTTAATGTCTCTCAACCTTTGCTTTCTACGCCTCCACATTCCAGGCAACAGAAATATGAGAGAGCCTCTGATGAATTTTCCCAGAAGAGATAAATGGAACCCCCATGTTCCCAGCCAGTCATGGCTAGAGAGGAGTGATTTTGCTTTTTCTCTTTTGGCCTTTGGGCTCTCTCACTCCTGCTGGGCGTATCCAACTCTGTGTCATCTCCCTCAGGGCAGCTCCCAGGGAGAGGTGCTGCATAGATGTAGGTAGACAAAACTTGGCATGAACTTCTTCTGAAAGAGCTAGCCTCTCAGGGTGACTTTAGCTCTTCTCATTTTATGTGAGTGGCTGCGTGTAAGTTATTTAATTTAGTTGTAGGCTCTGAGGAGTTACAGACCAAACAGAAACTGTGGATGAGGCAGAAGAGCATATTTAGAAAGGCAGAGGATGCTGCGTTGGCTGTGCAGTCCCGTAAAGTTTGAGCACCCCCTGTTATTTTCCCTTCAGCACGATGTTACAATATGCTTTGTTCAAGCCTAAATGAACCTTTTCATCTGGTAATTAACATTTTACAGTGTTTCTCTACCACCATATATTTTTGTTTAGAAAATTAAGGCCCAGGGCTGAAGTCAATGAATTAAATGTTTGTTTTGCGAAGAGTATATTTAAACCCATAAGAGATGATTAATGGGTGAAATGGGAAGGTTAAAAATCGTTTAATTAAAAAAAATAGATTAATTCCAGCTTCCTTGATTTCCCCCCAGCAATATTTTCACACTTTTCTTGTATTTTATTTCATACTTAGCATTCATTTAAAAATGCTTCTCAACTGTCTTTTATTGACACTAAATGACAGATAGAGCCATTGAGTATTTTGTGGCTCTTGCTGTGATGTGGATTGTTACCTCGGAGTCCGAGAGATCCAAGGCCAGCAGATACTCCTAGCACATGCTAGCTGAGGGATACTCCTAGCACACACTAGCTGAGGGGTTCCTCCATTCTGCTTCTGGACTCTTTTTCCTCTAATCCAACCCTCTAGGGTCTCTGTTTTCAAGAATGTTTCATTCACTTTAATTAATTAATTGCTTAATTAAGATAGCATTTTTGATCTGGCTTGCACCAGGAAATACAGAGGTGCAGTAAAATTAACTACAATTATATGATTCTGTAAGTTATTGGCAAGTTTATTAAACTTTCAGGAAGCTCCATTTTTTTAATGTACATGTCACAGTAGTTTTTAATTTATCTGTGGTGATTTTCAATTACTGATAATACTGATAGAAAAATTTATACTGTTTGGATCAGATAAAAATTAGTATAGACTCAACTTTTGATTAAATGCAGCCTGGACTCAGAAAGGTTCTTGCTGGCACTTCTGTACTGTTGTTGCTATCCTTTCTGTCTTCAGCACAAAGACAGCCTGGATGGGGACTCAGCCCATCTTTCTAATCACAGATGAACAACAATAAGGTGGATGGTTTGAAAATGTCAGTCAGCATGATGGTTCCAATCTGTCTTTAGAGATCTCAAAGGCAGCAAGAGGGAGTTTAGGTGCACTGAAGAACTTTGAATTAGAAAGGCTATGTGTGGAAGGCTGTGAAAATGAGGGGGAGAGGGAGAGGGAGAGGGAGAGGGAGAGAGAGAGGGAGAGGGAGAGGGAAGGAGTCAGTTCTGTGCACACACTTTTACCCTGGTCAAGAGAAAGTTAAAAATAACCACTAACAGAGCATTCATTAGCTGGCTGTCCACCTTACAGAGTGAAAATGCAATTTTTATCTTAAAGTACGCTCTTTTAGGAGAAAGCAAGCAAAGAAAAATTAAAGGTTTCATTTGGTGGACTCTGGAAGCTTGGAGGAGAATGATCATGGTTTCTTCTTGGGCTGGACATGTGTCAGTCAGGATGCTGGCTGTGGGGTATCTATCTGCTCTGTGCACTGGGCCTGGCACTGTTTCTGGTGTCCAGTTGGTACACAGCATTCACTTCAAGGATGCACACTGAGGCGCATCATGCTTGCCAATGCCAGGGACTATACAGGTTTTGTAATTGTCCTATGAAGTTTTATGTTTTGTATTGATAACTTGTAATGATCAATGCTGTCTATTTTTCATGTGATTTAAATGGTTTTCAATGGTTACAGAATGATACACACACACACACACACACACACACACACACACACACACACACACACATTGATTTGGCTCTTGTTGGTAGAATTCATCTGAATACTTGCTATGGGTATGGATACTTTAAAGTACTGTCCAAATTTTATGATTTGAATAATTCTTTACTGTTGATGGCATTGGTCTTACAAGTGCCAATTCCTTCCTCTGTGTTCCATAGCTACTGTAGTCCATAATATAACCCCAAAGCCTAGTGACATGCTCAGTTCCTGGGACCCATGTGGTTGAAGGAGATAGCTTCTCATCTGTTGTATTCTGTCATCTACATATGTTGTCATTATATATGAGCTTACTGCCCCAAATAAATAATGAAATAAATTTAATTAAAAATAAAACTAACTTAGAGATACCATGCATTTGCTCTTGCTGTATGTGTTAGGAAGAGTATTGGTTTAGGAGGTATTTTTACATGTATGCCCTGAACCTGTGGTAGATAGAGTACAAATCCAGGGGCATGAGATGATAGTTGAGGGTACATCTGTGTGAAGTTGAATATTCCTAAAAAGCTGTGCAAAAAAAATGTCCCCCATGGTTTAATACTTTTCCCTCATCTTTAAGATTTTTTTACTATCCTTTGGTTGAA
This sequence comes from Mus minutoides, assembly GCA_902729485.2. Taxonomy (NCBI): domain Eukaryota; kingdom Metazoa; phylum Chordata; class Mammalia; order Rodentia; family Muridae; genus Mus; species Mus minutoides. The sequence goes on along the minus strand of LR750216.1, from coordinate 716,032 downwards.
TAAACAACAACAAAACCACAACAAAATTCAGGAAAAAAATCTAAATATCTCCTGATAGTGGAACAATATCCACCAGTCTTGCTCTAGGAGGGAAATTAGATTGAGGGAGAAGTGGGGATATCAAAATGGTAATTCTTTGAATATCTGTTGGGGTGCAAAGAGTCAAATCTCATTTGGGTATGAGGTTTTTAAAGGCAGGAGGATCCATCTTCTGTTCTACACTGGGGAGGGGAGAAAAGAAGGGAAAGGAGATTGGATTTAGTGTAGGATGCCTTGGAAGAATCAGGCTCCAAACAAGATCCATGTTGCCTTTTCTGTGACCTGGGAGTTAGAGCAGAGGGGTGGACTTCAAAGCCAGGGATGACCTGTGCTCACTCTTTCATGGGAAAGTCATTTGCCCAGGTCATTGAGGCTAGTCAGCTCATACTCTAAAATGTTTCTGATACTCAAATTAATTTTCTATCACCATTCTTTCCATGATAGGAGTCCTTACTTCTTGCTATGTTGTCTTGAGACATAAAATGGTGGACTATAATCTAAATATTCTACTTTGGTTGCTCTTTGAGTCTTGCATTTCATCTTTTTGAAGTAACATTTTATTTGTAAAGAACACATGCATTTAGTCACTCTTTTACCACTAGCTTATTTGTTGAGTATGTCACAGTGTCCTGAGGGTGGTTCCATAGCTTCTACAGCAGTTACTTGCCAGAGGGAGCCTGGGACCGCCTCCATGGTCAAGAAGATGGTCAAGAAGCCCTCATGAGACATTAGCCAAATATTGGGCCTTTGAAAAGAACACAAGTTTAAACATTCAATTTAATTGTATACATATTTACTTAGCAAGTATTATATATTAGGTACTGAGTTATATTGCCCAACATAAAATCTATTAGCAAAATAAATAATTTTTTAAAAGTATTTTCAGTCAAAGCTTAATGGCATGAATTTGGTGTTTTGGCTTAAATTTGCACACCAGGAAAGGAAAAATTTTATTTCGAGATGCTAAAGATGGAGAGTGTGTGATACCTTACATATTCTCCTTTGTTCTCTGAACATTTGACTGCCACTGACACAGACTGCAGTTTTGAATGGAAAGGACTTCAGACCTTCCTCTTTCTTTATTTAACCAAAGGTTCCTTTGAGCTGATCACTAAATCTACTGTGTGCTAATATGTAAAACTAGAAATCGGTTTTTGAATTCTGTTGTCTGTTTTTTAATTGAAAAATTTATTTTGTTTATATTAACTATGCAAAATATTTATCTTGTTAGTGATTGCTAATTTAGATTATGAAATATTTGAAGTGGAGTTCATATTCAGATAATCTTTGGAGGTGTCAATGCAAAAGGGCCATGGGTCTGAGGCTCGTAGGTATAGTTCGTTGATGAACTGATGAGTGTATTTTGAAAATCAGAAAACACATTTTGGAGACCAAATATTATTATGTGCAAATCAGTCTATTTTCTTATGTTTTATAAGTTTAACTGTTGTTACTGTATAGATTCAATATCTCCCATCCCTGACTCCTACCACCCTATCTCTCATGTTCATAATATAATGTATTGAAAAATTATATCAAATCCTATTTAACATGGTTGCTAAGGAAATGCCTATAGAAGTGACTCAGGAGCTCCCTTGTATAACTAAGAAAAACATTTTTTATAAAGGCACAGGAAGGATTTTGACATGTGGGCTTCTGTCTTGTGGGTTCTATTATCTAGGAATGGAGGATTCTTTCTCATCTACAGGGTCCATTCTATGGTGTGCTGTGTACAGTCTCCTGAGGAGTCGCACGGTGAACAGACATGCACAGCAGAGTTAGAGCAGTACTTCCTTCTCTTGCAACTTGGGTGTGGTGGAAAAATAACCCTAGGCATCAGTTGGTAGCTGTCCTGACCAGTCCTCGGGAAGAGCAGTTATTCAAGTGGGAAGGGGTGAGGCCACAGATAAAAGGCACTTAGTTCTTTACTGCCCATAGTAGGAGACACACTAGCCTTTCCGTGGTACCCAATATAGGATTTCATCTTTTCATATTTCTGGGTGAATGCGCAGAATGTGTTTTTCCCTTCATCTGTGAGAGTGACTTGTACATTAGTTTGGTTTTTTTTTTTAATGGGAAACATAATATTCCAGTTGATTATGCTTCCACAATAAACAACATTTCCTCATTCAGTTTGCAAATATTCAAACACTTAGTAGATGGTGCTCTGAATACCATGCCAGGTACTTCTTATGACAAACAAGAATCTGCCCACAGTGTAAGGACACACAGAAGGGTTGCTTCACATTAAAGCATGGCCGCTTTGCTGAGGAATTTTTCTTATAAATTTAAAAAGGCAAATTAGCTCTCAGAACTAAAGACAGAACTAAGGAGAAATTAAATATCAATGTTGGTAATAAAGTTGCCAAAGTATTCTTGAATACTCTTGGATATTTCTATGAAGAGGGATTTGAGTATTTTATAATTTGTATGTAGAATAATTTAGATGCGTCTATTCCCGTGGGAATGAGTGTTTGTGGATTGTAAAGAGCAGATTTCTTTCTCTAATAACTATATGACAGTAGAACTGTTGAAATCAAGTGGGAAATTGTTACAGTCGCCATTGAAGTTAGTTAAATAATTTGTGCTCTATGAAAGACACTATGATTTATTATGTACTCTTTGAGGAATAACTTCAACTCTTTAGAGAGAAATGACCTCTGATGGCAGCTTTTCAAATCCAAAAGCAAAAGGCGCATGCCAGGAGATGCACACCATGCTACAAAAGCTCAATTGCTGTACATAGTCTGCTTGCACAGGGGTTGTAAGAGTCTTAGATTGCGTTTTCTGTGCAATTCTTGCAGTGCCTTAAGGTAATGGAAGTAATGGAAGCTCAGCGAGTACTTGTTGTCTGGGTTAAGCACATACACTGCTTCAGCTATGTCCTGTTGGAGGAGCTTGCTCTTTACAACGATGACAGCAGTTTCCGCCAAGTAGCCCTCCTCGCCGAAGTGACACAGGTGGAAGCAAAGCCCCCTCTCCTCTACATAGATTTTCTGCTGTTTCCATATCACTGTATTTTGGGCATACATACACACTCACGCAAGTGCACACACACACACAAAACATGCACACACACACACACACACATATTCACATATATACATACACATACACACACAAACACACATACACACATATATCACACAAATACATACACACAAACACACATATACACATTCACATAAACATGCGCACATACATACACACACATAGACATACATACATACACACATACACACACACATACACTATACACAACCACATATATACCACACACATATACATACACATACAACACATATATACATACACAAACACACACATACATACATATACACACATATACATACACACACATACACACACATATACCACACACACGCACACATACACATGCACACACATACACACACACATGCACACACACACACCCTTTCCTATACAGGCCTTATTCTTTATATTATCACAATCCTGACACTCACGCTTTTCATCTTCACCTTCACTTTCTGTCCAACTCTGGTCAAGCTGCTCCAGAACAAATCCTCTATTGGCATAGAAGACAATCTGCCTTTCTCTTAAACAGTGTTGTTGAATGTCAGCAGCTGGCATCAGGGAACAAACTTGCCCAGTTTAGGCAGCCTATTTTCCAATTGTTCACATGCCTTCTCTTCCTGTACCTGTGAGCCCTCTTCTTTCAGGATAGCCTTTAAGTGGTGTACTATAGAGTTCCCTGCTACTTGTTCAAATGAGAGTTTGAAGCCATCCAGTTTCTCTATGTATCAGCTCCTTGCAGAGGTGTGTGAAGGATTACACGAGTTAATATTTGCTGCACACAGACAACTGTTAAATATAAATATATAATAATAACTACTAAATCATTTGCCAAAGACATGTGGAGGGCAATGTTAGCAATGATATTTAAACACATATGATTATTAGTATTTTTTGCTTTTAATGGAAAGATTTTTTTAATAATGTAGGTGAGTGCTTAGGAAAACCTTATGAGTTCCAGGAATAACTTTTCATACTGATAGTTAACATACTACCATAGAAGGCCAGCAAAAGTAACTAACATGCAGAAATCTCATTTCACAGATTGGCGTGTCTGGGAAGTGTCTTAAGCTATGATTCAGCGGCCTCGAAGCATTTTCTAGCAGACCCAGAGCTAAGCCCATTCATTGTCCCACCAGTCATGAAAATTTACTTTTTATGTTCCTTCAGAAAATTCACTTCCTGTTCTTGTTCCAGGGGCCAATGGGTCCTTTATACTGCTTGCTATTTATGTTTCTGAGAATTCCTTCTAAGTGTGTATAATCCTGATTGGCTTAAAGCTTGCCTTCTGATTGCTCAGCTTGACTGTCTAGGTTAATCATGGTATTAATGTGTTAAAGCTCTTTCCTTCCTAGAATAATGAAGGATCACGATTACAACTTTTAAAGATACCATGTGAATCCCGAAGTTTTAAAACACGTTTTATCTGAAGGACCTTTGCAGTTTCTCTCAGACCCACGTATTACAATCTATGTGGGCAATGATATCGTTACTTGAGTTAGCTTGGGTGACATTACTGTAATGGCAACCAGCATTCCTACCCTTTTACAGCTTAGATTCTGACGAAGCAAGTATATAACATGATGAATTAGGATGCATGAATACAGAACTACATTATCATTCTGCCACTCACTGTGTGATCATGGTATATTTTGGAACCTTGCTGTCATTTCAGGGTCTCTACATGTGATGGGAGAATAATAAAAGTACAGTATAGGGCTATTGAGTTAATATATATGAAGTGCTCAAAGAAGTGCCTGGCCCACGAGTGCTGTGTAAGCACTTACTGTTATTGATTAGTTGTATGGCTTCCCCTTGAGTAAGGGCATAAATAGGGAGGGAAACAGGGCAGGAGAATCAAGGATGATAAAGCTGCAGTTTCAGATAGGATAATCAAGAGAGTTCTCCCCGAGGAGGGGATAGTTTAAATAGAGCTCTGAGTGGAAGAGAAAAGGAAATATTCTAAGAGAATTTCAGGCAAAGAGACAGTTAGGGACAGTGTCACAGATTGACACAGTATGCATTTTTTCCTACTTGCATGCAAGTAATATAACATGAATGTTATATTACTTAAGAAATAATTATGCAGGGATCATTGCAGAAAGGGAGTAGAAAAGATCAGGGAGTTTGCTGTGTGACTGGATCTCCTATGACTGTTAGAAGCTGTATCATAAAGTTCAACTACACAGGAGCTGAACAAGGACAGCAACCACAGGGAGGCTAAAGTGGACTGTAGGAGACCATGGGGCTTTATCCCTTCACAGTGAACCTTAGACAACTAAACCATGTTGAGACCAAGTGGAATGAGACCTAGGGAAGTGCGCACCAATTGGTTGTCAGTGCCAAATCATCAGCTCTTAAAATGCAATCCAAGTACCATTATAGTCTTATAAATATAGTCTTTATTGTATTATAAATATATAGTCTATATTTGTGCATTTAGGAATATATGTGTAGCATCTGTGGGGATGTTGAGAATGATGTTCATGAGGGCAGCTAGACACTAGAGTATACAGGAAGACTATGAGCTAAATCTTTTGATGTATGAACAGAACACTTAAGATTGAGGCAGAACTATCCAAAAGGAGAAAATAAACCACAGAGAATCTTCACACCTTGGAAGGAGAAGGATTTGGTACACTTACAGCACATGTGCACCTTTCAAGTTCCACAAATTCTTCAGTCAGAATCCATGGACCATTACTTATACCTCAGACCACCCTGGTAATCATAATCTTCTCATGGCCATCTTCCCCATGTNTGCTTGAACTAAATTAATAAAGAACTTCAGTGCCCAATGTTAGAGTGTTTTTGAGAAGGGATGATTTTTAGAGTTATCAATGGGAAGAGTAGACTTGGATGGTTTCAGGCTGTGTTCTAAAACAGTGTTCATGCTGCCCTCAAGGAAATGGGATGCATGTTTTATAAATAGATAACTAAGGTTTTACTTATTTATTCATGGCATTTGTGCTTTCTACTCTGTTCCCCAGTTTATGAATAATGACTCAGAAACATTTATTTATGAATAAATGCCTAGGCCATAAGCTGAGTTTTGTTCTCCAGATAGCTTTCAACTTATTAACCCATCTATTCTAACCTGATTCAAGCCACATGGCTAGACTCTTCTCCTTAGTTTTACAATCTGTGCCCAGTGAGTCTAGGAAGAATCTTCCTACCTCTGAATAACTCCAAGAGTTCCAGTCTCTAAACTAGAACTCCCACCTTTGATTTCCTGCCTTTTGCTGATAGGCCATCAGCTTTTTATTGAGAGGTGATGCTTCAACACAGTATATAAGAGAATATAAGAGATTCTGTCTTCAGTCTATGTGATAGCAGTTCAGAGAGCTAGAAAGGGGTGGAGAAAATGGGTGAAGATTGTGTAGGTCTTCATGAAACAAAGCTTTGAGCTGTGGGTTACTAAGTAGTGAAAAGTCACTGGGAAAAGGAGTTTGGAGAGACAAGAGTCTGTATAACAAATATCCATGGAGAGGTCTAGCTTAGAATGGATGAGATAAGACTGTAAAGAACTCTGTGTAGTTCAAAACACAGCAGCACTAATGATAGGGTGACATATAAGCTTTGAACACATGATGCATTTAAAAAGTAGAGCTAACAAGATCTTCTCAGGTTTGATTAGTGTGAATGAAAGGATCCAGCTCTGTTTCAGTTAAAGGCCATGTGCTCTTTGCTGTGATGGTGTGTTCTTATAAGAGGAGATCGACTAGACTAGGAATTAATTTTGGAGCATAAGAACTGAAGTAATCATTAGATATACAGTTGGGCATAGTGATCACATAGTTTAATATTTGTATTTAAAACTCATGAAGCATAGATGCTAGAGCTATAAATTTAAAGTAATGAAGTAATCAAATACAAATATTTTAAGAACTTATGCAATTGGGATTAGATTAAAAACAGCAGATAGGGCAGAGGCAGTTGTAGAAGATTGTACTGTGAGATTGTTAGGTTTATTTATTTATTTATTTATTAATTAATTTATTTATTTATTATTGCATATGTGTGATGAATAGATAGATGGATAGATAGAGATGGGAAGGACATGAGCTATGGTGTTTATGTAGCAGACAAGTTTGGAATTGATTCTCTACTTCTTTTACGTGGGGATCAAATACCCCTTGACAAGCTTGTCCAGAGAGGGTCTTTAACCTGCTGAGCTATCTTGCTGGCCCATCAGAGATTCTAACCAGAAAGGAGGAGAAAGAGCCTAACAGGGAGTGACAAGTGAGCTAGCATGAACCCATCCAAATGTGGAATATTGAATGACAATAAGAGAAACACATTTAACCAAGATAATGAAGGGTCTGTCACTGACTGGACAGTGTGGGAGCCAGTCATGCCCTAATTAAAACTGGGCTTCTTTTCATTTTCTCTTTTTTTTATTCGATATTTTCTTCATTTACATTTCAAATGCTATCCTCAAAGTCCTCTATACCCTCTCCCCAACCTGATTACAAACCCACCCACTCCAGCTTCCTGACCCTGGCATTCCCCTCTTCTGGGGCATATGATCTTCATAAGACCAAGGGCTTCTCCTCCCATTGATGGCCAAGTAGGCCATCCTCTGCTACATATGCAGCTAGAGACACAGCTCTCGGGGGTACTAGTTAGTTCATATTATGGTTCCTCCTATAGGATTGCAGACCCCTTTAGCTCCTTGAGTACTTTCTCTAGCTCCTTCATTAGGGGCCCTGTGTTCCATCCAATAGATGTCTGTGAGCATCCACTTCTGTATTTGCCAGGCACTGGCATAGCCTCACAAGAGAGCTATATCAGGGTCCTGTCAGCAAAACCTTTCTGGCATATGCAATAGTGTCTGTGTTTGGTAGTTGTATATGGGGTGGATCCCCAGGTGGGGCAGACTCTGGATGGTCCTTTCTTCCATCTCAGCTTTGAACTTTGTCTCTGTAAGTCCTTCCATGGGTATTTTGTTCCCCATTATAAGAAGGAACGAAGTATCCATACTTTGGTCTTCCTTCTTCTTGAGTTTAATATGTTTTGAAAATTGTATCTTGGGTATTCTAACTTTCTGGGCTAATATCTGCTTATCAGTGAGTGCATATCATGTGTGTTCTTTTGTGATTGGGTTACCTCACTCAGGATGATATTCTCCAGATGCATCCATTTGCCTAAGAATTTCATGAATTCATTGTTTTTAATAGCTGAGTAGTACTCCATTGTGTAAATGTATCACATTTTCTTTATTCATTCCTCTGTTGAGGGACATATCTGGGTTCTTTCCAGCTTCTGGCTATTATAAATAAAGCTGCTATGAACATAGTGGAGCATGTGTACTTATTACAAGTTGGATCATCTTCTGGATATGTGCCCAGGAGTGGTATTGCTGGGTCCTCAGGTAGTAAGTACTATGTCCAATTTTCTGAGGAACCTCCAGACCGATTTCCAGAGTGGTTGTACCAGCTTGCAATCCCACCAACAATGGAGGAGTGTTCCTCTTTCTCCATATCCTCACCAGCATCTGCTGTCACCTCAACTTTTGATCTTAGCCATTCTTACTGGTGTGAGGTGGAATCTCAGGGTTGTTTTGACTTGCATTTCCCGGATGATTAAGGATGTTGAACATTTTTTCATGTTCTTCTCAACCATTCGGTATTCCTCAGTTGAGAATTCTTTGTTTAGCTCTGTACCCCATTTTTAATAGGGTTATTTGATTTTCTGGAGTCCATTTTCTTGAGTGCTTTGTATATACTGGATATTAGTCCCCTATCTGATTTAAGATTGGTAAAGATCCTTTCTGAATCTGTTGGTGCCTTTTTGTCTTATTGACAGTGTCTTTTGCCTTACAGAAACTTTGTAATTTTTAAAAATTTTTAAAGTTTTTTTTTAACTTTGCAATTTTAAAGAGGTCCCATTTTTTGATTCTCAATCTTACAGCACAAGCCTTTGCTGTTCTGTTCAGGAATTTTTCCCCTGTGCCCATATCTTCGAGGCTTTTCCCCACTTTCTCCTCTATAATAAAACTGGGCTTTTAAAAAAGTGAATCAAAACAAAACACATCACAAGTAGGTTCAACCAAGAATGGGTAAATTCCAGGATGATTTGTCTTTTGAGCAGTTTTGATATAAGTGGAACAAAACAAGGAGCATCACTTAGAGACAATGTGGGGGCCCCCCCTTTTTTTTTAAGAGAAACAGCATTGTAAGTTTATGCACTCTCTGAAAGAGGGTTATTAAGGGTTTAAGAGAAATACTTTGTTGATGTGAAGGAGTAAGGATAAATTCAGGACTGAAATTCTTGGAGAGGGGATAAACTCCAACAGCAAAGCAAGGGTGGGTTATAGGAATGTCTGTGTAGTCTGAGAAGTAGGCCGTTCGTGCGTACAGAGACAGTGATAGATGTGGAGGTTGTGAAATCTGTGGGAACTTTCTTTTGATTCCATCTCTCTTAAGAACATATATAACAAGCTGAGGTCAATGAGGACAGACATCTCAGAAGGAAGGGGACAATATGAACCAGGACCTCCAGACAATGAGTTGATGAATCGAGTTGTTAACAAATACTGAGTATTTATTTGAGGCTCGAGATCATACTTTTAATTTGAGTATATGTGTATGCCTGTGTGTGTGTTACATATGGTGTGTGTTTGTGTCTGATATGCACAGGTGTAGGGTATGTGTATGCACATGCTCATGTGTGAAGGCCAGAGAAGGATGTGAGGTGACTTGATATGATGTCATTTTTTCTTATTCTCTTGAGATGGGTCTCTTGCAGAACCTGGAGCTGGCCATTTCAGTGGCAAAAGCTAGTCCACAAACTCCAGAGGTCTGCCTGTACCTTACACACTTCTGATGCAGCAGGGATGTGCATGCATTTGACCTTAGGCTCTTAAGGTTGAAGAGCAAGTGCCCCTGTTCATTGAGTGGTCTCCCTATCTCCATGTTTTGTTTTGTGAAGTTGAGCTGTTTGAGTCTAGGCATAGGACAAGTATAGAGTTGGGTTTAACCAGAGCTGGGGATTTGTCAAATGAAGTAGGACACACTAAAAGAGAAGACATTCCAAGGACCCACGAAGTGCTTGATTCTAGGGTATCACCATTAGGGAATATAAGTGAGAAAGTAGAGTCGGGGACTTATAGATGCTTCTGGGATGAAGGACTGTGTGAAGTGGATGGTAGTATAATGATCAGAATAACCAAAGATGATTTTGAGCAAGTAGAATATTTACTGTTGGGAATTGACAACATCAAAATCTGGCAGGTGACTTCCACGTGATGTTTCAGTGGACTAAATTTTTTAAAATAGATATTTGCCCCCATGACCCAAGAAGTTCTCCCAGACTTATATTCAAGTAACTAGGAATGGTTACAAAGGTAGCTGTAAAGAGAAAGCAAACATCTCCTGGGTAGCAGGTAATTCCAGGAAACTGCAAGACCGGTGGTAGGTATACGGGTCTACCTATCTATCTATTTTGAGACTTTCAGGATTTTCTAGAAGGAAGAGAGTTTAGCATCTATAGTGCCCAGGTAACTTCCCTAGGGTGTCATAATATGCATCAGACAGCTGTTAGATGCAGATTGAAGTCATTTTGTATGGGAGATGAGAATCCCTCAAAGTTAACTTAAACTTGGGGTAAAATGTTATGCATTTCATAATATAATTGCAGCTAAAACATGAAGGGTCAAAGAGTTACTGTCAGATGAGGGATCTAGAAGTTGCTTTGTATTAAAGAATTGTTTTCCAGTAGTGAAGGAGGGATGGGATTTTAGCATTGAGTACAACAGTATACATAGGCAAGAGACCCACAGAAGACTCGAGTAAAGACAGGAGAAAACAGGAAGGAGTCTATTTTAATATACAACACATAGGAGAAGTGGAGAGCTGAGACCACCTAACGGTGGTCAAGTAAGGAATTCAATGCGAAGCCCAGACCTCCCTTTTCATTTTTAGGCAGGAAAATAGTGAGTTAAGAATTAATAATGTAGCCACATATTTGAGAAAAACAATAACATGGTCAAACATGGGCTTTATTAAGATAAAGTGCAGCCATGCATCCAGTGAGAGAGAGTGGGTTAGGAACACGGAGGACAGACAGGTATAGCACAGGCTGGTGTGTGTTGTAGTTGTTACACAGCGGGTTTTGCTTGTATTGTTTCATAACTTGTAAACACCAGTGTGGCTGCTAGTGCTAGTACCAACCCATTGAGAAGAGGTGGGTGGGTATGAATTAATGACACTAACAGATTGGTCCAAGAGTGCTCTATTCACTGGAAGTGGCTCTAAGGGGCAAGATCAGAGCAATGTTTTGACCTTGGCTGGCTCTGAAGAACCTGTCATAAGGATCAATACAGGACACAGGAAGACCAGGATCAAATGTACATGGAAAGATTATCAGTCTGTTTTTTCTGTATTGAGTCTGAGATGCTTATTAGCATCCCAATAAATTCATCAGAGAAAAAAAAAAAAAAAATATATATATATATATATATATATATATATATAGAGAGAGAGAGAGAGAGAGAGAGAGAGAGAGAGAGGCCAAAGGAACTAGAGAAGAAAGTAGCATTAATGATAGCATCCTGTGGCATATTTATACTGTAAGGATCAGAAGTCACAGTTGAGGATAAGGTGACCAGCAGCTAGCTGGAAAGTAAGCCAGGAGACTAAAATGATAGTCAATGTAAAGGAAAATTAAGGATGAGAGTGTTGTTAGGTATTTTCAAAAGACTCAAGAAAGAACACAAACTACAAATATGCGGCTGGATCTTGTACCTTGTACAATTATAATTGATTAATGGTAGCAGAGCTACAACAAAGAGAACCACAGTAGCTTCGCCCTGATCATTGACCAACACCCAGCATCAGAATAGCAATGTCTCACTACCAGGAAGGATGCGTACAGTACACCCTGATGCAGATGTTTGTGGCCACTTACCATGCATGCAAGAGTACAACTCATTCAAACATGCCTTGATGGAAGCAGTAAATTATGGCTTAATATCATGGATGATTGTAATATTGAAACAGGAGTCCTTAAGACAAGATCAGTTTACATTAAATATACTTGGTTTAAATGTAATTGTGTGGAATATGGGATTCTGAATTGGTCCTAGAATAGTAAAAGGATAGTAGTAGAGAAATGGGTGAAATATACATCAATTTATAGTTAAACAGTAAAATTCATTCCTTAGTATAATGTAGCATATAAGATTATTATTAAGAGAGTCACCATGAACTGCAATGGACATGCCAAATGATTTTGCAATATATCTGTAAGTAATCTCCCAATTTTAAAATTGGTTTATTTTTCAGAAAAAAACCCTCCCCAAAGCCCATGTTACACATATTGTGAAAAAATAATTCCCCACTAAATAGTTGAACAAAAAACATTTGGTCTCACATAGGTGGAGTTCAGATCATAGAAGATTTTAATTGTGAGACCTAGCATATTTCAAAGGTACTTGTACATAAATTGAGGCTGTATTAATCAGAATTCTCTAGAGGAAGGACTTATAGAATTAATTTATACCCATTAAGGGGGGATTTATTAGATTAACTCACATCACACGATCTGGTGTAGTCTAATAATGTTTGTCTTTATCCTGGAGAGGCTGTGAAACTGGTAGCCATTTGGGACTTGAGGCTGTGGGCCTCAGCAGCCCCACCTGGTTCTGAAGACCCAGGGGATTACTGGAAAGCATCTGGTCTCTAGTCCACATTGGAAACCTCAAGATTCTGAGTTCTTATATCAGTGAAGGAGGAAGCAGCAGTAGGGTTAGATAAACTCGAAATGTGGTAGGAACACTCACTAGGGAGAAGCAACAGCAATGAAGCAAAAAGAAGAGCCCTGCCCCCGACTTATTATATGGTTGCCATCAGAGAAGTACCACCCACACATAGAGAGGATCTTCCCTCTCCAAATGACCTGACCAAGAAAACCTCTTATAAGTGTGCTCTATGACTTACCTGTTAGTTGATTCCTGATCCAGTCAGATTGACAATCAGGATTAAACTTAACATCTTATCCTGAGAGAACAGTCTCTTTTACATATCTGTTTTCTCCTTTTGCTTTTTGGATGCATAGCTTCAGTAGCAAATATTAAATGTTCCTGTTTGCAGAATGCAATCAGCACTTCTATATTTTATATTTGCATTTGGCCATAAAAATACTTAAGTCATAATTAACATTTTCCTTCATGATGATATCAAAAGGACTGGTGCCAATCACTTAAACAAAAACTGAAGTATCCCAATCCAGAAATAATAAGTAATTATTATTGCTGGGAATTTCTTTCAGCCTTAGAGGATAAGGTTTCGCAGAGATAATTCCCATTATACAAAGATAAGTCGTGTTTCTGGAAGTCCTGGACATTAGGGTGCATGCATAGCTCTGACAGGAGCTTCCTTCTACAGCCTCATCTCTCTGGTCTTGTATCTGGTCTCTAAAGGTTGGACGATGCAGAGCCTACTAGTTCACAGTGCTACTCTGTTTTGATATGCTTTCTGTGTAGGCAAGGGAAACTGGTTCTCATCTTCTGTTCATTTTATCATCTGTTCATCATGTGTTCACCTTCCTTAACTGCCCCCTCATAACTTGGTTCTTTGATTATCTCCTATTTTATGCTTAAGTGTTTATGAGACTATAATTTTGTCATCTTAACTATGTTTCATAAATTATGGGGTTGATTTTACGATTGGATACATTTGATCATCTATGTACTTGGTAGTTGAGAACTAGGTTGAACTTTATAACATGATGGACAGGAAACACATCTTATGTTTTTAGCTTTCTATAAACCTCTTGGTTTATAGACTTTGGTTGAAGAAACATTGATCACCAGGAAAGTTGTTTCTAACTTGGCTTCCAGGAAAGTAGATCTTACTGACCCAGGAATCAGTTTAGTCATGTCACCTGCACAGTTTTAATCTTGGGCTAGTTTCTGTAAAGGAATTTAGAGCTGTAAAGTGTATAGCACCAAGGGGCTCATTGAGCACACCAGTAAGATAGAGGGACCATTTCTGTGTTTTACACAAATGTATTGCTGTAAATCTTAGTGCCTTTATAATAACTAATAACTAATAACCTTTTCTTACCATATTGTTGTATGACCTAGTCTGAGATCCCCCAGAAAGGTACTGTCTAATGCTGTCTTGCTTTCCCTCAGGTAGACACTTAACAAATGTTCTTGGGGGCTATGGCAAAGTATGAATAATTACTAAGACTGAAATATAGCATTTTCTTACAATTTTAAGTTTACCACATTTTCTTTGGCTTTTTCCTTGCAATCTTTTATTTGAAGAATGATTGTGCTCTTTAGCAATTGGGAGCCTAGAATGGTGGTACATGCCTACGATTCCACCTCTTGTGAAACTAAGGCATTTGGAGTTGATGTTGACAAAGAACCTGCCTCCCGTCTAACTCTTTAAAGGTGGGATCAATTTGAATAATTAAAGAGACACCTGTCTGAGTTTATCCATCTCTTGTTCTACTGCCTGTCTGTAAATGTGGCTAAATCAATGTGCAAATGTCTGGGTCAGAGCCCTACCTATTACTTGTAATAAAGCAGATATACAATAGTATTTATGGGGGGGGGGAACAACAGGAGAGGATAAGACATAAGTACTGTTTTCTTTCTTCTTCCCCCCCCCCTTAATTTGGATTAGGAGCTATAGGAGAATTCCAGTGGGACAGATAGTCATTAAAGGTCTGCAGAGCAGGTGATTAAGTGTAGCTGCAATGGAGAAATACCACCATAATAGATAATCAGTGTTATACTAAGCTGAGCTATTTGTTTCATGTGGTCTCTAAAACTTGGCTATGCAGAGAGAAATGTAGTACTGCAGTCATGTTAATACAAAACTCCAAAGTATTGTGCAACAATTTGTAAGAGGTGTAGAGTTCTAAAGTGGTCCAGCCAGTCTAAGTGAATTCCTGAGTTACTACATGATGCAACCTGAGGAAATAGTGAATGTTAAGAGGAAAGCAAAGTCAGGACTTAGTCAAAACCTTGAAAATGAAGAATGATGTTGGTCTGTGGAGTTCTGAGTGTGGGGATTACACGTTTTGTAGTCTCATAGGTAGTATTATTTTATGTGTATTTGCCCAAGGTCATCTATGTGGCACTTTTAAAATATATAATCCACAGATTCTGTTGTTTCTTTATTTAGTTAGGTAGAGGATTTATAATATCCAACTAATTCAGTTAATTTATATATGAACTACATGTAATTAAAATCTAAACCCTTTCTCCTTTATAAAACATTTCATATTTAGTTATGCAAATATCTACCATCGTGATTTTATATAAATAACAAAGATGAAGATTTAAAGTCCCAATATTATCAAGTATAAATGCTGAGCCACATTTAAAATGCAGTTTTAAAAGTCACATGCATGGTGTGATCTTTTAAAAATATTTGTATTAATTCTTTGATTATTTCATTGTGTTTTGACCATATTTTTCCCAAAATCTCCCCCTTAACTCCTTACAGATCCACCCCCTCTCTATATACCCTGAAACTTCTGCTCCTACTATTAAAAATAACCCATTGAACCCAATTTGTGATCATAATCTGCATGCAGAGCCATTCAGTGGAGCACAGCGTCCTTCAAGAAACAGCACTATTAGAGAAAACTGACTCTCCTTGCCTGTCCATAGTTTCTGAGTTAGGGATGGGGATTCATGAACCCCCATCTCTCTTTATGGTGCAATGTGGACTCCTTGGATCCTCTGCCCATAACAGCTATTATGTTCTTGACTGCAGCAGTCATGTGACCTCCACAAGACCCATTTTGCTCCAATCTTCCCTGACCTGTGACTCTTTAAGTCTTTCCATATCCTTGTCCGTGATGACCCTTTAATGTTGGGGAGGGTTTGTAATACACATGTAGTGTCGAAGGCTGCTCAATCCATGGGCATGTGGTCTCTGTAGTTTAACCAGCTGTGTCTGCATTAACTACCATGCCCTACACAAAGGAACTTTCTTGAAGACTTATGAGAACTGCACTTATGTACCGTTAGGTATGAATTTTCAGTCTTTCTGATGATGTTCATAACTTTTGTTGCTCCACCTTTTACTAACAGACATGCAACACCCTCTAACTTCCTCATTAAAATCAAAAACTAAGCTCTGCTGTCACTCCAAGGATGTGGTTCATAGGCCTCAAATAATTTAATCAACATACTTCATAGAATTCAAGATGCAGTAGCCACCTAAATATTTTTAATTAAATAGCTATCAGTTTGGTTACTTTTATATCAATCACAATGTGAATCTTAGCTACATGCATACATTGCATATTATAATTTTATGAGAGCAGGATATCATGTGAAGCACCATTTTAAAAACTACGGTTTGTGGACGTTGTTATTGGCATATTATATGAAACAATTGAGTTATTATTATTAAATTCATTTCAAATAGCAAAAATTGAATTGTTTAAACACCAAACTGATTGACCAATAAAAAATATATTCTAAGCCAGTTTAAATCCAAAGCAATGCCTTTTTGACTGGGCTATATTGTCTTCCCAGAATGACATCATTAAAAATGAGCTGTTTAAGAAATAATGAGAGGTGAAAGAAGGAGACAGAATAGATTTTAAGTGGGTAAATGGGAAGGATAATTTACTTCTGCACAGGTTTCTCTAAGCTGTTGGGAAGCTCATAATGGCATTCCTTGACACTGTGTACCACCTTACCCCTGTATTCAGATTCTTTTTGTTTTAAACTATCCTAGCATTGCTACATAGATATAAATGTAACTGAGTTACTCTGAGCTATAAAGATATTTAGAGCTGACTGATTCACAGTTTTTCCCCCATGTTACTGCCACAATGTTGTGCAATGGTTTGTAAAATTATTACAGCTAACTGCATAACATAATAAAACTCAATGTTGAATATGTATTTGTGAAGAATAAAGTGTCACAGTGAATTAGAAGCAAAAGGGTAAGTTTTCAATGAATAAAAGCAGGACCCATTAATTGACAGCCCTGACAACACCCACTGCATTTCTTAGGGGTGTGCAATATTACACGGTAAACTTGAGCATGTCAGAATCTGCAGGATTATTTTAAAATTATCTAGTAGGCTTGACCTTAGTACAAGGAGATAAGAATGGATCAATTCCCAGTCTTCTACATGATAGCTGCCAGTTGTGCCAGCACCATTTGTTGAAAAGGCTGTCTTTTTTCCACTGGATAGTTTTAGCTCCCTTGTCAAAGATCAGGTGAGCATAGGTGTGTGGATTCATTTCTGGGTCTTCGATCCTATTCCATTGATCTACNGTGTCTCTAGCTGCATATATAGAAGAGGATGGCCTAGTTGGCCATCAGTGGGAAGAGAGGCCCCTTGGTTATGCAGACTTTATATGCCCCAATACAGGGGAATGCCGGGGCCAAGGGGTGGGAGCGGGTGGGTAGGGGAACAGGGCCGGGAGGGGGGAGGATATAGGGAACTTTCTGGATAACACTTGAAATGTAAATGAAGAAAATATCTAATAAAAGTTGAAAAAAATTATCTAGTAGGAAGAGATCATTTAATTGTACTAAAGGATAGTATTTAATTGTTAAAGAAGTTTACATTTCATGGATGTCTGGCTATATATACCAAATAATACCTTTTTTGTTTGTTTGTTTACCAACTATTTTAATAAGAAAACTGAAGTATGGGAATAAAACATAGAGATCAACATTCTGCATTCGAAAAAAATAACATTAAATTGCCAGGTAAACAGAATGTGATTATAATCGCCTCTTGCTTAAGTTTTGTATCTAAAGCCACACAGTGTTTTACAAAATCCCACCCATTCTTTACTGTTGAAGTGATAGGAGAGTCTTCTTAATTTTTATGCACTTAAAAGTTAGCATGTTCCATAGAAATTGTAGAAGTAAGTTTCTAAATTTTTCAAATAAGGAATTTGTTCCTATGGAGCACCTAGTCAATATGTATGTATGTGAGTCAAAATTTGCTTTCTACACTGCAACGTATTCTGTACAAATGTGATGGTTTCTGGATAGATGTCCTCTTTGTGTACATAAGCAAATTTGCAAGCATTTATATGTATATACATCTTTGTAAACACACGTTGGCACATGAGAAAAAGCATTTTGTTCAAACAGTTAAAAGTCTGTTTTTTTTTTTTTTTCACTATTTTACAACATGTCCTGATACTCTCCATTCAGTGTTGGGCACAGCATCATTGCTTTTAATGATATCCCATTTTATGCATATACAATGTTTGGTTAGCCAATTCTCTGTTGGCAGTTTCTCCTTTTCATTATTTGATACAATGCTCAATGGCCATCTTTCTTTATATATGCCCCAAAGTGATTAAATTCAAATTGATTTTCTCCAGTTTTATTTCATTATCCTATATATAAGAACCAGTGTGGTATACTGAATTATGGAAAATTAGGAGCAAGAACACGTATAAATTAAAAGACACCAACAAATAATGCTTAGCTATTCAGATTCTTTATTAGTCTGTCTTACATGCTCTAACCCAGTGATCCTGCCTCTTTCATTATGCACTCCTGGCATTTCTAGAAAGCACTGCAGAGAACAGTACTTCTCAACCCCAGTAGCATGTTAGGGTTATACAGTTCTGATTCCACACTGCAACAATTAAATCAAAATGTCTAGGGGTGGAACCTAGCCTTGGCCACACTAGAGGATTCCAGATGCAGTAAATGCTAAAGATGACTGATTCTGAGAATAAGAGGTTTCCTGGAGTAAAAAAGATGAACAAGAAAAAAAAATCCCATGAATTCTAACAGAAAAATTCCAATAACTTAATGCATGATCAAAATTGAGACACAAGATAAAGGTATGTATATAGCAATTTTCTTACATAAGAAAATTCAGATGTATGCTTCTAGTCTTAATTTGGTTGGTGGAAACAGAAGCATATTGTGACTCCTCTTGTCTGCTATTGTGGCTATGGACCAGTTTGAAACAGTTATCTTAGCTGCATTTTATATGTTCTCCTAATGCACATCCTTCTCCAAATTGTGTTTCTCTCCCCTGGTAGGAGACAGTCTCCTTGCAGCATAGCTTTAAGCTACTTTAGTCTACATCCTATCCCTAGGATTAGGTGCAGGGCTGACATGGTTGACACTGGCTCAGTGCTGGCCCCATGAATTGATGATTAACACCTTGGAAAGTATATGTTGTATTTGGAGAAATCAAAAACTGTACTTACATTTATATTTTAAACAGGGAAACACTTTGGGGAGAATATGAATTTGCATTGCATGCATGCATGCATGCATGCTTGTACAATTGTGTTTGTGTAGGTGTGAAAAAATAATAGAAAAAAATTTTTTTTGCAGAGAAAAAAAGACATTTTATAAAAGAAGGGGTACATTTGTTAGTCAGGCAGACAAACATGCTCTCTCTCTTTCTTTTTTTTTTTTTCCACAACCTGACTTGATATTTACAAGAAATAATTCAAAAGAGACCTCGTTCTCATGGAGTCCATTTTAATCACAATGATGATAAGAGAGACAGATTAAAAAATGGAGTGTAAAGTATCTAGGTCAATTCAGCACGGCAGAAGGATTGTCAGAACTCTATAAGAAACTATTCTAAAGATATGAAAGTTATAGTTTTGAACATCTAAAATTAAAACTAACTGGTCTGGCATGGCATGAGAAAGAACAAGAATTTATTTTTAAGTGGATTCTAAATCTACAGCTTTAAAACTACTGTAAAATAGCTATTGTAATTATCAGATAAAGCACAGAATATTTTAGTCTATGTCTGTAGATGTTAATTTTGTATTTAGGACATTAAACACTTACTGATATTTTGATGGCTGGTGACATTTGCAGTTAGTAGCAACTGCTGTCATATTAAGCAGGTTAAGATGTCGATCAGCCATTGGCCAACACAGAATGACCTCGAATTTAATGAAATCTAAGGTATTTTTGTAGACATCTCTTTCTTTCATTTGCTCTCTCTCTCTCTCTCTCTCTCTCTCTCTCTCTCTCTCTCTTTCTTTCTTTCTTTCTTTCTTTCGGCATTATTTTTGCCCTATTGGTGTTTTGTTTGTATATTTTGGTTTCTGTTTTTGTACAACTTGTGTTTGTCTCATGTTTGTGTGCTTTGTTTGTTTGTTTGTTTGTTTGTTTAAGAGAAAGAAAGAAGAAAATGTTGGGAACATGGGGAAGATCTGGTAGAAATTGGGGGATGGGAAAATATGATCAAAATATATATGAAAAAAATTGTTTTCAATTAATAAAAGGTAAACCTCTCCTTCCAGGTTTCCAATCCTTTCCCTTGAACCTTGATTTTTTTTTCCTTTTATATAACAGCCTTGACTTGCCTACAACACATTATGTAGAACAAGTTGGCCTTGAACTCCCAGAGATCGGTCTGCCTCCACCACACATGGCCCATTTCTTCTTTCTTTCTTCACGGTACTGCATATTGAACCAAGGGCATCATGTTCATGTTACATAAGTCTTTATTCTAGCACAAAGAGAAATTCCTGCTCTTTTCACTTTTAGGTTTAAACAGAATTTCAAAAGTTTCCCTGCTTGGCTGAATCTCTCATGTCACTCAGGTGGGCCTTGAATTTGATCCTCTTGCCTCAGCCTCCTATTACCTGCAGGTTATATCCAGAAAGATAGATTTCAGTGGTCAATTTCAGAAATAGAGAAGTCTGACAGTGAGAGAACTGGAGTGTGAGCAAATGGTAATATTGTCAAAAAATAAAAGTATTGATTCTGGAGAGCTGGTGAGATGGCTCAGTGGTTAAGAGCACTGACTTCTCTTCTTGAGGTCCTGAGTTCAATTCCCACCAACCACATGGTGGCTCACAACCATCTGTAATGAGATTGGATGCCCTCTTCTGGTGTGTCTGAGACCACTACAGTGTACTGACATATAATAGATAATATTTTTTAAAAAAAGGATTGGTTGTCATGTTAATAATCATTAATTTCAATAAATAACATATTTTGTATACTTAGTGTTTATACTTTAGGTAAATACTTCTAAATTAATTTCAATTTTCATGAGAAGGAATCTAATCATGAAAAGACCTCATAAGGTAATTTTTATATGACTACCCCAACGTAAGAATAAGGCCATCTTTGTGCAGTTAAATTTTATCTTTCATCTTAGGAGTTATTGTTTGAGCTTTTCAATTGTGTGTTGTCATTTTTCAATGCAACTACCAATTCTACAAAGGTGTCACTAACAAGGTCTCTGCTCCAGATGAAGAAAAGTGTTATTTGTGGTGTCAAGTGACCTCTACATAGAACGTATGTGCAATACTGTTTTTTTTTTTAAATAAAGTGTTTTAAAAGAAAACAAGCTAAATAGCCCACTGAAACACACACACACACACACACACACAGGCACATGCACACACACACACACACACACACACACACACACACACACACTTTCACATTCTGTTAGTTTTAAATTGGTTCATTATGATTTACAGAAATTGTTTTCTCAAAAGATTCAGGTGTGGAAGACATATTACCCAATGCGATAGGCAATATGAAGAAGTGGGACCATTGTAAAGTAATTGGATCATGATAGTTGTGACCCTTATCACAATTGGATCGACTTGAAGGAGATGGTGGAAACAAGGTGCAGCCTGACTGTTTGGAGGTTCTGTTCTCTTCCATGCCTCCTCATCTAGCTGTACATCCCTGGCTGCTGTGTAATGAGAAGATTTTCCTCTAGCTTCTCACTTGTCCATCAGCCCGGCCACACGGAGCCATGTGACCATGGACTGACGCCTCCAAAGCTGTGAACCAAAATAAAACTTCCTTTAACTTACATGTTCTGAGCTGATGTTCCACAGGATTGAGAAACCAATGCATACTCACTGCTTTGTAGCATCTGTTCTAATAATTCCACTTCTCCCTTTTTGACTACAGAGGAATAGAGTCGTGGAGCTAAGTGCTTAGCACTTAGAGATGAAGTTAAGTATACACCGATGGAATCTTCTAACTTAATTTCTGAGTATTTCATGGGTTGACAAACATGAGTAAGAAATACTATTTTCTTGTTGACTTTTAAATCCCATGAAAGATGGTATCATTTTATAATGTAGGTCTCACAGATTTTAGAAGATTGGAAAATTTCATTGAACCAGGATTTTGTTGTTGGTAGACTGCACTTGAGTTTAGTCTGTTCTTTCTCCTATTTGACAGGTGAAAACTCTGGCTCTTCAAAGCTAAAAGAGTCGTGAGCTACATACAGAAACTATAACCCTTTCATTCTGTGTCCAGTACTCTTTCCTTTCACATTTCACTGAGTTTTTACTTAATCAGGGTAAAATACTTGTTATCTGTTTTTTCCCTTTCATTTAGAAAAGTCCTCAAAATTTAATTTTTCCCCACCCAAGAAAACCAAAATTAACCTTTTCCTGTACTCTGAAGCTGGCCTGTGGATTTTGAAGTAGAAATGATGTTAACATAGTCCAAATTGGAGGATACCTGGGCCAAATATTTAGATTATGTTAAGGTGAAGGTCAGGACTAGAAATGTCAGATGAGACTGAAAGTAGAGCCATTGCAAGCACAAAGATAGCATCCACCAAACCCACAAAGATGGGCACAGATTGACCTCCTAAGGATCCATTCGAAGCAGATAGAAAGGACTGTGTAACTTAGTTGTATATTATCATATAATATTTATTAATTTATATGCACGCATGTATGAGACAATACATGTGGAGGTCAGAAGATTGCTTCCAAGGGTCAGTTGTCCCTCTCTGCTGTGTAGGATTTAGGTATTGAACTCAGCCCCTCAGGCTTGGCAGCACTTGGTTTTGTCTTCATTGAGCCATCTTCTCAGTGCTAATACATTTACTCTTGATGCTACTATCTTTTATCTCTAACAGTAGATTTGTGTAATTACAATTTCATGCATTCATATGTAACTGCTTTTCAAAAACTCAAATACATTGACCCTAAGGAAGTTAATTTCTTATAGTTCAAAAATAGGGAGACCTGAATAATTTCTTTGAGAGTTTAGTGTGCCTCCATTTAAAAGGGTCATGGAAGACCTCAGGAGAAATGCTTGCTTAATGTCATATACAGGACATTTATATCAAAATCTAATTTACATATGATTATAAAATTTAACAGAGAGAATAAGAAGAAAAACAGATGGGAACACTTTAATAAATTATGCAGATAAACACAGTGTTGTGCAGTGAGATGGCTCTGTAAAGGGATTTAAGAACAGACTTCAAGGTAAAATTTGACAATGTCATCTTCTAATAATAGTAAGTTCATTATTGCTGGTGACTAATGGGTATCATTTTAGGGCATGTGTCTTGACATAGAAATGTTTCATGGCATGATTTTTTTCATCCACTATAAATTTGAAGATTCCCCAGATAAAAATTTATAGTGTGAGTTTGGGAAGTGTGTTACAGTTTGAGGTGAGACATTGTATAGAAGTGATGCTTTTGAATGAAGTCCTGAAAAGGAGATGAAGGTTCTCTATTGGCTACCTGCTTTACTTTTTAAGCAAATGCTTAATAAATATGCCCCTGTGAGGTACGCACCGTCTTTGCCTTTGTAGGATCTAACAATTATCCAAACTGACAGTGTCCCCTGCCCACTCAACCTTGCATGTTAATGTTTTGTAGACTGCTAAGGGAACCTCATCAGAACAGGATGAAGGGGAAGAGGGAGGAGCTTGGAAAGGGGAAAGACAAAAAGTGTGAGGTCAGATTCTCAAAGGTATGTGTCTACTATGGAAGCTTCTGGAACTCCACTTCTAGCATAAGCTGTCCATCATGACCTTCTGCAGGTTGGCAGGTGGGTTTGTCTGCAGTACCTGCTCATTGGGGTTTCTCACAGGTAGTATTTCTTTTTTTCCTTTTCTCCGTAGTTGACTCTGATCTGCTCAGGTCAGTGATCTTTGCATCTCAGAGGTCACATGGTGCTGACCTGCTGAATGATCTTTCAATGAATTGGCATCAAGTTTTTCTGACAGAGTTATCAGTCATTGAGAAATGCACATCTTGGTACTGACCATTCTTACTACATTGGAAACTGAAACAGAAGCCTGGAGTCAATGCAGGCTTGCCCCACCACCCCTGAAAGTGTAGAGTAGGAAGAAGGTTTACAGAAGGAAGAGTTATTAACCCTCCCATTTTCCCCAAATAATGTCTCTCAGCTCTGCTCTCTGTCTTATATAAACTGAGCTTCAAATACTTCATTGTCAAGATCTGAGTTTTCATAGTTGTCTTCTAATACCTTCATCCTAATGTAGTAATTGCACAGATGTGATCAGAGTAATAGCTATTTCAAAACATTTTTTCGTTTTAAGAGCATTTCACCATATTCTTTTAATTATTTAAAACTTTATTTAAAAAAAAAAAAAACAAGCCCATAATCTGAATCACAGAAGTTTGTCAAAAAAGATGTCTAGCTTTGTAGGCCTTCCTGGACATTTAAGGGAAATTCCTACACTTGATGTCTAGGGGTAAAAATATTCTTGAGCTTGTGCCTGGAGAACTCCCCCAGATCCTCAAGCTTCCATGACAATTATTGTTTCAAGTTCTTTTAATTCTCCACAGCTCTGTAGTGTAGGAGGAAGAGGGTGAGCATCCATGTGAGCTTTTGTGCAAACAGCTGAAATCAAATTCCACGAGTTCCCTAGAGCAGTCTTGCCTCTACTTGACCCAATGTCACCTCTGGGACTTACTTCAGCAAATCACTTAAAACCTATACGTGTTTTCTTTATTTAACAATTATAACCAGAGTAGTTTGAGCAGTATTGGCACCTATGGTAAGAGCCAGAGATAAAGACGGAGCAATCGAACACTGAATATGGGCTCTGATAAATCACAACATGTCAGCTCACAGGTATTATAATCCTCTACCTGAAGACACACATATGTACAGTCACCTTGCCACATCATCGACACTCCTCAGGACATTTTACTAGCAATCATTTTAATTACCATTTGGCTTTCTTCTGAGATTGTGGGTCACAGTCGATAACATTACCAGGATATGTAAATGAGTCACCGCGAGCAGCCATACTTACTGTCCATGTCTGTTGGGTTATGTTAGTGCTGGATAACTGAGGAGATAAAAAGTATTAATGCAGATGTTGACTCTGAGTCCCAGAAGGACTGTCGCATAATTTTCTGCTGTTTAGCGTTAAACAATTCAGCATGGTCTTAATACCATACATGCCTTAGTGTTAGAGATCAAAATAGTCAGATGATGTTATACTTTCCCACAATGCCCTGCAAACTATATTCGCAGAATAAGAATGATTGCTTTCATGATCATGAGAGAGAAGGGGCGGGGGAGGATGTGTGTTTGCCTCTAATAAAAGGGATGAAATAAAATTCAGAATTTAATCCTTCTGAATCTTAAACTACTGTTAACATTGAGATCAATAATAAAGTACAAATGTTCAATAAAAAGATAAGGTCCATGAATTTAGTGCAGAAGATATAGATAGAGAGAAAGAAACCAAAGACAGCAAGCAGCTTGCTGTGCTGGCAGGTTTTCTTTCAGCCTGAGTAAAATGAGGAATTGACAGAGAGAAGTAACCCTTGCCTTCACTTCTTGGGCAAACGTTCAGTTTGGTATAATGCTGAAACCCCTCAAACTCAAACAACAGTGTGCAATGAATTTTTTATGGAGACCCATGAATTTACTTATCTAATAAATATTATTTCCACCAGCTCTGTATTTTATTCTGCAAATCAGAAGAAAATAACTTATGTTCCAATTAAAAGTGTGTCAGAGACCAATCTTACAGAATTTAAGCATTATGGATTATTTGTCTAATATCATATATTTCATGTATGTACTGCCTTGCCTATGATAAGAAAAAATATCCAGGGACCATGTATAACCATATAATTAATCTCCGGATAGATGTGTTGGAAGGCATGTGATTTTTATAACAAAATAATGCTTTGACTTGCATGGTATATTTTTTCTTAATAAAGTAGCACTGAGTCTGCGGTGATGATTGGGCAAACAAAGCCACAGAAGCACTCTTGTAGGAGGAAGAACGAAACTGGCCAGGGATGCAGGGATCCCTTTTGAGCCTGTTTGCTGCTCCCCCTTTATTGTATTCATCCTGTCTGGGCTGAGAAACAGCCTAAAATGCCCCTAGAAATCTGAACAGTGGCTATGGGCCTTGGCAGGACTTCTCCTGCCCTGTTGAAGTCATGATGATTTCAAATGTTTAAAACAGAGTGGAGACACAAATGTGAATGCAGTTTTGAAGTGTCTCTTCCTCAAACCCTAGGTCTCAGCTGTACCAGAACAGAGCTTCCTTAAGGGAATTGTTCATTTTTGACTGTCACAGAATCAAAACTGAATACACGAACTTTTAAAAATTAGTCATGATTATTTATACTGGAGACTTATAGGGTCATTTCTCCAGTTCACGTCTCAGAGAGTAAACACAGAGAGGGCCCAGGGAAGATATGCTTTAGGTTCTGCTGAGACACAACCTTAAGTTTTAAGGAGAGCTCATGGTGAGAAAGGATTAAAGGGCTGATTACTACAGATAGGAGTACATGAGTTTTGTGATTGTAGATCTGTTAACCAACTGCCTACTGATCACACCCTACACATGAATAATCAATGAGGAAGGAAGGAACTAAAGCATCCATATACAACACGACATTCAGCTCCACCCTCCTCTTTGGAAAGAGTAAACTAGACCAGTGAAGACCTCCCATGAGAAAGAACAGGGCATCCCCTGAGGCGCTTGTCCTAGATTTCCTGTGGTTGGAATTAAGCCGGTAAGCAGCTTGGTGTAAAGAACCAGTAGATCAGAGACATACTGGAATAGTCTCTGGCTTTGGGGAATAAAATGTCACCATGTGACTGAGACTCTGATCATCTTTACATCAATTTCTTGAGAGTTGACCCAGTAAGGTTGTTGAAACTTGCTTTCTACCCACCTCACCCTTCTCAACAATAGATACTTAGCATTTTTCTGATATTGTTACTGTACATATCCAAGCATTAACCTACTATCTTAATTTTAAGAGATGCAAGAATTTTCAAAGTCAAACAACAGTGACTACTTGGAGATACTCTCATTTCTCTTAGCCTCAGGTCAAACATCTCAGTTTAAAACCATCACACAAGACAAGTGGAGCTGGTGGGCCTGAGGCTACATGTCCTGTGTGCTACCACAGAGGCTTTAGAAAGGTGATGGATGAAGCTTGGGTCTTGTACTTTCCCTTACCCTATTGTGGTTCTTGGTCTTCCTAATGCTGTGACCCTTTTATACAGTAACTCATGTTATAGTGATCCCTGTCCATAGAATTATTTCTATTGCTACTTCAAAACTGCAGTTCTGCTGCTGTTATGAATCGTAAGGCGAATATCCCTGTGAAAGGGTTGTTCAACCTCCATAGGTTGAGAGCTGCTACCCTAGTGTGTGTCAGTGGTATGATCCAATTAGGGAGTAGACCATTCTGTGTCTACTCCCTAATTGATGTTCAAATTATAATCTTCATTTCTCACTGACCCTAATGATAGGTTGGTGGACAGCAAGCTCCAAGAACCCTGCTGTCTTTGTTTCCACCCAATTTTTTACTTGAATGCTGCAAATATGGGCTTAAGAGCTGCCAAAAACATAACTCTCAACTCAAAAGGGATAAGAGAGTTTAGTTTGGAGCCAAATGTGAGTCACTGTGGCCTGGAAAAAGGGTTGCAGGTCACCTCAAACTCTTTATTCCAATACATTACCAGTTTGATGGAGTTTTTTTAGTAACAGAACAAACATAAATGGAGGCACTAAAATAAATTGGTGGAACGTTAAGTAGTTTGGTAAAGGTAAAGTCAGAAAATCTCTGTTACAGGCATTCTTAGCCATTTGGTTGGTTGAAGCGACATGTTTTGTTAAGTCAGTATATGTTAAAATGTTTTATTTGTTAGGCACAGGAGATTGAGTGCTATAACGAGGTGGGCAAGTCATGGTGGTTTAGTTGGCTAAAGACAGCCTAAGATAAATTATGATTTTTGACTTGACCAGCAGCATCTCAGCTGACTTCACAGTCACTGGATTTCTATTTAGTTAATCAGTTTTGCATACGTTTGTTTCAGTGGAAGTGCAGTTTCTCTCCAGGAACCTTTGTGCAAATCCTCATTGCTATTTCTTTGCTCAGCTCCTGGTTGAAATGGGTGTGTGAGTAGCAAGATGGCTCAGTGGGTAAAGATGCTTGCTTTCAAGCCTGACCATCTGAGTTTGGTTCCTATGACCTTCGGGGTTTGAAGGAGAGAACTGATTCTTTTAAGTTGTCTTCTTACTTCAAGATATGTGCTGTGCATGTACACCCCCCCACATACACAAACATATATACAACACATACACAAACACACACACATATATGCACATAAACACATTCACAACACACACTGCATGCACACATATTCACACAAATACATAAACAACACACACACACATGAACACACCAAGAAACAAGTAAAGCAATTAATGTTAATAAGTATGGGCTGACTTGTCTGCTTACTTCTTAGAAGACATTTCACAATCTTTTGCATCTCACGCTTTGAAGCATTTGACTGTGTGCTCCAATCCTAGGCACGCCAGGCTTCCCATCCTGAACACAGGTTCATCTGCACACAGGAGATTGGTAGCTGCTTACCGTTCTGAGTGACTTTAGGTCCTCAAGACTCTTCTTTCAGTTGCCATTCTTCTCTTGAAATAATCAGTTTGTGGTAGCTCTCTGTGAGGCCTCTGATTTGTCCTTTAAGGATTCATGGACTACGATTCAGATGCCCAGGAGGGAGTAGGTACCACAGTGCCCGAGTGAGCTGAGCATTGATTTCACTACACAGATAGATCCTGGCATGGGAGAGTCACTTCCTGTGCCTGTCTAAATGGAAGACATAGGTCACTTTGGCCTATTCAAAGCTCAGTCAGATTTGTAGCCAGTTCTGTGTTTATTGCTTTGTTATTAATGTTAGTATTAAAACTAAACTGTAAAACCCTCCCTTTACTACACTCTATAAAGAGACTGTAAATGCCATTTAAAATTAACCACACTAGATTTAGTTAATGCATTTCATACATTGTACATAGCAACTGGAATTTTTATTTGGTATCCTGGCAATTTACCTACTTTTCTGTAGCACTTTATGTGTTTGGGATACATTGTGATAATTTATGTTTCATTTAATTGTAATATCTGTTAAGCAAAAGTTATAGCAAGATAATGTCTGAAGAATCCTTGAGAATTTTTTTTTACTTGTTTAAAAGTGTAGTCTGTTCCCTATATTGTGAAATACTATTTGGTGTTTTGTCAAGAGATGTTAAAAATGGTAAGAAGTAACTTGGAAGCAGAGGTAAAAAAAAAAGAATGTCACATATAAAAATGAGATGCTTATGAATTCTAATTTGCTCAGAACCTTTTGCAATTTTATCCACATATACTTACAGTTATTTAGAGTACTCAGTAACGTCAGAGTTGCACAAAAGTCTACAGAAGTTTCACAAAAGTGATACAGTTATGTATCAAGACTAAATGTAGACAAAGATGGTGAGATATCTCAGTAGGTAGGTGCCTGTCAGTTTGTCACACAGTTGGGTGGATCTGTAACTCTAGTGCTGGAGGCAGAGGCCAGGCAAGTTTCCTGAGCTTGATAACCAGCCAGGTCAGACACCGTGATAATTTCCAGGTTCAGTGAGAGATCCTGTCTCCAAAGATGAAGTGTAGAGTAACCAAGAGAGACGCCTAGTCTCTAATATCCATGTGTGATGGCGCACATGTGCAAGCATGACCCGTGCACATGTGTTCACACTCATATATTATTATATACACATATACATCTGAATAATGTGAATTATATATAGTATCCACAGATATTTAAAGACTTGTGTATTGGAAGGAGAATATGAGTATTTTAAAAGGAAAAGTTTAGGCAGTAAGAGCAGGTGTTAGTCAAATATAACCAGAAGTAGCTTTGGAAGGATCAAGATATCAGGTTCCTGGGGCTTTAGTTCCATGTTCTCATAATCCTACAGTAATAGTGACATCTAATTTGTTAGAAGAAAATAAAATCGTCCTGGATTGTAAATGCTTCACTTTCATTTCTGCCTTGAGCTATCTATAGGAGACACTGTTTCTTCAGTTCTAAACTACAAACATTGATTTTTTCTTACTGGTGTTTTCTGACTGTGTTTAGTAATCTGCAACCTGTGGTATGGGAAACAAACGGCAACTTCTGTAGGAACAACACAGATTGCTGTTCAGCTTAAAGGATGCAGTAAAGGATGTGGGAAGGATAGCTTGCTGTCTTTGCCACTGGGTCACTACAGATATTGTTTTCCCCCATGGTATTTTTGAAGGAGTTGGTTTGCAATTTCCTTGTAAACAAAACAAACAAAGTTTAAGAGTGAAGACCAGAGAGTCTTGAAAAGGAAATATTCTTCGCACCTTAGTACATTGAGATTTACATGCACTCACAATTAGTGATGTTTAACCAGTGATTCTATTTATATCAGTAGTTACCTGCATATCAAAGGGCTGAATCACCCCCTTCCATGTGTGTGTGCATGTGCACACACATGTACATGTGTGAATATTCCTATTTGTACATGTGTTTATAGGTGCACATTTGTGAAGGCCAGAGGATCTCACCTAGCATCTTCCATCTTGCTCTGCCTTATGCCCTTGAGAAAGCTGTCTGTCTGTCTGTCTGTCTGTCTGTCTGTCTGTCTGTCTGTCTGTGTCTATGCCACTCCCTCTTCCTTTCCCCCCTCTCTGAAAGTCCCCATTTTTCGCTGAGTTGATAACCAGTAAGCCCCAGCTACCCTCATGTCTTCTCCTCTCCTCTGAGTGCTTAGGTTATAGGTGCATAGCCAGATTTGGGCAGTGGGGATCAGATCTCCATACTTTCAAGTGCTCTTACCCTCTGATCTATCTCTGTAGCTTCAAGACTGGGCTCTTAATGAGGATGCAGGGTTTTTCTAGTTGGTTATTTAAGACCAGTGAAACTTTGTCTTGTATGTACCATATAAGCAAGAGGAAACAATATTTTTCTCAAAAGTAGTGATGAATTGCTACTGATGTCAAAGTTGTACCTGCCATAGATGTTGGACTCTCGTGTTCTTTGAGCTCATGTTGAGTTTTCTGATGGAGTAGCTAAACATCAAAGCTGTTATATGTAATACTGACAACCCAAAGTCTTAACTAAGTAAGAAATTACATAATAGGAGTCAAGATATATAAATGTAAATTGTCTTCTACTGCTCTACCCTTGAACATAGACAGGAACTTTGCTGTACAATATAGGGAGAAGTTTGTTTTTTTTTTTTTTTTTTTTTCGAGACAGGGTGTCTCTGTGTAGCCCTGGCTGTCCTGGAACTGACTTCGTAGACCAGGCTGGCCTTGAACTCAGAAATCTGCCTGCCTCTGCCTCCCAAGTGCTGGGATTAAAGGTGTGTGCCACCACCTCCTGGCAGGGAGAAGTTTTAAAACTTGAGTATTTTAATTTTTACTTTTTAAATACAACATTCCTGTGTTAAGTAGAGGGCACTAAATTGGAGAATCTCAACTGCCCAGTCATTATAATGTCTTATAATTAATAATTATAAACTCTTATAATGAATACAAATGTGAGAAGTACTAAGGCTTTCTTTTGATATTTTCAGGCGAGTACAAAAGCTGAAGTAATAAGGTGATTAATATTATTTTCTTGAGACAATGAATATATATGTGCATATGTCCTTTGGTATTCTCCAAGAATTCTAAGTTATTTATTATACACACATTTTATAAAATAAGAAAAAAATGCAACTAAACTTACTTATAGGCATATAGTCAAAACTTGGTTACATACAGAAAAGTCATTAGACAAACACAGTAAACAAACAAAACCTTTAAGTTATGTTACATTTATGAATAATTTTCTTGAGTGTATGCCTGCTCTCCATGTGATTTCAGTGCCAGTAGATGCCAGGAGAGGGTGATAGCTTCCCAAGTTATTGTGAGTTGCCCTGTGGGTGCTAGGAATCAGCCTGGGTCTTCTGGAAGAGCAGCCAGTGTTCCAAACCACTGAACCATATCTCTAGCCCAGGAAGTCTAACTTCTAAAAATATATCTCTCAGTATATCATGTGAATCTTTTCAAGAATTCTGTCAGAATTGTCTCGTAAGTAGTATTCTTAATAGGTATCAAGTGGCATGATAAAATGGAAAATTTAGAAAGATTTTTAACAAGAAGACTAGATAAAAAGATGTGGACTGTGTTTAGGATAGGCAACAAATGAGGAAATGACTTAGAACACATGATAGACAAAGACTATGGCTGTTTAAGCATAAAGAATGGGAGAAAGGATGCCCTGATGGAACACAGGGCCCACAATGGAGAAGCTAGAGATAGAACCCCAGGAGCTGAAGGGGTCTGCAACCCTAGAAGAGGAACAACAATATGAACTAACCAGAACCCCCAGAACTCGTGTCTCTAGCTCCATATGTAGCAGAAGATGGCCTAGTCGGCCATCATTGGGAAGAGAGGCCACTTGGTACTGCAATCTTTATATGCCCCAATACAGGGGAACGGCAGGGCCAAGAAGTGGGAGTGGGTGGACAGGGGAACAGGGGGGGCACTTTCAGAATAGCATTTGAAATGTAAATTTAAGAAAATATCTAATAAAAATTGGAAGAAATAAAAAAGAAAGGCAGAAAACAAAACGCTACTCAAAGAAAGACTGTTACATTTTGAATGTGGCGTCCCTCTCACAGGTTCTTGTGTTTGAAAACCTAGTCAGTGAGAGGCACCATTTTGGTGAAATTGTAGGACAATTAATTAATTAATGCATGGGCCTCACTGGCAGATATAATCCAAGGGATGCGATTAGTGTCGATAAGTCACCTCCATTTCAGCCAAGCATTCTGCTTCCTGGTGGGCACCACCTGACAAGCAGCTGCTTCTACAGACCAAAAACCTCTTCCTTGCCATATTGAGTTGTATCCTATGAACCCTAAGCCAGCATAAGTCCTTCTTCTTCCCTTGAGTTGCAACTGCAAGGAGCATAGCACCTCTCTGGTAATAGCACACAGAGAAAAGGAAACCTCGGTGCATAGTGCTGGAGAGACATGGGAAGATACTGTATATTGTGGAGTCAAAGATCTCATCCATAGTAAATTTCAGCCCCCCAGCTCCCCTGTGGATGCTGAAAACTTGGCAAGGTAAACCCAGAGTAGAAGGGAAGTGATCTCACTGATAAAAGTTCTAACCCAAGTGCCTAGAGGCCCCAGGGAACTGAAAACAGGAGTAGGGATTAGGTCTCTAAAGATGAAGTCTCTAATCTCTACTCACTAGATGATACCACAGCCTCTTACTCACCAATCACTCAAAAGATCCTGTGTTGTTGTATCTTATGTTGCTAATTCCCTACGGTTATTTAAATCAGTATATAGCCTGCTTATCTCTACTCTTTGGGCAGGATCTCATCAAGCCTGATCATTTCCAATGCTAGCTCTTTGAACCTATGGTACATGATACCCTATAATTTGTTAACATAAAAGGGAGATGATTTATTAGACAAATACAAACTTAGAAAGACAAATTAAGCCCAAAGTTACCAGAAGGGAGGAGTAGTAAATGAGGGGAAATCCTGCTAATTAAGGTCAAAGTCTACCATGCTCTGATAGCTCCTCTGAGCTTGGATCGAAGTGGAGGACTCCCTTTACCAGCAGAGCTTCTCCTTCTCTGACCTTGTCTGGGTAGCCTGAGCTCCCACACCATCTACCAGGGGAAGGTAGTCCTCACCTTCTACTTTCCTGATAAGAGTTTGTCCAACAAGTATGTGGGATTCCCAAAATGCCTCTCCATACCAAGGTAGCATTCACAGTACTTTAAACTCTAGCAGATGATTTTATAATATCCTGAAAACTTCTTCTTACTCTGCATGGTTCACATATAGCCATTGTCCACTCCCATTAAAATGTATGTGTACAAGCCTAGCTGCATAATGCGTGTGCACAATCTAAGATGGCCTAAGGGCTGTTTCATTCAAATTCTCAGAAAAGGCTTTCCATGCACCTTCTGCCTTTATCACCCCCCCTCCCCCACAGAAGGACTCACTCCCATCCTGAACAGGATCCTGCAGACTCTGTCTGCTTGGGGCTCTGCTTCATCCCTCTAGCTTGGTGTACAGTGACCTCTGGATACCCTGAGGGAGGAAGGGCACACACATACCACAGTAAAGAACAAAGTTTTTTAAAAAATGAAATAGAAGGCAAAAGAACAAAACTAAGTGGTTTCTTTTCTTTTTCTTTTTTCTTTTTGGATGAAATTTTAAGTAGCTTAAGAAGAAAAGTAACAAATTATAAATAAAATCAATAGTAAAACAGGCAAAACTGGTGAGGTAGAATAGGTTAAATGCCTGGGTATAGATATTGACCATGGCAAGTGCCAAATTACCATACTGTAGAACGTAAATCATAAATATATAACATTTTGTTAATTAAAATTTTTAGAATATACCCTTGTACAAATGTATTGGATTATGGAATAATATATATATATATATTTATACACATATATATATTCATTATATATATGCATGCCTGTACAAACTTAAGTTTTCAGTAGAATGTCATTTTACTTTGTAATTAATATTAGGATACCTTTTTTCAATAATTTTATTAGATATTTTCTTAATTTACATTTCAAATGCTATCCTGAAAGTTCCCTCCCCCCTCCCCCCGCCCTGCTCCTCTGCCCACTCACTCCCACTTCTTGGCCCTGGCATTCCCCTGTATTAGGGCATATAAAGATTGCACTACCAAGGGGCCTCTCCTCCCAGTGATGGCCAACTAGGCCATCTTCTGCTACATATGGAGCTAGAGACATGAGTTCTGGGGGTTCTGGTTAGTTAATATTGTTGTTCCTTTTCTAGGGTTGTAGACCCCTTCAGCTCCTGGGGTTCTATCTCTAGCTTCTCCATTGTGGGCCCTGTGTTCCATCATATAGATGACTGTGAGTATCCACTTCTGTACAAGACAGCTATATTAGGGTCCCTTCAGTAAACACTTGCTGTCCTAAGCAATAGTGTCTGAGTTTAATGACTGATTATGGGATGGATCCCCCCTGGTGGGGTAGTCTCTGTATGATCCATTCTTTCATCTTAGCTCTAAACTTTGTCTCTGTAACTCCTTTCATGGGTATTTTGTTTCTATTTCAAAGGAGGAATGAAGTATCCATGCACCGGTCTTCTTTCTTGATTTTCTTGTCTTTTGCAAATGGTATCTTGAGTATTCTAAGTTTCTGGGCTAATATCCATTTATCAGTGAGCACATATCCAAAGACTTCTTTTGTGATTGGGTTACCTCACTAAGGATTATATCCTCCAGATACATCCATTGGCCCAAGAATTTCATAAATTCATTTTTTTAAATAGCAGAATAGTACTCCATTTTGTAAATGTACCACATTTTATGTATCCATTCCTCTGTTGAGAGACATCTAGGTTCTTTCCAGCTTCTGGCTATTATAAATAAGGCTGCTATGAACATAGTGGAACATGTGTCCATTTTACCAGTTGGAACATCTTCTGGGTATATGCCCAGGAGAGGTATTTCAGGATCTTTCAGTATTACTATGTCCAATTTTCTGAGAAAACGCCAGACTGACTTCCAGAGTGGTTATACAAGCTTGCAATCCCACCAGCAATGGAGAAGTGTTCCTCTTTCTCCACATCCTCGCCAGCATCTGCTGTCACCTGAATTTTTTATCTTAGCCATTCTGACTGGTGTGAGGTGGAATCTCAGTGTTGTTTTGATTTATATTTCCCTGGTGATTAAGGATGTTGAACATTTTTTTAGATGTTTCTCAGCCATTCAGAATTCCTCAGTTGAGAATTCTTTGATTAGCTCTGTACCCCATTTTTTAATGGGGTTATTTGTTTTTCTGGAGTCCAGCCTTTATAGCTCTTTGTAGATGTTGGATATTAGTCCCCTATCAGATTTAGGATTGGTAAAAATCCTTTCCCAGTCTGTTGGTGGCCTTTTTGTCTTGCTGACTGTGTCTTTTTCCTTACAGAAGCTTTGCAATTTTATAAGGTCCCATTTGTCAATTCTTGATCTTACCGCACAGGCCATTGCTGTTCTGTTTAGGAATCTTTCCCATGCCCATATCTTCCAGGGTTTTCCCCACTTTCTCCTCTATAAGTTTCAGTGTCTCTGGTTTTATGTGGAGGTCTTTGATCCACTTAGCCTTAAGCTTTGTACAAGGAGATAAGAATGGATCAATTTGCATTCTTTTACATGCTAACAGCCATTTGTGCCAGCACCATCTGTTGAAAATGCTGTCCTTGTTCCACTGGATGGTTTTAGCTCCCTTGTCAAAGATCACGTGACCATAGGTGTGTGGATTCATTTCTGAGTCTTCAATTCTATTCCATTGATCTATCTGTCTGATGCTGTACCAGTACCATGCAGTTTTTATCACAATTGCTCTGTAATACAGGTTAATGTCAGGCATGGTGATTCCCCCAGAGGTTCTTTTATTGTTGAGAACAGTTTTTGCTATCCTAGGTCTTTTATTATTCCAGATGAATTTGCAAATTGCCCTTTCTATCTCAGTGAAGAATTGAGTTGGAATTTTGATGGGGATTGCATTGAATCTGTAGATTGCTTTCGGCAGGATAGACATTTTGACTATATTAATTCTGCCAATCCATGAGCATAGGAGATCATTCCATCTTCTGAGATCTTCTTCAATTTCTTTCTTCAGAGAATTGAAGTTCTTGTCATAAAGATCTTTCACTTCCTTAGTTAGAGTCACACCAATGTATTTTATAGTATTTGTGACTATTGTGAAGGTTGTTGTTTCCCTAATTTCTTTCTCAGCCCTTTTATCCTTTGTGTAGAGAAAGGCCATTGATTTGTTTGAGTTAATTTTATGTCCAGCTACAAAACTGAAGCTGTTTATCAAGATTAGGAGTTCTCTGGTGGAACTTTTGGGGTCCCGAATATATACTATCATATCATCTGCAAACAGTGATATTTTAACTACTTCCTTTCCAATTTGTATCCCCTTGATCTCCTTTTGTTGTAGAATTGCTCTGGCTAGGACTTCAAGTACTATATTGAATAGGTAGGGTGAAAGTGGGCAGCCTTGTCTAGTCCCTGATTTTAATGGGATTGCTTCCAGCTTCTCTCCATTCAACTTGATGTTGGCTACTGGTTTGCTTTCATTATGTTTAGGTAGGGGCCTTGAATTCCTGATCTTTCCAAGACTTTTATCATGGAAGTGTGTTGGATTTTGTCAAATGATTTTTCAGCATCTAAGGAGATGATCATGTGGTTTTTGTCTTTGAGTTTGTTTATATAGGGGATTATGTTCATGGATTTCTGTATATTATACCATCCCTGCATTCCTGGGATGAAGCCTACTTGGTCATGATGGATGATCGTTTTGATGTGTTCTTGGATGCGGTTTGCGAAGATTTTATTGAGTATTTTAGCATCGATATTCATGAGGGAAATTGGTCTGAAGTTCTGCTTCTTTGTTGGATCTTTGTGTGGTTTAGGTATCAGAGTAATTGTGGCTTCATAGAATGAATTGGGTAGAGTACCTAATGTCTCTATTTTGTGGAATAGTTTGACGAGAGTTGGAATTAAGTCTTCATTGAAGGTCTGATAGAACTCTGCACTAAACCCATCTGGTCCTGGGCTTTTTTTGGTTGGGGGACTATTTTGACTGCTTCTATTTCTTTAGGGGAAATGGCACTGTTTAGATTGTTAATCTGATCCTGGCTTAACTTTGGTGCCTGATATCTGTCTAGGAAATTGTCCATTTCCTCCATGTTTTCTATCTTTGTTGAGTATAGCCTTTTGTAGTAGGATCTGAGGATGTTTTGGATTTCCTCAGATTCCATTGTTATGTCTCCTTTTTAATTTCTGATTTTGTTTATTCGGATACTGTCCCTCTGCCCTCTAGTTAGTCTGGCTAAGGGTTTATCTATCTTGTTGATTTTCTCAAAGAACCAGCTCCTGGTTTGGTTGATTCTTTGAGTAGTTTTTTTGTTTCTACTTGGTTGATTTCTGCCCTGAGTTTGATTATTTCCTGCCCTCTGCTCCTCTTCGGTGAATTTGCTTCCTTTAGTTCTAGAGCTTCTAAGTGTGCTGTCAAGTTACTAGTGTATGCCCTCTCTAGTTTCTTTTTGGAGGCACTCAGGGCAATGAGTTTTTCTCTTAGGACTGCCTTCATTGTGTCCCATAAGTTTGGTTATGTTGTGGCTTCATTTTCATTAAACTCTAGAAAGTCCTTAATTTCTATCTTTATTTCATCCTTGACTAAGGAATCATCGAGTAGTGTGTTGTTCAGTTTCCATGAGAATGTTTGCTTTCTATTATTTATGTTGTTATTGAAGATCAGCCTTAGTCCATGGTTGTCAGATAGTATCCATGGGATAATTGCACTATTTTTGTATCTGCGGAGGCCTGTCTTGTGGCCACTTATATGGTCAATTTTGGAAGAGCTACCATGTGGTGCTGAGAAGAAGGTATATCCTTTTGTTTTAGGATAAAATGTTCTGTAGATATCTGTTAGATCCATTTGTTTCATGACTTCTGTTAGTGTCCATGTGTATCTGTTTAGTTTCTGTTTCCAGGATCTGTCCATTAATGAGAGTGGGGATTTGAAGTCTCCCACTATTATTGTGTGAGGTGCAATGTGTGCTTTGAGCTTAACTACAGTTTCTGTAATGAATGTGGCTGCCCTTGTATTTGGAGCATAGATATTCAGAATTGAAAGTTCATCTTGGTTGATTTTACCTTTGATGAGTATGAAGTGACCCTCCTTGTCTTTTTTTATAACTTTGGGTTGAAATTCAATTTCATCCAATATTAGAATGTCTATTCCAGCTTTTTTCTTCAGACCATTTGCTTGCAAAACTGTTTTCCAGCCTTTCACCCTAAGGTAGTGTCTTTCTTTTTCCCTAATGTCCATTTCCTGTAAGCAGTAAAATGTTGGGTCCTGTTTGTGTAGCCAGTGTATTAGTCTATGTCTTTTTATTGGGGAATTGAGTCCATTGATGTTAAGAGAAATTAAAGAAAAGTAGTTGTTGTTTCCTGTTATTTTTGTTGTTAAAGTTGGGATTCTGTTGTTGGGGCTGTCTTCTTTTAGGTTGTTGAAGGATTACTTTCTTGCTTTTTCTAGAGTGTAGTTTCTGTCCTTGTTTTGGTGGTTTCCCTTTACTATCCTTTGAAGGGCTGGATTCGTGGAAAGATATTGTGTGAATTTGGTTTTATCATGGAATATTTTGATTTCTCCATCTGTGTTAATTGAGAGTTTTGCTGGATATAGTAACCTGGGTTGGCATTTGTGTTCTTTTAGGGTCTGAATAACATCTGTCCACTATCTTCTGGCTTTCATAGTCTTAGGTGAGAAGTCTGGTATAATTCTAATAGGCCTGCCTTTATATGTTACTTGACCTTTTTCCCTTACTGCTTTTAATATTCTATCTTTATTTAGTGCGTTTGTTGTTTTGATAATTATGTGTCGGGAGGAATTTCTTTTCTGGCCCAGTCTATTCGGAGTTCAGTAGGCTTCTTGTATGTTCATGGGCATCTCTTTCTTTATGTTTGGGAAGTTTTCTTCTATTATTTTGTTGAAGATATTTGCTGGCCCTTTAAGTTGAAAATCTTCTTTTTCATTTACTCCTATTATCCATAGGTTTGTTCTTCTCATTGTGTCCTGGATTTCCTGGATGTTTTGAGTTAGGATCTTTTTGCATTTTGCATTTTCTTTGATTGTTGTGCCCATGTTCTCTATGGAATCTTCTGCACCTGAGATTCTCTCTTCCATCTCTTGTATTCTGTTGCTGATTCTCACATCTATGGTTCCTGATTTCTTTCCTAGTGTTTCTATCTCCAAAGTTGTCTCACTTTGGGTTTTCTTTATTATTTCTATTTCCCTTTTTAGGTCCTGGATGGTTTTGTTCAATTCCATTACCTGTTTGGTTGTGTTTTCCTGTAGTTCTTTAAAGGATTTTTGTATTTTCTCTTTAAGGACTTTTACCTCTTTAGCATTTTTCTCCTGCATTTCTTTAAGTGAGTTATTCATGTCCTTCTTAATGTCCTTCTTCATGTCCTCTATCAGCACCATGAGATATGATTTTAAATTCGAGTCTTGCTTTTTGGGTTTGGTGGGGTATCCAGGACTGGCTGAGTTGGGAGTGCTGGGTTCTGATGAAGGTGAGTGGTCTTGGTTTCTGTTATTAAGATTCTTACGTTTGCCTTTCACCATCTGGTAATCTCAGGAGTTGGTTGTTATAGTTGTCTCTGGTTGGTGCTTGTTCCTTATTTGATTCTGTTGGCCTCTGTTAGCAGACCAGGAGCCCAGCTCTCTCCTGAATCTCAGTGGTCAGAGTAGTCTCAGCAGGTGAGCTCTCCTCTTGTAGGGAAAGTGCAAGGAGTTTTGGTGTTCAGATCTGCCTCTTAGGTAATGTTGAAGACCTTATATAGGGCCTGTCCTAGAAGATGTGTTGCCTTTGTGGTCTGCACACTCACCTGCACAGACCGGTCTCTGTGGGACAATTTGTAGTCCCTGAGCTAACCTTAACAGACTAGTTTCTGGGTGACCTGGGACCCATTGTGCCTCTCTCACAAGTTCC
The DNA here is from genome assembly GCA_902729485.2 of Mus minutoides. NCBI lineage: Eukaryota > Metazoa > Chordata > Mammalia > Rodentia > Muridae > Mus > Mus minutoides. The sequence goes on along the minus strand of LR750216.1, from coordinate 675,339 downwards.
AGCAAGGAAAGCCCTCCCAGGCCGAGAACTCTCCTCAGGTGGGGAGGGAGCCTGGATGTCTAGAGCCCCAAGCTGGGTCTGTTGCAAAAGGTGCACTGCTCAGCTGTTTGCTCATTCACCCTTTGCAGTCTGTGAGCTGACCTGTGCAGACTGAGTCTGAGCGACCTGGGACCCAATATGGCTCTCTCACAAGTTCAGGCAGAGAAAGCTCTCCCAGGTGGAGGGAGAACTCTCCTCAGGCGGGAGGGAGCCTTGATGTCTAGAGCCCCAAGCTGGGTCTGTCCAAAAGGTGCACTGCTCAGCTGTTTGTTCACTCACCCTTTGCAATTGTGAGCTGACCTGAGCAGGCTGTGTCTGTGTGAACCTTTGTGGTCTGTGAGCTGACCTGCGCAGACTGGGTCTGAGCAACCTGGGACCCAATATGGCTCTCTCACAAGTTCAGGCAGGGAAAGCCCTCCCATGCGGAGGGAGAACTCTCCTCAGGCGGGAGGGAGCCTTGATGTCTAGAGCCCCAAGCTGTGTCTGTTGCATAAGGTGCACTGCTAAGCTGTTTGCTCACTCCTTTGTAATCCCTGAGCTGACCTGCGCAGACTGGGTCTAATATTAGGATACTTTATAGCAAGCACTCTAAATATATGATAAACTGCCCCTCTTAAATATGTTTTGCAGAACTGTGTGCCAGTATATTCAAGATAGAAACAGCAAGCAGATACACAAAGTACTGTGAATAATGAGATTAATTTCCTATTACATCAACTGCTGCCGATACTAGAAAATCACTACAATGAAGTTCACTTGTTCATCATCCTTAAATAGGCTTTAAGAGTGTTACTATAGTGCAGGGACATTCAGTAGGGTAGCTATTAGAACTGTTCTCTGGTTTTCCTTCCTCTGGACACTTGCTAATGTTATAACTCTCTGAGTATTTTATTGTTTGTGGTCATTTTAACCACCCAGATAGGAAGAAAAGTGATGGTAACATTTCTGAGGACCAGGACTTAGGAACTTCCTTTGTGTGCCATGTGTCCAGGCAGTTTGTACTGATGGTAGTGGTAAGGGCATCGTGGAATGAAGAAGATGTGGGGCAGAGTCCCTGCCTACTTGAGAGTAACTATAAAATATGAGAAGTACTGAAGCCACTAAGACTTAGTTGCCATTTGTCTTGTCTCTGTAGCATGATGTAACCATTGTGAAGTGACACGGGATTAGTTTGGTTAAGTTGGGGTGGGGTCTCTGGTGTTTCAGTGGCTTGATACTGTAATGAAAAGGATAATCATTTATATCTATCTATCTATCTATCTATCTATCTATCTATCTATCCTCTATTCCTGGTTGGTCAGGACTCAATTGGCACATTCACGTAGCTGGGATCACAGTTGCCTGAAACCATGTTCAGAAATCATCAAACAATCTAGCAAGTGCTGCTAGAGATGCTAGCATCTGCAGGAACAAACCATCTCTGTGAGGTTAGGAAAAAGACTCTGAGAAGGTGACACTAGAATCTGGCCTTGAAGAAACCAGAAGGGAGTTTCAATCAGAAAAGTTTTAAAGAAGCATTATAAGATGAGCAGTAGTGTGGGCTTAGGCAACTTTTCAGAATTAGAAAAGGCTTGACAATTGGCTAATATACTTAAACTCAGAACAGGTATTTGGAACAGATCCAGAAGTGGATACTGCATCAGGGTTCAAATGCTGTGTTTGAACACAGATGCTCTCTGGACCATCTTAAGTATTCTACAGAGCTGCCAGCTATTCAGTTTCATCCACTGAAAACTGGGCAGTGTAAACCAGCCACCTAAAGCAGCTGTGAAGATTGCAGGACATGAAAATTTTTATGGTGTAACAAAATGCCTTTCATATAAGATGCGATCTCATTATCCATAAAACATGGGTCTTACCATTATCACCACTAAAATTATATAGGTCATAGTAACTTTACCTTCATAGCTTGTGCAGTAGGGATGAACAGAATCTACCTAGAGAAGAAGGAATTTATCAGCACTTTGACCTCGGAAGGGCTCTGAGCAGTCAGAGCCCAGATGCCCTGGGGATTATAAAGATGCTAGAACACAGCTTAAGAAATGATAGCCAACCAGAATCCCCTTATGCCTTTTCTTCTTTTTTTACAGTAAGGACAATCTAATTTTACTCTTATGACTATAAATAAAAGGGTTGCTTAAGCAGATTCAGTTCCCCAGAGCAGAAGAAAGGGACAATTACAGGTCCCCAAGTATACCAAACACATACAGAGGCTTGCCATGTCCTTGGCTATCAGACAAATGCATTTCAGTCTCTGCTGAATACATTCTTGCAGTGAGAATTGTCCATCTAAGTGCTTATTGGTGTGTTTTTATGCCTTTCAGTGCAATATCTTAATGCAGACTCAGGGTATAAATAAGATAGAAATGGGAGCATTAACCTGCCTTGCAGCTTTGAACTCTGTACCCGACAGTAAGGTATGCTCTGCCTTGGAATCTTCATCTCCTACATCTCACAGCAGTTAACAAAGAAGACCTTGAAGTGGCTAATTATCTACTCTTCTTTGTCCAAAGACCAGAAGTGGGCACAGGGGGAGAACAGCTCTGTGCAGTGTTTACCATGAACCACTAACCACATGTTTTGTAGGCACTTGACAGTTTTGCCTACACACTGCAGTGGGCCTTTGGAATCAGTGCTTCAGAATAACATCAGAAAATTTTCACTTGTGTTAGGAGGAACATAGCTTTCCTGGTCTTCAGTTTCCCCACCTAAAAGCCAAGGACAGCTAAGCACAAACTCCTTGAGGAGATGATTGACCATGAAATGATGAAGCAAGCCCATAATCTCCCCAGATTCTTAAACTGACTTGAGAGTATGCTTTGTAAAGACATAAATAGAGAGTTACATATTGGTTGTGAGAGTTCCTTCCCCAGGAAAGATAAATAATGTCTGTTCCCTCCTTACAAGGTCCCAGAGACAAACCAAAGTAGGATTCCACCACGATGAACCCTGGGAAAACAATAAGTGACTCAGACTTCTCACAGAGCAGTGACTGTGCTTCCGTATAGTAGGGTATGGACTAGGGGTTGTGGGCAGAAACATGGGTGACCTTTCAGCAGACCGTATGACCATAAGGCATACACTGGAAAATCTTCACTCACCCTAGGTGATGGCTCTTCCCATAGCCAATGGAGCATCTTTGTTGGCTTTCCTCAGCTGTATGATCCAGTACTACCCTGAGTCACATGAAATTTGGGCTCAGTTGTAAGTAAATGTCTGGAAAGAGTGGCTGGATGCTCAGGTGAGGATCTTACCACGGAGTCCTATGCCCTTTCTCACCTGTCTCCCACTAAGCAATGTCAGTGGCTTTCAAACATCATAATGCATGCTCACAAGTAGGCACAGATGAGTATGGCAGTTCTCTGGCCAGAAGAAATATACTCTGAAATACTCTACTCCTCCATCCGGGTCTTCACATTCTTCCTGATGTCCCTCTTCCAAAATAGCTCCTGAGCCTTGGAGGAGACAGCATGGATGCCCTACTATCATCTAAAACCAGTGGGGGTACTGAGCCTTTAACCCTTTCATCCGTCTCCCTGTCTCCAGAATGTTGGTGAGTCTTTCAGAGTGTCCCTTTACCATAAAACACAAGTGATTTAAAGGATAAAAATGAGAGACAGAAAAACATCTGAACAGACACTGAAAACCTTCATTCTCCTGGCCCTGTGGGACTCTCTCTTGTCTCTCCCCATGCCTGATCCTGACCCCCCACCCCATTCCACTAGCCTTGCCAAGGTCCTGCCTTCCTCTGCCTCCCAAGGCTATTTTGTTCCCCCTTCTAAGTGGAATTCAAGCATCCGCACCTGTTTAACTTCTTCTCTTAAAGTCTGTTGTTCTCTATTCCAAAGAAGTGATTTCAGAAGTTGGTGACTAAGGAGACACAAAGGTCAAACACAAGCAAGGTCTACTAGAGCAAGAGAAGATTTCATACCTTCTTATCAGGGGTTTCCTCAGCAGATCAATGCTTGATGCAGGGGCATGGCTCTGAGGCCCTCAGTCTTCCAAGTTTCTAAGTCAGTCACTCCACTCTTTATTGCCATGAGCGAAGAAGGTTTTATATAAAATTCACATACACTTTCCATGTAATCAGCAGCTGATGGGGGAGGGAATAAAAATAAACTTTCACAAAGACCCTTCTTCAATATCCATAATAACTTTCTTCATAATGGACAAAACTGGAGAACACAGGATGATCTCCACTTGGTGAATCAATGCACAGTTTCTTCTACATCCCAAAGATGGAGCAAAAATGAGCAGTGATGAGAAATTAGCCACCTGATGCTTGGGAGAGTAGTCATGCGCAAATGTCTACATATGAAGCAGTTCCATTTGTTTAGAGGTTATTAAAGTGAACATTGTAAAAATAAAACAGACATTCCTGGCTATCATAGGGTCTAAGGGGGAAATGGTAGGACTAATAATTACAAGGGTGTAGGCAAGAACTTCCTGAATAGCAGAAGTGTTCCATGTTGTGACTATTGTATTATAGATAATATGCCTCTGTACGCTTGACATGTGATTTTCACTATATGTAATTTAAAAAACTAAGCTAAATAATTGTTATTCTTAGAAAGAAAAAAAAAAAAGATACTAGGTGCACCCTTGCACATACGGGCAGCTAAGTAGTCTCAGTAGATATTCAAATTTAAAAAATGAAAAAGAAAACCCTTCATAATGTGAGGGGAAGTGGGGGTGGGGGATAGAGGGAGAATTGGAGTGGAGGGATGAGGTGAATTTATTCTAAATATATTGTATACACACACACATGCACACACACACACACACACACACACACACACACACATTGTAGTTGCAGCCATCTATAACCTAATGTTTTTCCACCCAGCCTCTTTGTTCCCCAAATAATGACTCTGAAACTTTTGTATATGAATAAATGCCTAGGCCAATAGGTCTGTTCCCAAGTAGCTAATACCTTAATTATTCTGTTATTCTATTCTGTGAGCTCCCATGTGTTGTTGCCTGGTCCTCAGTTTTATTCAATCATTTTCCTTAGTGTCCAGGTGAATCTTCTGTGTGCCTGATTCTTTCCCAGAATCCCTCTCTGTCTCTGCTAGAACTCCTACCTCCTATTTCCTGCCTCAGCTCATTGGCCGTAGGCTTTTTTACTGACAGGTGACACTTTTACAGGGTGCGTAAGAGACTCTCTACAGAGATAGCTCAGCAGTGACATATCCATGCAGAAGCCTTGAGCACTGCAGACTACATATTAGAACCCATCTACATTCTGGTAGATGTGGTTGGCTATCAACAATCACCACTCTCTGAGTATGGAGATGAGATCCTCAGAGCAGGCTGGACAGCTTGTTGTTCAATTGAAATACTCTGCCTCAGTGGACAAATAGAATATATTCAAGAAAGATTCCTTACATCTTTACAGCATGCACAGTTATATACATGCACTTGCATTCATGCATGTCCCATACACATGCACACACACACACACACACACACACACACACACACACACACACACTTACACATATATACACACAAACACTGCATAGAGAGAAACAGTAAAGAACCCTTCAACCCAGAAAAGAATCCTAGACAGATGAAATCATGAGCTTAGATTTTAAATATTTAACTTTCTTAACAGTACACATGTGTGTTTTGGAGCCTTCCATGAGAATTTTGTTGTATCGAACTAAGTCAAAATGTGAGCTAAATGCAAACAAGCTCTTAGGAAGACCAGACATGCAGGTTTACAAAGACTTTTTATTTTTTATTTTTTGCAATGTCCTTCCACAATATGTTCACATGTCTATGAGCTAACATTTGTCCAAACATTTTTCTGATCTATTTTTGAATAGCTTGCTATTTTAGTATCCTATGCATCTATGTCCAAGTTGACAAAACCATATACATTTGATCCTAAAGAACAGAGCGCTAGAGATACAAGCACCTTAGCCCGCCTTTGCTGTGTTGTATTCTTGTCATGTAATGTACGTATTCCATGGAGCTGCTTTCTGAGATAAGCTAGCATTTAAAATAAGAAATCATGCAAGGAGGATCTGCAAAACTTGACGTTTATTTATTTATTTTTTTTGTAATGAGCATACAGAAATCTAATACTGTACTGGTGAGCACACCATGGAACTCTAGAGAACATGAGAAATCAAAATTAGATATGTGAAGGTCAGAACACTTTTTCTAACTTTTTACCTGTTGTGTCTGTGAGGCCTATTTGAATTGTGTGCCCTTTGGTGGATTGATCACATGGCAGGGACTTTTTCTTTCTTTTCTTACTTCTTTGTACCGTAGACTCATTTTGGCTACAGCTTGTTTAGCTGTTTATTGCATGGTATTTTGTTTGGGCTGGAGAGATGGCTTAGTGTTTTAAGTGTGCTTTCTGTTCTTCCAAAGGACTTGAGTTTGGTTTTGCAAATCCAAATCAGCAATCTGAGAACTGCCTAGACCTCTGGCTTCAAGGATATCCAATGCCTCTGCTCTACTAGGGTGCTTACACACCACACACACACACACACACACACACACACACACACACACACACACACGCACAGAGAGAGACAGAGAGACAGAGAGACAGAGAGACAGAGAGAGACAGTGACAGAGAGACAGACACAGAGATAGAGACAGAGAGAGAGACACACAGAAGGAAAGAAGGAAGGTACGGGAGATACAGAGAGAGAAAGAGATGAAGGTGAGAGATACAGAGAGAGAGAGAGAGAGAGAGAGAGAGAGAGAGAGAGAAAGAGAAGAAGGAAAGCTTTATATGATATCACACATCTGTATATTGGTGACTCTGTGGTGAGATGGCAGGAGGAGACAGGGGAGTTTCCCAGCTATCCTGCCATAAAGGGTGGTAAGCAAGAGACCCTGTATCAGTTAGGATGGAAGGCAGACACTAACACTTAAAGTTGCCTCCTTGCTTCCACATGGCTATACACATTAGGTCACACAAATGAACACACACACACACACACACACACACACACACACACACGCACAAAGATGTATTAGAAATGCTATTGTTTAAAGTTGTGCAGGGTAGCTCATGCCTGTAATTTTAGCCATTGTGAAGGCTGAGGCAAAAAGTTGTAAAACTGAGGCCACCCTGAGCTCCAGAAAAAGTCATGTGATGGGCTGGACAGATGGCTCAGTGGTTAAGAGCACTGTTCTCTTCCAGAGGTCCTGATTTGAATTCCCAGCAACCACATGGTGGCTCACAACCATTTGTAATGTGATCTGACACCCTCTTCTGTTGTATCTGAAGACAGCTGCAGTGTACTCATATACATAAAATAAATAATTTTTTAAAAAGTGCTATGAAATGTGGGTTTTATATGAGACTTCCAGCATATTTGCTCATCTAATCAATACTTAAATATTGAGCATCTATAAGGGGGTAGATGATAGTGGAATTGCTAGAGGTGAACAAAATGAGAAACAAAAGTCCAAAACCTTCATAGAGTTTTTATCAAAACTCTTATCAATAATTGTTAGAAATTAGCTTTTGCCAAAATCAGTGTATCTTGAGAGAATCTTGATGGTAAATGGGTCAGTAATTAATAGGGAAGATGTGTCCTATACTCAGAGAATCTGGAACTTGGATATTATGAGGAGAAAATGCTTGGTAGAGTTTGTATCTGCTACAGTAAGAAGAGAAGAAAGATCTACCTTATAGCTGTGCACAGGACATATTCCCATGGGTCAACCTATGACTCTGGAGGAGAGAGGAGAAATGAGCCCTGCAATATCAGGCGTAGTATTTATTTCCCCAGTCCCTGTGGGAGGCTGAGATGTCCCTGCTGACTGCTGGGTTTTTTCATGCTTCTTAGGCTTGGCAAGGTGATGTGATTTATTTAGGGTTTGGCAAGAGTCTAGCTTCAAGCTTCAGGTTGGGTCTGGGTTTGGTCTGTAGCTCTCAGGTTTGATTCATGGTGACGGCAGTTCAGGAGTGCAAGCTGTAACGCAGGAGCAGCTTTGCAGATTTTCCTGGTGTTATACCTACTATCATGCTGTCATCCAAAGCCGGTGTCATGCCCCTGCTCCAAATCAGGGGTCAGCAGGATTTTTAGCCTCCTGGAGGCAACAACAAATAGCATGATTAAGCCTGGTAAGAAGTATAGTAGTCAGGTGAGTGGGAAAGGGTAGGTAGATTAAACAACAATTTAATCAAAATGAATGGGAGAACAAAACTGTAAGGATTATACTGTTAGATGTAAATTGCTTATGAAAACATGTTACCATTCTGGCCTTTCTGTCATTATTTATCCATTATTATACAGTCTCCTGTTTCTGCTGTTTTCTCCCCTTTAGACTTAGTTTGCCAGCATAATATAAGCCCACATTTCTTAGACAAATGAAACAATTGAAATAAGTTTAATTTAGTGATTTCCAGCTGACTCTCCAGGATTCCTAAGCCTATTCGGGCTGACTTTTCATCAGGGAAGCATGCCAAAGCAAGCGCACCTGCTCTTTGCTTGAGACCATTAGGCTGCAGTAGCTCAAAGGACATCACAATTATAGTTCTGGGAACATCTTCACGCCTCTACCCAGCTGAACAGACTGGAGATACAGAAGTGATTTTCTGCATTTTAGCCTTTAGAGTCCTGTTAATGTCTATGCAATAAGTACATAAAACAGCTGTACAATACAGTAATGGATCCTCGCTATTATGTATAGAATTTTTTTCCAATTTTTTTATTAGCTATTTTCTTAATTTACATTTCAAATGCTATTCCAAAAGTCCCCTCCCCCTCCCCCCTCCCTGCTCCTCTGTCCACTCACTCCCACTTCTTGGCCATGGCATTCCCCTGTATTGGGGCATATAAAGATTGCAGTACCAAGGGGCCTCACTTCCCAATGATGGCCGACTAGGCCATCTTCTGCTACATATGGAGTTAGAGACACAAGTTCTGGGGGTTCTGGTTAGTTCATATTGTTGATACTCTTCTAGGGTTGCAGACCCCTTCAGCAACTGGGGTTCTATCTCTAGCTTCTCCATTGTGGGCCCTGTGTTTCATCTTATAGATGATTATGAGCATCCACTTCTGTACAAGACAGCTATATCAGGGTCCCTTAAGTAGGCACTAGCTTTCCTATGCCGTAGTGCTGAGTTTAATGACTGATTATGGGATGGATCCCCCCTGGTGGGGTAGTCTCTGTATGGTCCATCCTTTCATCTTAGCTCTAAACTTTGTCTCTGTAACTCCTTTCATGGGTATTTTGTTTCCTCTGCACAGGAGGAATGAAGTATCCACGAGTTGGTCTTCCTTCTTGATTTTCTTGTGTTTTGCAAATTGTATCTTGCATATTCTATGTTTCTAGGCTAATATCCATTTATCAGTGAGCATATATCCAATGACTTCTTTTGTGATTGGGTTACCTCAATAAGGATTATATTCTCCAGATACATCCATTTGCCCAAGAACTTCATAAATTCATTTTTTTAAATAGCAGAATAGTACTCCATTGTGTAGATGTACCACATTTTCTGTATCCATTCCTCTGTTGAGGGACATCTGTGTTCTTTCCAGCTTCTGGCTATTATAAATAAGGCTGCTATGAACATAGTGTGGAACATGTGTCCCTTTTACCAGTTGGAACATCTTCTGGGTATATGCCAAGGAGAGGTATTGCAGGATCTTTCGGTAGTACTATGTCCAATTTTCTGAGATAACGCCAGAGTGACTTCCAGAGTGGTTGTACAAGCTTGCAATCCCACCAGCAATGGAGGAGTGTTCCTCTTTCTCCACATCCTCACCAGCATCTGATGTCACCTGAATTTTTGATCTTAGCCATTCTGACTGGTATGAGGTGGAATCTCAGTGTTGTTTTCATTTGCATTTCCTGGATGATTAAGGATGTTGAACATTTTTTCAGGTATTTCTCAGCCATTTGGAATTCCTCAGTTGAGAATTCTTTGTTCAGCTCTGTACCCCATTTTTAATGGGGTTATTCGTTTTTCTGGAGTCCAGCTTCTTTAGCTCTTTGTAGATGTTGGATATTAATCTCCTATTAGATTTAGGATTGGTAAAAATCCTTTCCCAGTCTGTTGGTGGCCTTTTTGTTTTGCTGACTGTGTCTTTTGCCTTACAGAAGCTTTGCAATTTCATAAGGTCCCATTTGTCAATTCTTGACCTTACCGCACAGGCCATTGCTGTTCTGTTTAGAATTTTAAATGTCTGTATACATATGTGTGCATGCATGAGTGTGCTACATGTGCCAAAGCATGAATGTGCTGGCCTGAGGACAATTTGAAGGAACTGGTTCTCTCCTTCCGTCTTGTATTATATGGGACTTAAACTCAGGTCATGAGATTTGACTTCAAGCACCCTCACCCACTGAGCCATCTTGCTGGACACTATTTATGGGGTTTTTAAAGTAACAGATTAGGTGAGACTTTTCATGACACTGTTCATTTCTAGTATATTTCTAGTAAAAAAATAACTATAAGAAAATTTGGTATGAGCTACTGATCTTAAAACAACTGAGGTAATTATTTGTTACAATAAATAGCATTTGCCCTATCATATATCACAAGCTGTTTTCAGTCCTCCTGAGATTGCATATTGAGTCTTTCAAATTTCTATCCAAATAATTATTTTATATATATTGTTAGTATGTTCCCAGAGATATATGGTTGTAGAGATACACTTTTTTAAAGATTTTCTTTTATTTTATGTGCATGAATGCCTGGCCCACATGTGTATCTGTATACTACAAGTGTGCCTGATGCCAGAGATCAGAAGAGTGCTTGGGCCTCCTGAAATGAGAGTTATGGAGAGTTGGGAGGCCATTGTCAGCTGCTGCCTGGTGTGGGTTCTGGAACATGATTCAGTTCCTATGCAAGCATAAGTGCTCGTGACCACCAAGGCATCTCTCCAGGTCCAGTAGTATAATAAGAAATATTTTCTGGGGACTACTGTATGCAAATTTACCATGTAAATAATCTGCATATATTTTTTGCAAGAGGGAATGCTTTTTAGTATGTCATGACACAGTTTGCCCTCTTCATGAACTCTACTTAAAAAGCTCCTTGAAGATTTTCATGTGTAATTAATAATTCATCATGATGAATAATCCTCCCACACAAAACACTATCTGAGCTTTAAGTCTATCTACATTTACCTATTGGACACCGTAGAAAGAAATTCATTGTGAATTTTGAACAAGTATATTAATTGTTTGACTTCCATATTTGTTATGACTGTTTTCCAATGAACATTAAATTATATTCTACTGTTGTGAAAAATGTTATATTCTTGAATTACAAGCATTAGTCACTTCCTTTTTTTTAATATTTTAATGACATGTGACTTACATATAATATGCTTCCAGATCTGAAGTGCTGAGAATAATGAGTGTTGGCAAGTGTACACATCAACATTCACACAAAACATACACAATGCAATGGTCTCTTTAGTCCCTGACAGAGAGCAGCTCCCCACAAAGGGACTTGTTTTCTGGATCTTGTTACCTCTATTTCTTTTGGTCCCTGCAAGAATTTGATTGTGTCTTCTAAAGTATTGTGTCTGGCTTCTTTGTTTACAATATTTTTGAGATTTACTCACATTGTTACCTGTCACTGTAGCTCCCATTGTATGAACGAACTAATCTGGTCTTTTATTTATCAGTATCTGTGTCCTCTCCTGTTTGCTCACCATGAATAAAACTTTGATAGAATTCATATACATCATTTTCTAGACATACTTTTGTTTCTTTGGGGCAAACACCATGATAGGCCACATTTTATTTCAGAATTATATGAATTTTTTATGTATTCTAGGTTCAAACCCATTATCAACAACTATATGTCATATCCATGTATACTCATTCACATACCCATTGACGCAGAATATGTGTAAGATAATGCAGATATTTTATCAGTCCATAATTGTGTATTTATAACTTTTGTAATGTCTCTTCAGTGAAATTTGATGATTTAAAAATGTGAACCAGAATCTCATTCTGTAGTCCAGACTGTCAAGCTCACTTTGTGGCCCAGGCTGGCCTCAGCCTATACAAAGAGGTATTTTGAGTTATATAGCAAGTGAATTATGCATGGGCAGTGTAGATGGAACCAGGCTCATTTATCTTTTCTTACTAAGGTTCCCATTCTTTAGTTTATTAATTATTTAATTTTATATGTAAGAAAAAATTTAAAATATGGCAGTTATGTAATTTCAGAGAAAATATCTCTCTGTCCTTAGAAATTTCTCTATAGAAAATCTCTGACACATAAATACCAGAAATATCCCATTTGTGATATTTATTCTTTCACTTGTATCATGACTGATTTCTGAAAATACTTTATTTTTTATTGCCATTATTTCTCATTTAGGAATTGCAAATAAACACATTAAAATTTGTCTTAGGGTTTCATTACTGTGTAAAAACATCGTGACCATGCTAACTCTTATAAAGGGAAACATTTAATTAGCGGCTGGCTTACAGTTCAGAAGATTTCTATTATAATCATGGTGGGCAGCATGACAAGAGCACAGGCAGACTCAGAGAAGGGGCTGAAAATTCCACATCTGGATCCACAGGCAGCAGGAAAGAAGAGTAATTCCATGGGCAGAGGCTGAGCTTCTGAAACTCCAAACCCCACCCCAGTGACACACTTCTTCCAACAAAACCACACCCACTCCTGCAATGTCACAGCTCTTAATAGTGCCACTCCCTGAGAGCCTATGTGGGCCATTTTCATTTAAGCCACCACAGTCTTTTATATTCTTAAAATTTATGCAAGTATATTGTGTATTGTATGGAAAGAAATGGAAACTCCGGACTTTAGGTAAAATATTGATTTAGGTCATAATCTGTGTCATAGGTGAGTTGATATCTACTGGTTAGACTTTAAGAATATATATCGAGTAGCTTGTGTTAAAAGTATGTGTGAATTTAATAAATAACCTTGGAAGTAAACATGCACTTTCAAATGGTATTTTCTGAAGAGTATATATCCTATGTGTTGAGGGATGTGCTTATATTCTAGACCCAGAATGACGGCAAACGTGACAATACATAAGGCCAAGACACAGGAACAAGTAGGCAAATCTCCATGGTTGTGCTTATTTATTTGCTTATTTGTTTGTTCACAGACAGAGCCTCCTTATGTAGCCAGGCTCACCAAGGACTGCCAGTATGTATCAGCACTCTCTGCTATTGTAGAGCATATTGTCAGAACTTACCAAGCCCCGAAGTTGACGAGTACAAATATCTCAGGAAGCACAGCAATGTCACGCCATCATCCCCCTGAAGGGAAGACCATTCTCTAGAAACTGCTACCTACCACACCTGCTTATTAACTTGTTTAACATCCTTTCTCTTACTGGACTGTGAAACCATTTAAAGTAATGATGCTTATTTTAATCATTGGGGATGTTTCCATGACTTAATCTTTCTAAAATGCTATCTCTGTCCTCAATTTACTGATTGGGCTTATCAACATCAGTGTGGATGTCATTTAATGTAGCTCTACTCATACTAAACTGAGTTTTCATCATTTTTTTCTTTTAAAAAATGTAAGTTCCTAATGCTCTTCTAAGATGAACATGGGCTTTTTGTGTGTGTGTGTTTTACTTTGTATTATTTACATTTCTTTTCTTCAGAGTAAGTCACATAACAAGATAAAGGACACTGACACAAATTGCTTGTTACATAAATAGGAGGCCATGAGAGCAGATCTCTAGCCAGCACACATACAAAACAGCCAAACAAACAGCAAAATGAATTAACACCTATGACTAAGAAAAACCAGAAATTTTAAAACACACTCTCTATGTCAGCAGAGTTGACATAAACTTGAGGAGTTTTGCTCTTGAGTTTCCTGGTCTTGCCTAAAACATGTACACTTCCCCCAGAATAGTGATGTTTCCTTAGTGCTACATACAGAGTTCAATGAAAAAGAAACAAACTGCCTCCCACTTAGTGACCTTACCACTGTCTTACAGCACAGTCAGAAAGTGGTAGAGCAGCTATTTCTTAAACTGATTGTCATAAAAGCTGAGTGGATAGCATTAAAATGCAATTGAGAGAAAGCTGCTTTATGAGAGACTATGATATGTGATCCATGCTACAGAGATTTCTTGGAACTCCATTTCCTCTAAGGACTCGTATGTTCTAGTGTAAAGAATGAAGAGCTTACATGTTCCCAGCCTTTCCCAAACACCTAAGTGACACATTATAATCAAATGAGAGCTAATAGGATTAAAATTCCTAAGTCCTAATTCCAGCTCTTTAAATCTAGGTGGAAACAGTGTTCTATTTGAAACCTCCTTCACAGCATTCTAGTGTATAACAGTCACTGGAAGCAACCAGTTTCTCTTAATCTTGCTTTTGTCTGTTTCCCTTTTTATGTGACCTGACTATTACAGAGTATTGTGAAATTTTTGTTTGTATTTCTCCCAGTGGAATCCAAGTGACAGTACTGTTTGAGAAGGAGTCAACTTTTAAGATAACTGTTGTTAAAAGAACTGTAGTTAGGTTTCTGTAACAACTGCAAAGTGAGATATAACTGAGGGGTTGACCAATAAGACAGAATGAGCCAGTAAAGGGGAACTCAGACCACTGACCTCAAATGTATGCAGAAGTCACTCCATGTAGCTAGTCATGTAGGATTCCTTCAGGTGTATGATCAATGCACTCAAGTTCCATGGGCTAGTCTTCAGTAAACATTATAGAAGGAAGAGTCTTTTAACTATAGAATTAACTTTGCCAAGGCAAATTCTCGTGGGCCTTAGGTTTGCTTGGATAGAAGGGAAGACAGACTCCTGTCATACAGTTTTATAATCTCCAATGTTTTTCTATACATGTGGATCTATAACTAGGAGGTGAGCACAAAATAAATCCTAGAGCTAGTTAAAATTCCAGAACACCAAAAAAAAAAAAAAAAAAAAAAAGAAAGGTGAACATTAGCTCTATATACAACAGTAGAATTGAGATTGTCACCTCTGAGCATACTGAATCACTTGACAGTATACAGGCATTTTCAAACTGTGAGAAACTGGAGTTGGTTTTACAAAACAAATATCCTTTGTATTTAACAGTTCAGTGAAAAAGAGGTGGTCTTGATCACAGTATTAATTTTATGCTTATTTTGGGGGGGAAGATGTAGTGAACTTTATTGATGATAGTCAAGAAATTGGTGTTCCCTAAGCCCCTCCCTATCTTCTGGGAAAGTCTGGGATGGAAACTGTGAGCTGAGATATTGGAGGCTTTTTTTGGAGAGCTATTAGGCCCTGCCATCAGGAACCTAGCAATTGGGATAGGTGTGTGTAGCATATAGAAGAACCTGCTTGCTGCCACTCAGTAGCTCTCTCTCTGTCTTCTGCAGATGCCCCCACCCCAACCCCACCCTCTGCCCTCATGACTCTGACTGACTCAATGTCCACTTGTAAGCCTTTATCCCTTTCACAGGCCTTCACTTCTCTCCCCTCTCCAATAGACCTCTTTCATACCAGGCCTTTTGCATGGCATGATTTCTCAGGGACACACCTTGGCATGAACTAGCCAAGGATACTGCGGTGCCGAATTATATTTCATAACAACAGGGACTCTTCAGCACCTGAAGGCCTCTCCTTTCCTCTGTGTTGTTGAGGTGGTTGGTCTGGAGTTTCCTACTTCTTAGAGGCCAATGTAGACCATGAGGTTCATCACCTTGTCGCTGTAGCTGTATTTATGGTCTTACCAAGTAATTTCAAAACTTTATGAAATTGACACTGAGAATAATGCCAGCTTCAGCATCAAAGGTAGAAGAGTGGGTGGGCATCATTTCTGGTCTCAGAAGACAAGTTCGTCCTCAGTGTAGCCCAGCATGTTCTTTAGTTGTCCCTCCAGGATCTGCTATTTGATGCCATTGTAGGTGGCAAGTTTCTCCAGGATGCGTGTCAGATAAATGATGGACATGTTGGCTATAGGAACAGTGAAGGCCATGCCAGTGAACTTCAGCTTTGGGACCTGGCCCACAGTCTTGGTAGTGCAGGATGATGCTCTAGACAGCCCCATGGCTATCATGTCATAGCTTTCTAAAGGGGCCATCTACAATCTTATGAGTGGCAGTGATGGCATGTCCAGGGGTCTAAGCAGTTGGTTATGTATGAAGCATGGTTGACAGTGTTGAGTTATTAGTCATACTTCTTATGGTTCCCATGATGACCCATCCAAAACATGGGGTCATCAGTAGAAGGGGCAGACATGATGGTCCTTTTGACTTCCCCTTCAAGTGTGCGCCTGCAGTCTACTTGGTGTTGAAAACACCAGCAGACGCTACAACATAACATGCACCAGCATCCCATATGTTGTTGACAGGATCTCATTCCTAGAAGATGAAGATGGCTTTCCCATTATTAACAAGTTTCCCATTCTCAGCCCTGGCTATGCTGTGGCATTTGTAATACATACATGTAGACCCATTACTTTCATTGATAGCAGTAATATCCACTTTGCCAGACTTGAGGAGCCAACAGGATGCCTCAAATCTGTTCACTCTGACTCTCACCATTGTGTCACCAAGATGAGCCTTAAGATGTGGCTGTCTCTGGAATGAGGAGGAACAGAACAAACCTTAATGCTATTTTAAATATAATTAAAGCTAGTTTTTAAGTTAAGACTAACCTAAATACCTTCAAGGAAACAAAATGCTATAGTAATGCAATAAGGTTCAGCATGTTCAAGTAACATTGTGACAGATATACAAAATGGGTCTTTATAAATGCAATGCCAAGGAGCAGTTGCCTACCTAGTTATCATAAAGAGTTGGTGTCATTGTCAAAGGAGTCAATGGATGCAAAGTGAATTAACCAGTTTCTTCTGTAGGCATCGGGGGAATGTGAGTTATTATGGTCATGACGATAACTGATGGCCAGACTAACTTGTTTGCAGGTTGTGATCACAGCAATTGGCAAGGACTGTGGCATGGAACAGGTGTCTCTAAGCATTTGTTCATCAGTTAAACGGCCTTTTGTAACAACTCATGAGGATGTCACTATCACTAGGGCATCCCAGTGGGACTTCAGCAAACACTACTGCTTTGTATCCTGTTGTTTTCAAGTAAACATTTTTTGAGCTTCTTCCCAATACTTAGGCTGCTGCTATTAAATAAAATCTCCTATGCCCATATATAGTATAAATTTTTAGAACATGCTGGAAAGAGTGCTAAGGGCTGGAAGTTTTTATGGAGTTATGGACATTTGAGTTGAGTTTTGAAAAGACAGAAAATTAAGAGTGAGAAGGTGGCAATTTGATGGAAGGGAAGTGGAAAATGGGAAGGAGGGAAAGTGTCGAAAGCATGCTCTAAAGACGTGAAGCTGATTTACCTATGTTGGCAAAGGAGCCATGTAGGAAATTAGTAAGAGGTGGAGAATAAGGCACATGTATGGATGAAGTACCTCAGAGCAAGTTAGCTGTGGATGTTTCATCTGAAATAGGGGATGGGAAACACTTTCCTGGACTATATGAACAGAGAAATGTTTGAAGGAAACACTCTAGCCCTCTGTTTAAGGAAAAATGAATTTGGAATTTCTAGCTGTAAGAATGTAAGGGTGACTTTAAGAGATCTTTTGGTGGTGAGATCTATTGTGGTGGTGGAACAACCTTTACAGAGGCAGAAAGAGGACATCAGAGCAGCACTGGGGTGAATATCAGCTATTTGACGCCCGAGCTGGTGATGGGAATTAGAATGAACTCAGTCAGTAAATGAGGTGGACTAAAGTCTCATGCAACAGCCAACTTCATTCAGAGCCTCAGACACTTTACACTCTGAAGGTTAAGAAGACTCACATGGGTAATGTTTACAATTATAAGGGCAAGCCACACTTGGCAGATAAGCTGCACTTCACACAATCATGTTTTCCCATAGAGGCATATAAAGAAGTACCAGTAGCCAGTTGTAATGAATAATCTGAAGTGAGCTCACTCCTATCCAGTAGGCCTGGGAGGGGCATGAGCCCACATTCCAAGAACAATTCTGTATTTTAAAGAAACTGAGGTCATAAGAATCTTGTTTTCAGAGTCTTCTCACAAACGGTAAGAAATCTTCTCACTGGACTCCATTATTGGACTGTGTTCTGACAATCAATGACTTAATGAAGTGCCCTGAAGAACTTGGGAGGTATAAGAGGAGGTCAAAGGGGGGGGCGGCTAAGCCAAACAGTCATTCCTTTATTTTTTTGAGATTATAATATAATTACATTACTTCTCCTTTCCCTTTTGTCCCTCCAAACACTCCATGTAGCTCTTCTTGGTCGCTTTTAAATCCATTGCCTTCTTTCCCCATCAGTTGTTGTACATGCATACATGTATATGCATACATCTACCTAAACTGCTCAGTCTGTAAAATGTTTGCTGTGTTTTGTTTTCAGAGCTGAACACTTGGCATTAGAACCCCGTTGTGGGAAGACTATCTTTCCTGCTCTCACAGTTGTGGGAAGACTATCTTTCCTGTTCCTCGGTTGCCTGGTTCTTTGTGCAGAGATGAGACCTCCTGCTCTCCCCCTTCTACACCACCTTGTCTGTTCCCTTCTCAGCTCATGCTTAGGCGGCCATGTTAATAAGGCTTTGTGGGCAAATCTTCTGACATTCCAAGAGGACACAATTTCATGGCAAACACCCTGATCTCTTTGTGCCTTTTTTTTCCCCCATTTTAATTGATCATGCTTCATGCTTAGTCAAATTCTAGGAAGATGCTGATTGGATACCTGAGAGGTGAGGGTTAACCTCTGTAAGTCTGTTGAGATGATGGTACTGTTAGATCAAGAAAGAGCAGGAAGCTCAGTGGCTTTCGCCTGTCCCAATGGGTTTGAGAAATCTTATTTCCTAGGCATTTGATCATCCTTAGGAATGACAATGAATATTTCCTAAGTGACTAGTTACAACTTCATCATTATGGATGAAAAGGATGACAAAAAATTGCAATATTTATTTGCTTTTCTTCTAAGCACAAAAACATAAGACAAAAAGCAATTATATTCAAGTTTTAGAGTTGCTACCAAAGTGTCAAATTGAATTCCTTTGTCCTTTTATCATATTTCAGGTAAAAGAGGCATTATTGTCTCTTGACATATTAAATTATCATTTATTTACAACAAATGAATAGTGTCTATTTCCTTTAAGGCATTTACACATTTACACACAGTATACAGTACAACACACATTCTTATTTGATGGGTTCCATTAACTCTTTAATTCTCAAGGCAGGTGAATCTGTTGGAAAATTACTTAGCATTAATTGAAAGTAATGACTGAAATATTTTTTAATGCCTTTGTAAATTTCATTCTCCCAGCTCATTTTATCTATTTAAAAATCCCCAGCAATTCCACCAAGGAACCATTGTGGACTCTCTCAGTAGCCATTTATTAGTTCTCTGGATCCCAGATGAAAGAATGAATGCATACTAGACAAAAGGCTTAGATCCATAGACCTACCCTAACATCGTTATCCAAAAGGCAGAAAAGTTGAGAAATAGCTCCAGCGATTTTCCATACTGCTACCCATTTGTGTTGTTTCCACTACAGGATTTCATAGTTTCGGCATAACCACTGAGACCATTGTAAACCATTGCACAACAACTGCCTTGCGCTCTTGCACAACATTCAGGCATGGCAAGAAATATCTACTAAATATTAGTGCCTGTAACTTGAAATGCTCAGTTATAAATATAGCTATTGGTCTTGGAATTCAGCTTAGTTAGGAGTGTGCTAACCTAGCATGTCCAACACATTAGGGTCAGTTCCCAGCACTGTCCAAAACAGATGTTATGTGTGTGTGTGTGTGTGTGTCTGTGTGTGTGTGTATATATATATATATATATATATATATATATATATATATATATATATAATTCTTTCTATAGGACCGGAAGTTTACATCCTAGTAAGCTTGAGGCCAGCCTAGGCTCAATGTGACTGCCCCCACCAATAACAAACAAACAAAAACAGAAACCAAATGAAAAAAAAAAAAAAACAAATAAATTTAGTCGCAATTTCTAAAACCTAATTAACAATGAAAATCATGTCACAGGTATCATATGATTTCAAACAGTTGTCCTCCTAGGGAGGAGTTGTGGCATTTCACAAGCCAATTTGTAACTTGAATATCATGATCTTTTTTTTTTTTTTTTAAATCACAAAACACTGAAATGTCTGATTAGATTTCTTATCTGAAGAGCTGAGTGTTTTGCCCTGAGGCTCACTGGAGACACTCAAGAATGTCACCAGTATTATTAACTTTTTCTGATTATGCTCTTATTCAATTTTCAAGTCTAAATTCATTTCAGGTTGCTGGGTTTTCTTTTCAAATAATCAAAGACAATTTTCAGAAGTATGCTACTTCTTTTTAAGAGTGTTGGTATTTCGTTTTGATGTAGTGGTACTGCAGAGAAAACACTGTCTCCTGTCTCATGTTTTTCAATATAATGGTGGTTACTTACAAGGGATAGGCCATCAGTGTAGACCATTGATTCTCATTGGGGCTACAAGGCAAATCAATTGTCTGTGAATGATGTTAGAACTCTGTACAGATATACAGAGTTGTAATGGCTGTAAACAATTTTTCCTCAAAGATAACTGCTGTTACTCCTAACTAAAACTGTTGCAATATCTGTGTGATTTTCATACCAGTATGCTTTCCTTTATTAAAAAAATCTACATGGCTTTCTTTGAGAAACAGATTTTATGTGACTGTAGGCACAACCCGTTGTGGTTTCTATACTAAGTGTTTCAGTGAACAATGAATGGGTAGGTCTTGGTTTTTGTGGAGTCCAGTGCGTTCCACACAGAAGCATGATCTTCCACGGCTTCCAGAAGAATACAACAAATCCAGTCACCTGCTATAGAGTGAGACCCCAGTTGCCAGAAAAAAATCAGATGTCCTTTTAGTTTTTCTGAGCTATTTTCCTAAAAAACCTAAGGAATGTGACTTTCAGGTGATTTTACTTTTCTTGACAAAACATACAAACAAACAAAAATCTCAACAACCTCCTTCTGTCTCTAAAATACTAATAAGGCTCCTAAGAAGGCTCTAGGTAGACTTACATCAATAGCTCCAATAGGTTCTCGAGGAAGAAGTAGCTAATGCCAGGACCCTGTTGAAGATGGCTACACCGTCATGCAGAGGGAGAGAGCTTGCCATAGGAAATGGGGTCTATAGGATACAAGTTATTTTTTATGTCAAGCAAAGGAGGAAATGGCCAAATTCTCCCTGCTTTTCAGAGTTGGGGACTGCAAACGAAAGTTTTTGGGGCCATAGTTAGATGAAGAGGGTACCATATAACGGAGAGCCTGTAACTGTCTTCCTCAGTCCTCTGGAACACAGAGAGGTTGTACCTCTTGGAAATGGAGTTATGAGGACAAGTGAGGAGATGGGTATACTGCCAAGCACCTTTCATAAGTGAATCTCACCAAGTGTTGTCCTTCAAGGAGTGTTGTGGAAGGACCTGGACATGGCGGTCCTTTAGGGATCATTGTGGAAGGACCTGGATGTGGAGGTTGTGGTTCATTGCAAGGCTAACATTTGCAAAAAGGATTGCCTGGTTTTGCCATGAGGTCTCTGTCTACCACATCAGTAGTTTGGCTTCTTCTTCAAGTTTTTTTCTCGCTCTCTTTATCCAGCCCAGAACTTAGCCTTCTCTGTCCCTTCTCTATTGTCTGCCTTGAATCATTTCCTTTCCTGAGTTACCTAATCTAGACACATGTTTTAACAGAAAAAAAAAATCAAAAAACCCTCCCTTCTATAACTTCCTCTTTCTCAGTGTAAATTTTTCACAAATTATCAACATACTATTTTCATTATTATACCATAATTTTTCTAATGAAGCCACTGATATTAAATTGGTACTCCATCTTTCTCTAGTCTATGCTCAAAATCTGACCCGGGGCTTCATCTTATTGTATGCTTCCCTCTGCTCAATGGAGTCTAATGAATTTGCATTAGAAAGAAAATACAAATGAGAGGGCTTATGTGTGGGGTATGACATCAGACATTTGTCCATGACTATAATATTTCAAGAATGGCAAGCAGGGAAATAAATTGATTTTGGTAAAATAAGAAATTGGATAAAATAATAGATTGGATATAAATAGGCTTACCATTTAAGAGACCTTGCTGCTCTTTTATTTTCAGTTTCCAGCACACAGCTTCACATACACATGCATGCACGCACTTGAGCACAAATGAAATAAATCTTTTAAAACAGAGGTTAATTAAAATTCATGCAGAGATCCTCAAAACAGTGCCAGGATTTTGCAGGATCAAGCACAATAGAATTGTGATGGTTGTTAAGGCAGGGAACAGAGCAGAGACTTAGTTTCTTGATGTTTTCTTCTCTTAACTGTCTTTGAAAACAGGTTTTACTCTTCAGAATTTAAATATTACATTAATCTCAATAGCGAATCACCTCTCTTACAGGGCCTTTCTGTCTGGTTTTCTGAATATCTATATCTTGGCCTTTGCAGGGCAAGGCCCTCACCCTTAGGCAGTCATTGTGAAAGATGGCCGGCTGTTTTCTTTTCTGATGGTTGAAAATCAACTTCACGTGCCTTTGTGCCTTTCTTAAAATAAAAATCCCCCTGGTGTGGCTTTTGAGAGTTCCCAGAATGCACACTGATGGTTTGTGGTTAGTACATCTGGCTTTTCAAAGCTCAGCATTCTCATTCTCCTCCTGGTGGAGAATTTCCTCAGCTACATGTCTTATGGGTAAAAGTCACATTCATTTGTTCACAGTGGAATCGACATCATTATGCAAATCTTAATATAAAATAAATTTTATGACAGTATTTTTGAAGCTTTTCCTCTCAGAATTTGTGAATGGAAATAAGATCATTTCTGAAGCTCTTTTGTAAAGTGTTTTTGAAGTGATTTTTATCAATTGTACTCTTCCTTAAAATGACTGAACTTTTATCCTTTTCCATGTAGTTCATATAGATCTTTATGTCAGATAAACTGCATTGCATATTACATTTTACAGTGTTCCCACTGAATTAAGGTCACTCTGAATTTCTACTTCAGCTAATAACCTTTTGCTATGAACACTGCTATGATGTTTGAAGACCTTTTAACAGTGCCCCTGTATCTTACACTGCGGCTACTGACAGAGCTTTGAAGTCATTGCATACCTTTTAAACAAAATCTTAGTATCAAAGGGCTTACAGGGCACGACAGTGACTTGATCCAATTCTGGGTCTTCATAAAGTATCAACACTTGTCATTTATCATGTTTTTTTTTTCTTTTCTTTTTCTTTCATTTTTAATTAATCATTCTATTTGTTTATATCTCAAATGATATCCCTCTTCCCTCCCAGTTATCCTTCCAGAAGCCCCCTATCCCATAACCTCGCCCTAATCGCTCCCTTTTGCCTCTGTGAGGGTGCTCCCCTTCCCATCCACCCCTCCAGCATCCCCCTTTGCTAGGGCATAAAACCTCCACAGGACCAAGGGCCTCTCCTCCCATTGATGTCAGACAAGGCCATCCTCTGCTACATATGCAGCTAGAGCCATGGATCCCTCCATGTACACACACTCCTTGGTTGGTGGTCTAGTCCCTGGGAGCACTGGGAAGTTTTGCCAGCTGATGTTGTTCATCCTATGGGGTTGCAATCTCCCTCAGCTCCTCGAATCCTTTCATCAGCTCCCCCATCAGGGTCCCTGATCTCAGTCTGATGATTGGCTCCAAGTATCCACATCTGCATTGGTCAGTTGCTGGCTGAACCTCCCAAGAAGCAGCCACACCAGGTTCCTGTCAGCAAGTGCCTCTTGGCAATGGCAACAGTGTCCGGTTTGGTGTCTGCAGACAGAATAAATCCCATGATACAACCCACACACCATATGGAGCTTAGGAGGAAGGAATACCAGAGTGTGGATGCTTCAGTCCTTCATTGAGGAAAGAACAGGATTTATCATAATTTTAAACATTGTAATTCATTTATTCATTTATAGAAGGGGAAACACTTGAGGGCGATAATTCTTGTCTGCTACTGGGGTCCTTCTACTCCTCAGGTCAGGCTTGCTAGTGAGTGCCTTTACCACTAGATCATCCTACCAGGCCTACAAATATAATTTTATTTATTTATTTATTTTTTATTTGTTTGTTTGTTTGAGACAGGGTTTCTCTGTGTAGCCCTGGCTGTCCTGGAACTCTCTCTGTAGATCAGGCTGGCCTCGTTCTTTTTCTAAGTTTCTTTTTTAGGACCTCTTTATACTCTTTCATAGGAAAATTAGACAGGTACAATTTTGTATGTGATTGATGTTAAATATGAAGTTCAGCTTCTGTGTAGAAAAACTAAAAGACAAGAAATTAATTTTTTCTTCATGGGCATGGCAATTTGTGCCTATAATCCATGTGCTGGGAGCAGTGAGGTAGGAAGATCCCTGGAGATTGATGCCTGACCAGTGTCAGTGAGAGACTGCCTCCAAAACTAGAGAGAAGAGTGATTGTGGAAGATAAAAGATACTAATCACTATATACACCATTCCACACACTTACAGAGAGGGCAGAGATGGAGAAAGAGAAAAGAAGAGGGAAATTTCCATTCATGAAATCATCTCCTGAGAAATATACCTTTTTATTAAGAAAGAGAACCATATAAAACAAAGAGTGGAGTTAATTGGAATCACAGTGCTATTCACTACAAATTATATTTTGAAATTGTTTTGCAGAAATGTGATATAATTTCAAAAAATATGTTATCTGTCATGTGTTCTCAATCATGTTTTTTACCATGCTAAATTAGTTACATAAGTCTGAAGACTATAGCTTTTAATTTTTATCAAATATGCAGTAGTTGACTGTTGTATATCAGCAAAATTCTAAGCTCTTTGTATGTATTAATGAACCAAATAGACTAAGATCTCTCTACTCTTGTGAAACTCTTATCTTAAACAGTAGGAAACATGAGGCATGCATGAATTCTGTAGAGTTAGGCAGTACAGAGGATACTTGGGAATGTGACAAGGTGTTCCCTTTAGAACATTATCGAGGTGAGAAGACCTAGTGGGGTGAGATACCTCAAAGTCCAACCTTTGAATGAAGTCATGAAAGGGAAAGAAGTTTAGTCATACAAGTTTGAGAGAGGGTACTCCAGACAGAAGGAAAGACTGCTGCACAGATGCTCAACTGAGCATTGGAGTCATGGCCCCATGGAAAGTAGTGGGGGAAGGTGAGCTCCCACAGTTAGGAGATACTGGAGGAAGAATTCTGAAAGACTCTGTATTTTTTCATAAAAGGTCTGGAAAGCCACTGTGGAATTGTGGGTAGTCATGTTTTATCTGATTTATTTTTCATAAGATTCACTTGGCAGCTGTGCTGAGAATGAACTCAAAGATCAGAGCAAGAATAAAGACTGAGCAATCCACCAGAAAGCCATGGTGAGAGTCAATGACATGGCTTGGCTCCACGTGGCAAGGTGCTTGTTTCCAAGCCTGATGACTTAAGTTAGATGTTCAGGACCCACCCATGTGGCAGGAGGAGAGAACCAACTCCAGTACTTTTCCTGTAACCTCCAGATGAACACCATGGGCTCAGAATGAAACTAGAACAATGTCAGTAGAGGGGAGATGAGACAGTCTCAACAAGAGATTGTAGCAATGTTTTGAAAATGTACCCAGTATGGTAGATTAGATACAGGGTGTGGGAAAAAGAAGTGCCAAGTCCAGTGTTTGGACCTAACATCTAGGGATAGATTTTTACTCCTGAGATAGAGGTACCCACCAGGGAATCAAGTTTGGAGAAATGAAGGTTCATTTAGGAGATGTTGCTGTTTAGAAGTCTATAAGGTGCTAGACAGGCAGTTACATGTATGACTGGGGATAAGAAAGAGTGCTGGCCTGACAATAGGAAATTTGTATATATTTCATGCCACTAAGTAGTGGCAAATGATGTGATTTGTGAACAACTTGAAATATTTTGAGAATGAGAAGGAAAGCAGTCTAGTAAAAATGCCTCTCTTTGCTTTTTTGCTGGCCAGTAAATCAGAAGACTGTGTGTTTGAAATATTTCATTTTTCTCATCTGTAGGATATTTTAACCATTCTTATGCCTTTAAGGCGAATATGGGTAACACTTGGGAAGATGGCAGAGGCATAATCATTTCTCCTGTGCTGTTTAAAGGCAGTTGACTCCACTAATGATAAGAAATCCATAGACTGAAAACAAACATGTCAGCAGCTATAGTCTATTAGCAACAGCTTAGAGCATGGTGATTAGTTGCCCCACATTAGCTATGAAGCATCACACAACTTAAAGTTTAAATTTGAATAAAGTTTTATAAGGTAGCGATGGTGTTTTTATGTAGAAGCCCTGGTAGAGGGGAGTGATTGCTAACATCCAAATGGAAAGTCTCAAAGGAGGGGAGGGAGAGGGGGATGACAGGAGAAAAGAGAGATGAGAAAAAGTGGGGAGAGGGAGAGACAGATATTATGTAAATTGTGTTTCTTGAAGGTATTCAGAATTTTTAATTCACAAAAGCCAGTATCTGGAAGCACATTCACTTCCTGTTTGGAGAGAAAAGAGCCCTTCTGTAGTCTCATTCTCAGGATTGTGGCTATGTGAATTTCTCTCCCCTGTGTATGTACATGGACAGGTAGAAGTGGTTGAGTGGGCAGTTGGCAGACATTCATTGAATTGATTGCAATCGTTCTATAATGCAACCCAGCCAAGGGTGGGGTCAGGAGGCGCATTCCCCAGAGGTAGCTTCAGAATGCCTCATTTGCATAAGTCTTTAGTGATGCTTGAGAGATAGGAGAATGCTTACACTCTTACAAGACTGTAAGAGTCCAGATCTGATTTTTCATCCAGTAATTGAAGACATCACAAAGGATTAGAGGTCAAAGGCCTTGAGCTCTTGCTCAGACTGTAAAGATCCCTGTAAGTAGAAAATCATGCAGGATTTGTGCTCTCTGAATACACTGGAAGTGAATCTTGGAGAGACATTTAACACACTGAAATAGCATTGTGTTTCTTAAAGGATGAAGGGATCTTATCATTATATTGTATCTAATGGGTAAGAAATAACGTAAATTTCTTGAGCTAAACAAATTCTATACATTAGAACTGTCAAAAATATTAAGATCATGTCTCCAAACTGAGATACACTTCAATTATAGTTGTAAAAGAGTGTTAATCTGTATAGGCTAACAAAACTCCTGAGGAAATTATGTATTCAGTGTGACTTCTTCAGAGTATAGAGTATATTTTCTTTTTTATGGGTAGCCTACCAGAGATGATCACTCAAACACAGTTTATTGAAAGTCTTCATTGTGGCCAACTAGGACTACATCCAAGTGTTCCTGGAACTAGGTATAGCCTGTGGTGTCTAGAGCACAGGGTTTTTGAAAGGAAAAACCACAACTGGCATCTCATTGACAGCTGCAGGGGACTTTGCAGAAGCAAGTAATTTAACAGAAGTGAAGGTAAAGGGTTAGCTGGAGGGAGTTCCTACATAAACAGGCAGTTTAACAGACACTAGATAAGTTAGCCAGACTATCCTGACCTTGAGTTCCTAGGATAGAGTTTGGTAATTTTCCATGGGATTAACAATCAAGGAGGTAAAATTCTAGTTCAACCTAAAATGGCCTCAGCAAGAATACATGAGGGAGGAGCCTCTGTACTTTGTTGTCACTAGAAGATTTTTTTTATCTGAAAGAATTCATATTAGAAAATGTAGGAATATATATATTATCATGACTAAGAATCCCTTTAAACTGGATGAATAATTAGCAATCTAAAGATAATTGTTTCTTCCCCGAAAGCTCAGATTTGGTAGCTAGCTATATCCATTGAAGGGACATAAGTCCTCTGGATAAAGATCAGTATGGGAAATGTGATCTTGTCTTGTTTTTTTAGAATTATGTCTAAATCAAGCTTACTTAGTTATACAGGAGTCTAATCCCTGCCACGTGGGAAGTTGAGACATTAGGGTAACAAGTAGGTTTGAGGCCTGGGTTGCAGAGTGAGTTCAAGACTAGCTTACAAAGTTAGTGAAAAGCAGAGCTAGGGAAACAGCAGTAGTGGGATGCTTGCCTAGATTCAATCTCCAACAACAAACAGAAAAAAGGAAATAATTTAAAATGTATATATCTATATTTAAATTAGTTCCAAGATACTGAATTTGAAGGGCAGTATGCTTATTTCTTATGATTTAAGATTCAAAGTTCAGAAATTCAGGTCAAGGTTTTGTTTTGTTTCTTTGTTTTTTGTTTTTTGTTTTTGTTGTTGTTGCTTGTACGTTTGTGTAGCAAGTGCAAATGAAAGAAATATAGAAATATGGCAACTGGTATGGTTTTAAAACAAAACCACAGGAGAAAGATAACAGCTTTTTTCTAAAGACATGGCTTTGTAGTTTCCAAAAAGAAAAAGTAAGAGAAAAAGAAAAAGAAAGAAAAAAAGAAAAAGAAAGAAAAAAGGCCTATCTATAATTCTTAGAAAATAGTCATATCAAAGATTAGTAAAATCTGTATGTGACAGAATTATTTCCAAGCTTTGTACAAATACTTGATCCTTAAGAGAGAAAAAGCAGAATTTTGATTCTCAAATTCTTGAAAAATTTTCCAACTCGGTGGTATTTTCAGAAGCCAGCCCATGTAGATCAAACAGGCTGTGCATGCTATTTTGGGCTGAGTGAGAATTGTCAACGATTTTTTTCCCAGTGCTCTGAAATTTAAGTTACTGGGCATTACACCTTGTGAAAGTGAGACTGAAGTTCCAAGCCTGAGAAATGCTTATGGGTGGCTTCGAACAGCTGGCTTCCTGCAAGTCGTCTCAGTACAGAAACATGAGTAGCTTCTTCATGAAGCTGAGACAGGAGCATGAGGTTTCAGTGTACTCCCCTGCATGTCTATGGGCACCAGCAACACAGCCTTATCCTGATCTCAGGAGGAAGGCATGGGGAGTTGGAAGTGGCTTCTTCTCTTCTCTCATGTTTACACAGTAATTTCCAAGTGTGCTTGCCGGTGGAATGAACAGTGTGTATGCACATTTCTGTGCCTGTGTCTGTGTCTACATGTATGATTTCTTTCAGAAGTGGAGAATTTTGCCATGCAGCTTTCCCTCTGACAAAACAGGTTTATTACCATTGCCTCACCAGAGATCTGAAATAACATGATTGGCCTGATTTTGAGCAATGTAGCCAAATCTCCAAGAAAGTTCTTTAGAGCCAGGCTCAAGCTTACAGGCCCTAGAGCCTCAGGGCATTTACATCTAGCAAAGTCTATAATATCCAGCTTCTGTATTAAAACCAAGCCTCTCTGTTTAGAGCTGTTTTTGCTTTAAAGCTTTGTGATGATGATTATGAGTCATTCAAATAGAGTCAAATGGAGGTGTTTTCTAATTCTATCCAGTGGATATCTTTGGTACTCTAAGCCCCATTAAGACTGAAGTAAAAATAGCAACTCCTACTGCCCTTTGGAGCTCTGATGCCTTGTCTACCTTCTGCACTTACTTTATCATGAAGGGCTTAAAATAAAGAGGTTTTCAAGAATCATTACACATATACACATACATACTTCCCATGTGAACCTGTCCTTCATTCCTTTCTCCTCCTCACCTTGAAGAGAATTTGTAATATGGGGGAATATCTAGAGGCCTCTCCGATCTCTTTCAGCATAAGCAGGGCGACCTGTGTGATAGTTAATGATGGGCAGTATGAGTCCATATTTTTTAGTGAGCCAGACAAAGCCACAGAAAGTTCTGCTTGATTCTTTAACATATCAACACAGCAGCTGTTCCTATTTTTAAGCTCTCAGATGTCTTCATGTGGCGAGGCCAAGGCTTTCAATAGCTTGTCTGCTATGGGAAAAGCTGCTGACAATCATTTTACTGATGTTAAAGGAAAATCAAATATTGAGGCCAGAATAAAATATATGTGGGTATAATTGAGCCTGTGAAAACCCAAGTCAAAGAATTCCAACATCCAGGGCCTTTTCAGGACAAAGGTTAATGGGCCAGACAAGACTTGCCTTTAGATTGTGTTTTCAGTACGGTGTTTAATTTCCAGATATGCTCTACCCTTTTATAATTAATAGTGCGTTGTGCTGTCTATCATGCGCCCCAGGTGTGTTGTCAGGGACATGGCGAAGCCTGCTGCCTGCAAAACACCAAGAAATGCTGAAAGCCAGCCCCATCAACCACCACTGTAAGTACGGCATTGGTTTTATTGACTGAAAATGTCACTTCTTACTCAGATCATTGGTTACAGATTTATTAATCACTTTGCATGTGGGAGTAGATACACTGGTGTCTCTAGCATATGTATAATGAAAATGCTACTACTAGTCAGTTAGATAAAATTATCTGTAAACAGCAACTCTGGAGTTAAGTGATGTTTCTGCTATCATATTGAAGAGAGCTGACTAGAGGAGAGGGAAATGATTTTACAGTATCAGCGTCTCTGAGTTCTGTTTTAAGTTATTGTTATTTTCACTGGTTTAGGCATGCATGAGACCTGGATCCTTAGACTCTCAGAAATGAGGAATCAATGATCAATATACATGCATATGGGGTACCAAGCAGAGGCTAGAGAAAATGAACGGGTAGTCTATCTCCTAACCCTTATACTATAATGTTTAAAGGCAATGAACAATCTTAAGAAACTGGATTGTCTGCCTAGTTTCATGTTTATTTTTGCATTCTTAGGTGTAGGTAAAAGGATAATTAAATGCAACTGACAAAAGGTAACGGCAAGGGTGGGAGAAGACATAGGAGATATAACCTTTCAGTTTCCCGTATGGCATTTGAGGAGATTGACTAGTGTTAGAATCCTGCACTCCACAGATGATGCAGTCGATTTTCAGAATGTAAACCTTCTCCTAGTAAGAAAAGATGAAGTTTTCCTTGTAATGCAGAATCAGCAGAAACTTCCTTAGCAGAAGCCTCACTGTGAACCGTTCACTATTGGGAAGTGTCTCTTTCCAAAGTTTACAGGAAAAACATTTGAAGAAATGTGCCTTTAGATGAATTTTCTTAACGTCTCTTCAGCTATCTGAGAAATGTTTTTATGCAAAGCCAAAATTAAGTGAGGAAGCAGTAAAGAAAAAGCTCTGAAGAGAAAATTAAAGTTTTCTGACTAGCTGACTTCTATGGCAAGTTTTTATTAGCAATGATCAAAATTAAACAAAATTAATATTTTTAGGGTAATATAAATCTTTTATGAGCATTGCATAAGATATCACACTCCACAGAATTTTAAAGATCTTCACATCTTACCTAATCAAAATCCACATTTAAAATTGGGTCTTGTGTCTTTGATATTATCTCTCCTTGCTGCTTTCTCCTAAGGTTTGGCCATTGAAATGCTTATGGTTGGGATGTTATATGCAAGAACAAAGTTGTAAAAGCCTTCATATATAATATTTTACAACAAAACTTAGGATACTTACTGGATGTGTTAAAGGTTTGATCAGTATTTTGTAAGGAGCAAATTTGATTTTTTCATAGTAAAAATGATTCATAATTACTTTGATCAATGTAAAAATTCATAAAAACCCTAGATGTTTATACCACATAGTTCCTTTATGCATTGCTACTTATGTGTATTATATAGTATTTTATTTCATATCTCTATATGGGAATCTCACTGTTTTACAGGTTTATCTAAAAATCCAAGGCTTAAGGTATCCTACTCTCTCAGCTTCCCCAGAATAGGGAGAGGCATGTGTTGCCATGCATGAGCCTTTTAGAAAATAAATCCTGTTATTGTATGCAACACTTGCTTATGACAGAATTATTCTTTATAATTCCCAGAAAACTTCTGATCTACTACTCTAAGTATCTCATGTCTTATAATTAACATTGATTTACAACATTCCCCCCAACACCACTTAAATAGCTTTATTTTACTTTATGTGTGTCACTTCCAGTGTACATGTTCCTATTTGTATATGTATATGCAGATATGTATAGATATTTAAGAGCATAAATGTGAAGGTCAGAATTTGATGTCAGGTGTCTTTCACTAGTGTTCTCTGCCTTATCTTTCTGTCTTTTTGTGGTGTGTGTGTGTGTGTGTGTGTGTGTGTGTGTGTGTGTGTGTAAATGCAAGTTTATGTGTGTACATGAGTGTGTGTGTATGTGTGTGTGTGCATATATGTGTGTGTGTGCACATGCAGATGCCAGGGGAGATATTGGTGTTTCCTGCTCTATCTCAGCTCTATTCGCCTGTCAATAGGTGTCTCACAAAACAAGGTGCCAGGTTGGAAGTCAGTAAATCCAATCATCCTCCTGTCTCTCTGCTTGGAAGCTGGTGTTACATGGTGGCCATGCCATGCATTCTTATGTAGGTGCTAGGGGTCTGAAGTCAGGTTTTCATGCGTGTGTGACAGGCATACCTACCTACTGTGACATTTTCTCAGGCCATCTCCACCTTCTGTTTTGTTTGTTTACTTGATTGTTTGTTTGTTTGTTTGAGTTAAATCCAGTTCTCTGACGGAACTGGATTACCTAGATTCTCAGGACAAGGAGCTCAGAGGACCCTGCCTTTGCCTTCCATCACTGGTGTGACAGAAACACACAGCTGAATCTGTTTTATGCAGATGCTAGAGATCAGGACTCAGATCCTTGTATCATGAAGCAAGCCTTTGACACACTGAGAAGTTTATGGAGTAACTTATTTTATTCATTTTAGTGCTGGGTGAACTCCCTGCTGTGCACATATAAGGCAATCACTGCCTTACAGAGCTGCTTCTAAGCAGTGCACAATTCCATTTTAACTGGGTTCACAGGTTGCAAATTCCACTTTCACTTATTAGTTACAAAGTGGCAAATATTATTAACTCCAATTAAGGCTTTAGACTTTCTTTCCCCTCCCCACCCTTCTCCCCTCTCTATTATTGAGACAAGGATAGTATAGCCCTGAAATTCACTCTGCAGACCAGTCTGGGTTATGTAGACAGAAATGTGTTTGCCTCTGGCTCCCTAGTGCTAAGATTCAAGGTGTAGTCTACACTAGGCTAAAGCATGATTCATTATTTTTATTTATCATCCATTTTATATTAATTAAATTTATTTATACTTCTATAGCTGGAAATGAGTCATAACTTAAGTTGAACCTAATACCATGTTACCAGTGGTGTCTCTGGTTTTATTGGACATGAAGCAACAATTTAAGCTCTTGAAATACTTTTTAATCATCTATTTTCTCACACAGTAATTCTCTGATTAAGACAGTAGGCTTCGCTCTAGGTAAATGGAAGAATTTAAAGACTAGATCTCATTTCTTTTTACTTTTTATAGAGGATAATATTTGTGAATTAAACTCTCCATATGTGGAAAGGACAAAAGGAAGTTAGGAGGAAATTTTCGAGGACAGATTTTAGCCATGAATGAGTTGAAAAAACTTTAAATTATTCTGTTAGTAAGTCAGAAAAAATTTTTACAAATATTAGTGACCAAAACTTGTTTTTAAAGTTTGAATGGAATAGAATAAAAATTGATGAGAGTCCATTCCAGATGAGGATTTTAAGGCAGAGTTATTATTCAAGGTAAAAGAGTTGAGGTATACATTTTTTGTTGTTTTTGTTTTTTGTTTTATTTTATTTTATTTTTTATTAGATATTTTCTTAATTTACATTTCAAATGCTATCCCGAAGATTCCCTATAGCCTCCCCCCGTCCTGCTCCCCTACCCACCCACTCCCACTTCTTGACCCTGGCGTTCCCCTGTATTGGGACATATAAAGTTTGCAATACCAAGGGGCCTCTCTTCCCACTGATGACCGACTAGGCCATCTTCTGCTACATTAAGAGACTTTCGCTGATGGAGTTTAATTAGATTAACATAGTCAAACGCATGTATGTATGAAATTATTCTTCTTTGTTGGAAGTGGGGGAAATGGAATTTGAATATAATCGATGACAGACCACAGTCTTTGTAACAGTTCCTGGAGAGATGTGGAGACCTTAGAGGAGAAATGCAGATCCTAGAAGGCCTCATTAGAGAGCTGGAATTGAGTGTTTGTGGATAGAGCTTTCTGGTTAATTGAATGCATTCATAAAGGCACTCATTTACTGGAGCCCCCATGTTCATGCTTGGGTGATAGATGGACACAATGACCAGGAAACAGAGTTAAGGCTATAAATCATGTCTAGGACAGATGGCCAGAATGGTGGTGAGTGTAAACATTGTGTTAGTGATAGTGTGGTATCTGTGTGTTACCCAGTTTTATAAAGTTAACATACAGTTGGGGCTATCTGATGCTCTTAGGTAAGTATGGCAACAGGTGGCATCATGAAAGTTCTTTGGGTGAAAAAACAGCAGGGAGAGAGAGAGAGGGAGGTAGGGAGGAAGGAGGAGAGATGGGGAGAGCAGAGGAGAGGTAAGGGAAGAGAGGAGAGAGAAATTTGGATAAACCAGTGCTTAAATAGGTATGACAAAGAAGAATATTTTGAGTTTATTTGAGAAGTCATGGAGTAATTAAAAAGTATGCTCAGAAGCAACGTAGTGCAAAGATTCATGAGAGGAATTCAATGTTTCATGAAATTAAAAGTTCAGGAAATAACTGCATGAATTGAAAGTGAACCATGAGTTTGGCCATACAGAGGTGATGGATAGCAGTTTGAAGTAATAAGCAGATCAAAATGCAGTCATTGCTTGAGTCAGAAAAGGAAATGAGAAGCCAGCATAAGAAGATGATGCTGGAGGCTGACTTTTCTGAGACACCGTCCTGAGTGCAGAATGTGTTTGGGAGAGTGTGTGTGCTTAGTAGACAGAAGGGAAGCAGAATTCTGTGCATGCTTTCTGCAGCCTCTTACTCATAATCCACAGAGACACATCGACATGGTTCATGGATTTGAAAGCTTTGTAAACTATTCAAAAATTCCTTTACTAAATTATCAAAATGTCACTATATCATATTTTAATACTGCATGAGTTATCATTTAATCGAAGTAGCAAATACATAAAAATATTAGTATTGTTCAACAAATTAAAACATGTCCACTATCCCTCAGGATGAAGATGTGTAGGTAAAGTTAATCTGAAATTTTTGCTTCTTGGGTTTTTCTCTTGTTGGAGAATAGGAGTAAATTATACAATGCAATAAGTCATGATGCCTCACAGTAACTGCTACTCTGTCATTCTGTTCAAGAGAGTAAATGGTCTGTGTCAGTTTGCTTTAGTCTGGCAAGGGGAGGATTTAAAGAGCTTGTGATAGTTAATATGAACTCTGAGTTTAGGAATTAGGAGAATTTGCAGTATATTTTCTAGGACAGAATAACTGCTCACAACATCAAGCTGCATTGGGATAATTTAAAACACGTTCTCATTGCCAGAGCCAGTGACTAAGTGCTACATTTTTCTCTAACTTGGTATTGAGGTCACTCTTCGGAGGAGTGTAAGCTTTACCTTGGCATGATATACCCTGGTGGTCAAACCTTTTATAGGATGTTTCTTATCCTTGATACATTATCTGAGATAAAGTATTCCCCATTTATGTGGTCTTAGAATTTCCAATGGCCATTCTCTGTTTTTTTTCTGCCACCTCTCTTCAAGAAACCACCCTGTGTGTAAGGTCAATCTGTATCCTCCCTTGATCTTCCTAGGTGCCATCTGCATTGATGCTTTTGATACAAGCATGTGTGCCATACACATCATTCTTTCTCCAATGCTTCAGATGAGTCAGCCTTGAACTGATGAGAAGGCTGCCACCACCATTTTCTTTTAATAGGCTTACTTCTGCAGATCTCAAGGGCATGCCTTTTTCAGCAATAACAACTTTTGTGCAGACTTAATCATACCACAGAGACTTCTGAGGACCAGTGTACATGGTTCCAGAACCAATTTAATCATCTAGATTAAATTGCGGTAGTATACATTTAATCTACTTTTAAAATAGCCAACTCCAAGCACTAAAAATAAACACCAACTAATATTCTCATACGGTGTGTGTGTGTGTGTGTGTGTGTGTGTGTGTGTGTGTGTGTGTGCGCGCGCGCGCGCATTACGGTTATACATTTATACCTAATACCACAGTTATATCTTTGGTACTTATCCAAAGTGTGTCTTTAATAGTGTAGGTACATATTCTTGTCAGTATGTCACTGTATATTTAAACTCTGCACATCACACATGATCTTTAGTTTATGTGGCTGGCTGCTCACAGCTAAGCCTTGCTGAAGCAGTAGATGGAGTATCTGGTATCATGCAAAAGTCCAGATAATCCACTGGCACATCCTTAGTATGTAGATTCCCCATCTTGAATGCAATGACTCCTTCCAAAGACTAAGAATGACCCTTTCAACACCAAATCTCACCCTTCCCTATTTTTAGAACTTTCCTCCCTCTGTCCCTTCTGTGCTGTGTCATCTTTCCTGCCCCTGAAGTTATTCAAAATTTCTGCTGTCTTTTTCTAAACACTTTTGATTTTTTAAATCACAGCACAGATGTGGTCCACCCCTTCAGTGGAATCATGTTAAATCAGCGTTGATGCAAAGGAGGCATTGAGAGAAAGGGGAGTGGATGTCTTCAGCTGGCAGCAGTGTGTGCAATAGGATAAGCAATTCATTGCTTCTTCGGCTATGAGTTGGCTTATTCATTCTCCTCTCAGGAAATACTCGTCTGCACTGATTGCATAGCATAATGTACAGTTCTAGGTATTGTCTAGATCACTTCAGAGGTTAAAGGGTAGGATGAAATCTGAATCATTAAGGAAATTTCAAGGACCTCAAGATTCTAATAGATGTTGGAGGAGAAACTTGGAAAATAGAAGTCAACCTTGTGAAGAGCCAGAGGACATGAACTCTGCAGAGAGGAGGGGATATACCCCAGTCCTCATAGGGCTCTTGAATATGTTTAAGAAACAGAAGGAAATCAAGGAGGAGGACAGCAGGGGATTAGACAAGCAAATCTTAGAGCTGAGAGGCCTGCAGGCCTTTGAATGTGTGGCAAGCTTTCCCTGAGAAGTCATTCACAGAAGAAAGAATCATGATACAGTATGAGTCCCAAGTGGACTAGCAGACCTTATGGTAGTCTTGGCAGCACACTCATGGTGGGTATGGCAAGGCTGATAAACTGAAGTAAGAGGAATGTACTCAGTGAATTGTTCAAATAATGCAATAGCAACAGAGTATTCTGGTTGNGACTTCCTTGGTGATGAACAGCAGTATGGAAGTGTAAGCCAAATAAACCCTTTCCTCCCCAACTTGCTTCTTGGTCATGATGTTTGTGCAGGAATAGAAACCCTGACTAAGACAGGGAGACAAGGGGTTTTTTTGGTTTTGTTTTTTGACTTATGTCTTTTTGTTTGTTTGTTTTGTTTTGTTTTGAGACAGGGTTTCTCTGTATAGCTCTGGCTGTCCTGGAACTCACTTTGTAGACCAGGCTGGCCTCAAACTCAGAAATCTGTCTGTCTCTGCCTCCCAAGTGCTGGTATTCAAGGCATGCGCCACCACCGCCCGGCCTGATTTATGTCTTAATCATCCATTATTGCTATGGGTAGTCAGTGCAGGAGCTCAAGCACCAGAACCTAAAGGCAGAAACTGTGGAGAAAGGCTATTCACTGGCTTGTCCACCGGCTCACGTCATAGTCATACAGACAATGGCTACCTTCCCAGGTAGGGCACCACCCAGAGTCCCACATAAATAACCAATCAAGACAATTCTTTGATGATGTGGTCACAAGCCATTGTGATAGAATAAATTTTCAATTGGACATCACTCTTCCCCTATGACTCTATCTTATGTCAAATTGATAATAAAGACTAACCCAGGACCAGTGGGGCAAAAATTTTAGAGCACATGTGACCTCTAGCATATTTGTTCCTCTGAGTCAAGATTACAATGATGTATCTCCTCATATAGCTGTAAACAGGCACACAAATGGAAAACACATGTGAAACTAAATATTCTAGAGATCTTATTTATATTACTTTAGTAATTTAGTGTAAATCTTCAGTCCTGAAGATTAAAAAAAACCTATGGATAGAGAAATTAAATAAAAATGAAAGTATTAGATTTTTCAATATTTAGCAAATTCATTTCCCCCACTCTGATGATCTGTTGAGACAGAAGATTTAATAATTCTGTCATTGAACACTCACAAGAAAATAAATATTTAATAATGTTCCAGATAAAGTATCTCTACTTAAAGCAGATGTACTTCTTACTAAGTAAAATCCAGTCAAGAAGGAATAGAACATGTCTGTCATAAGCAAAGAATCTTTTAGGCATATATTCTATTACAAATGGATGTAATGTCAAGTATATGTTTTCCATGTATTATTTTTAGTCAGATGATTTTGTCAAAATGGTAATGCATGTTTTTCACACACAGTATTGGATAAATCAGGATCATAGTTGCTGTACCATGTGCAGTAGGATCCATATAAATTTTCTATTGATATTAGAAGTAACGAGAGATCCAAGTAGACAATTGTGGGTTTGTTTTTTTTTTTTTTTTTTTTTTTCATCATTTAGAATGAAATCAGAACAGCCAGTATCTTGAAAACAGAGAATCCGAGGAACACTGACATTTCCAATTCATGGTTATAATTAGAGAGTGACAGAACTTTAAAACAAAAAGTGTTGCTTTCATAGTCTTCCTTTTCTTTTTGTGGTTTGCTGGCTAATGCACATCATTCTATGCCAATTCACCAGAGCCCCTTTATTCTGCTGTAATTCCATTTATAATAATGTTGTGTTTCTTTCTTTCAGCATGCTCTGCGGAAGCTAACTTATTCAATTTCTTGGGTATTAAATCTTCAGTTTTATAAAAAGTGTTATGTGTTGCTATAAGCTGGCTAGTCCTTGGCTGCTTTCACCACTTTAGCATAGTTGATAGCACTGCCCCACCTCTTTTTTTTTATTTTATGTTTATCTTTTAATTTTTTAAAAATAATTCTTTTCTCATATAACAATTTCCTGATGTTATTTCTTCTCCTTCTTTCCCTCCTAGTCCTTCATCCTCTCCCAGCCTTCACCCCTGTCACTCCTCCTCCATTTTCCTTGCAGTAAGACCAGGCATCTTCCCTCATATTAAGCTGAATGAGGCAACCCAGTAGGAGGAAACAGGTCCCCAAAGCAAGCAAAATAAGGAACCTAGCAACATCTTCATCAGAGAGACTTCAGCAAGCAACTGATGGAAACAGATGTAGAAACCCACAGCCAGACATTATTAGGTGGAGTTGTTTGGACCAGGAATAGGAGAAAGAATTGTAGGAGTCAGAGGGGTCCAGGAAAATGCAAGAAAACCTTCATAATCAACGAACCTGGCCTCATATAGGCTCAGAAAAACTGAATTGATGACTAGGGAGTCTGCATGGGATTGACCTAGGCCCTCTGCATATATGCTATGGTTCTGCAGTTTTGTCTTCTTGTGAAACAGTGGGAGCAGGGGTTGTCTCTGAACTTGGCCCCCTCTTAATGGTTCTGTATCAATCTTGTGTTGATGACTCTTATGTTACAGGGCTGGTTATTGCATGCTTAAGCTTTTTCCTTCTTTCTTATGGTTCATCCTCTCTGTCAGCCTCTCTTTCTGTCTGTTGGTGTGTCTGACTGTCTGTCTGTCTCTGTCTCTTACTCCCTTTCTATGTGGATAGAGAATGTTTGAGCCCAAATGCTTCTGTTCTTTTGTCCAGAATGTTTTCTCTTCCTCCTGGACTTTTTTTTTTTTCTTCTTCTTCTTGGTTCTATCAGTGAGCACACACATACACAGGGCATGAGTAAATCCGATGTCCAGGGCTTGTCTCAAGCCACCATTCAGAGATTCTCTACGTCCCTCATTCTCCTCATACAGCTTAAGACAACAAGGTCATTTTCCCTGGAGGTGGGGAGTTTTTAAAGACGATATCTTGAAGACACTGACTGTACAAGCTCACACAGACTT
The DNA here is from genome assembly GCA_902729485.2 of Mus minutoides. Lineage (NCBI taxonomy): Eukaryota > Metazoa > Chordata > Mammalia > Rodentia > Muridae > Mus > Mus minutoides. The sequence goes on along the minus strand of LR750216.1, from coordinate 635,509 downwards.
TGATTGGGTTAATTGCATAAAGTATTATAACAAGCCTATTTATTATATATAAAGTGGTTCAAATTTGGTGATGTATGCCCCTATCATTCACATAGAAGGAAAAATACTCTTATCAGTTATTGCCACTAAGGTTCCCGAAGTTAGAAGTAGACCCAAAACTAATATAGTTGGTTCTAGATCATGAGTACAAGATGAATTCAACCTATGAGAGTGATTATATATATATATATATATATATATATATATATATATATATATATATATATATATATATATATATATATATATATATATATATATATATATATATATATATATATATATATATATATATATATATATATATATATATATATATATATATACACACATACATACATACATATATATGATGTAGTTTGAACATATTAGAAAAGTTCACATATTAGACATTTAATCCCAAGTTCATGTTAATTTTCAGGTGGGGTCTTTTGGAGATAATCCAAAACTCCTAGATCTAAAGCTAAAGTTAGTATTAGTAGTTCAATCAGAAGATAAAGACCTAAGCAAGTATACTCATTCTTGTTTATTCTGTGATGCCCTGTGCCATGTTAGGATAAAGCAAATAGATCTATGTCAAATGATAAGTAGATGACAGCACTATGTTCTCAGGTATGTCAGCTACATAAGCCAACTAAATTCCTGTTCTTTATACATGGTATGGTCTCTGGTGTTCTTGTTATATAATAGAAACTAGACTAAGAGATAATCAAGGAGAATTCTTTGGTTCTGTTTGTTTTATGAATTAATGGGAAAGTCCTTGATTTAAGTTTTAAAAAAATATATATATTTTACTTATTTAGAAACTTAGATTTGTAGCTAGGTGTAGTGCTGCACACCTTTAATCCCAGCACTTTGGGAGGCATATGTAGGTGGACCTCTGTGAGTTTGAGGTCAGCTTGGTCTACATAGTGAGTTCCAGGACAACCAGAGCTACATAGTGAGACCCTGTTTCAACAATACAAATACAAATTATTATGTATATGTACATCTATATGTATATGTATGATGTTTGGCCTGCATTATGTATATGCATCAAGTGATGATTGATACTCTCAGAATTCAGAAGAGGTTGTTGGATCCTCTGAAACTGGGGTTGTTTGGTTGGGAGTCATTATGTGGGTGCTGAGAACCAAACCAGGGTTCTCTGTAAACGCAATAAATGCTATTAACTCCTGAGTCAATATGCATCCCCAAATCTTGCATTTTAAGTGTTTTCTATGAAACTATCTTACTGAATGTGCTTCATTTTTTACTGTCAGCTTGAACAATGTAGAGTTACCTTGGAAGCAGGAATCTGAACTAAGCAATTTCCCAGATCAGACTGGACTATGGCCATGTCTGAGAAGATCATCTTGATTAATGATTGATGCAAGGGGACCTAGCCCACTGTAGGTGGCGAGTGGATTTGGGTTCTATAGGAAAGCTATCTGAGCATAAGCCAGTATGCAAGTGAGGAAGCAGAATTCCTCCCTAGTGTATTCTTGAGCTTAGGTTTCTGTCTTGACTTACCTCAGTGATGTATTGTGACCTAGAAGTGTGAGATGATCAAACCCTTTCCTCCTCTAAACTGATTTTGGTCATTTTATGTGTAAGAATTTTTTGCCTACAGGTTTGGATATGTACCAGGTGCAAGCCTGGTATCCTCAGAAGGCAGAAGAGGGTGTTGAATTCTATATAACTGGAGTTACATGTGATTGTGAACTCGGATCTTTAGCAAAAACACTCAGTGCACTGAGGATATGTTATTTTATCACAAGAACAGAAATCAAAGGAGGGTCCTGAGGAACTTGAGCCCAGTTGTTTCATTTCTTGAAGTTCTCATTTTATCACCGGGATAACAGGAAGAAAATTAATGTTTTTTTATGTTTTGTGGATTAAATTAAATGAATATCAGAAAAAAAGTTGAGTGGAATACTGTGTAAAGCCCGATATAAATATGACTTAATTTTCTCAAGCAACAGTGGTTAATCTCTAGTTGTTTATAATTTCATTCATTTAACAAATCTTTATCTGGATCTCAAGTATCCTCATACTGCATAAATTAAAAATAATATATATATAATATATTAATAATAATAATCCATACCAGTGTATGTTTCATCTTTTTATCTCTATATATGTATGGGAGTGAGGTAGAAAGTATAGGGACAGTATTGAAAGGCATGACTCCCATACTGTAGACTATAAAATCTCCCTAACATGCATATGTGGAAGGTGTAGGAAATAGGTATTAGGGAATTTTCTTCAAATGATGTGGACATACCCCCTTGATCCAGAATTACTGATATATACCACATATGCTCAGTAAAAATGATGACTAATTGGTTGATAATTTCTTGAGCAGAAATTAATGTGAACACCACTCAACTGAACTTCATTTTTAAACTCCTGAACAGGAACCACAAAGAGAACTTGATATCAGCAATATTATTATTAGAAAGTTCCTGAGCCTCAGGGCCCAGCCTGGCTGCTCTGTGAATCACTGCTAATTATTCTGCAGCTCTACAGAGTCATTTGTTCAAATGTGAATGGTCTGTCTGTGCCAAGAAAATAGATGGTTGTTGTACAAAAACAGGAAGCTTATAGTCAAAGGAGAATCTGTACTCTCATTGAGAGGAAAGTGCTAGAGAAAAAGAAAAGGCAAAGGAAAAGATCATCCTAGGACCATAGGCAAAGTATGCAGAACATCATTACCATACAGTGAAGAAAATTGTTAATGATAGATAAACAAAATCATTTACCCATTATATAGTCAACATATATATAGTAGATATATCTAAACTCGTCATTAAATTAAGATATCATATATATGTATATATAGAAACCATATACATATATATGTAGATATGTATATCTCTATTTTATATATCTATCTATATATATATAATGTTTGTGTGTGTAATATTGGTTTATATATTATGTGTATATATATATATATATATATATATATATATATATATATATATATATATCACGTAGAAGATAGAATTCTAAATAAGATTTCTTATGTCTTACTTAATTTCTAGTAAAGTTAATTCCCATTGTTTTTCAATAACCTGTATATGTGGGATGTATTTTGACATTCATTAATTTTTAATCACACAATATTACAAGCATATCCCACTAAATAGATGTGTCTTACAAGTAGAAAGACCATTTAAAAACATCACAACAAGGCTAGGAAACAGCCTACAGTTTTTTAAGAATACATAGAAAAATAACCTTTCTCCTAATATTGTAGATCAGGGAAATTTGTTAGGGCTGAGAAGACTCAATATTTTACTTCATGCATTCTATGATATACATACTGTCTGAAGTTTTTCTCTAATTATATGAGATATAAATTTTGCATATAACCTGTGTTCCTGCACAAAATTAAAGGGTGAGGAAATGAGGCCTCATAAACTAGTATAAAATATTTGATCTGCCTTCAAGTAATTTATCATCTAATTTTATAAGATAAAAGATGACTCAGTGGAATAATGGGTGATTAAATCTATGACTAAGTAGTTAAGTAAGGTTGAATGGTACTTTGTAAATATTATGTGTAAGTAAATAATATTTGTCTTAGTTGGGGTTTCTATTCCTGCACAAACATCATGACCAAAAAGCACTTGGGGAGGAATGGGTTTATTTAGCTTACACTTCCATGTTGCTGTTCATCACCAAAGGAAATCAGGACTGGAACTCAAGCAGGTCAGGAAACAGGAGCTGATGCAGAGGCCATGGAGGGATGTTACTTACTGGCTTGCTTCCCCTGGCTTGCTCAGCTTCCTCTCTTATAGAACCCAGGGATGGCACCACCCACAATGGGCCCCTCCCCTCTTGATCACCAACTGAGAAAATGCCTTACAGCTGGATCTCATGGAGGCACTTCCCCAACTGATGCTCCTTTCTCTGTGATAGCTCCAGCTTTGTCAAGTTGACATACAAAGCCAGCAAGTACAATATTATATGAAAAATTGTCTTAGTTGGGGTTTCTATTCCTGTACAATATTATATGAAAAATTGTGTGTGTGTGTGTGTGTGTGTGTGTGTGTGTGTGTGTATCTTGGCAATCTACTTGATTAATAAGTTGTAATCACATAAGGAAAAGGTAGTGGAACCATTGGCTGAGAAAATAATTTGAGCACAAGTTCTGAATTGTGAATGAAGCCACAGGCAAGTGAAATCTTGTTATATGGTCTGACTTATAAACCTGGAAAAGGCAGTTGGGGCTAGATTATGATGTCCTTAAAATCTATCCTTTAGAAACTAGTTTCATTCAGAAGGAAGACATGAGCATCTATGGACTTGGAGCTATCCACTTGAAAGATCTGCTTCTGGATAATGAGTCTGTAGAAAGTATCCATAATGGATGAGGATAGGGTATTCCTGGAGAGAAAGGGGCCAATTAGTAGATGACTAAAATAAACCAGACATGGTTATTAATAGGAAAGATAATGACGGTGCTTACAGAGAAGATGGATGAGTGATCTCTGAAAGGAGAGAGGATCAGCCCCTGGTGACAAGGGAATGGAGCTATGAAGAAAGTGAGAGTAAAAAGCTCAGGGTTGTTTTCTGAGGATAGGACTCAGTTAAGACCCTGAAAAATAATCAGGTCCAGAAAGTCCTGCAGACAGTTGTGTTCCCTCAAATGTGCACATCTTCTTCAATCCTTCGGAGACATCCACTAGGGATGAAGATGATGGCATAGTGATGGGACCCTCCATACGGGAGAGCAGCACCCATCTAAGCTGGTAAATCTTTGCACCAGTTGAAGATATGCCTCTGGCCTGCACAGGAGAGCATCTGGTTTTAGCCCTTAGCTATCGACTCTATTCATGAGAATGATATCTATAAACCACTCTGTTCCAGACACTTGTTGGTCATGTAACCCTCACAAATGTCAGCAAATACCATCACTGTACGGGAGTCCAGTGGTATGGATTACCTCTCTGCATGCATACACCCTCTGATGGTGAAGGTGGAATTTGACTCCAGGCAGGCTGATTCCAGAGCCCATGATGATATGTCAAAAGTATCACTATTGATTGTTTATTTGAGTTTCCTGAGTGAGGATCCACAGAACACTTCTGTTTCCTTTAGTCCATGGATAGGATTTAGTGGGTTAGAAAAAGAGCCCCCCCCATACAAGGAGCCATTGAAAGCTTTGAATTTTTGTACACGTTTTGATGATATTTAACCCCTTTCCCAATCTCTTCCCAAGTCCATCTCCCTTCCCTACCCCAGCCTTGTGTCAAAAAATGTCTTCAAGAGTCATTTATCCTACTCAAATATCTCTACATGTGTGATCTCTCATCTGGGGATGTTAGTTTTAAATCTTTAGACAAGGGTGCTTCACTTGGAATACCCATAGAAGTCAGAAAATTACTAAGGGGGATGTGGGAAAGAACTGTAAAGGGAATGGACTTGCAATGCACTAATATAAAGGGGCAAAATAGATTAATGGAATAAGGAAGGGTCACCCTAGGGTTGGAGAGTAGAGATTGGGGGGATAAGGAATTATGGGGAGAGATAACACTATAAAAATATATTTGAAAAGACCATATGAAAACAAATTTCTATAGAATCATACACACACACACACACATACATTATAGATAGATAGATAGATAGATAGATAGATAGATAGATAGATAGATAGATAGAGCGAGCTACTAAATAAAAATCCCACTGGCAAGAATGCATTACTAATGTTGGAGTTGTTGGCAAATGAGTTCCCACAAACCCCCAAATGCTGTCGGCTATTGCCATTGCCTTTATTGTCACCCAGAATGTGTTGGTAAGGCCCTCATGCTATGGACAGCACATACAAAGTCCTAGATGAAATCACCAAGCTAGCTGGTATAGCCCTGGAAGCTTCCTCCCTATGGCTTAGCTTTAAGAGCTAAGAAGGCTCCATGTCATGCATGCTACCTGCGGAGAAAAGGGACCACCAGTCATGCTCAGAGGTGAAATCTGCATGCTGCAGCAGGGACTCACCTGGAAAGACATTCCCACAGACACAAAAACCCCTTTCCTATATTACTGGCTCAGTCTAAAGTCATCGAGGAAGCCACTCTGCAGCCTTCAGCCCAAGGCAGAATGAATTCCTGGAAGAGGTGACATTGGATGGATATAAAGACAGACAAGGTCTTTACCAGTGACATGTCATAGGAAACTGTGTGTGTTAAGTGAGCAGGCCTTTTGTTTGTTTTTCTATCAGAAAGGGGCATTGTTCTTTAATTCCAAAATATTTATCCTAGTTATTTGTTAAAATCTGCTGTGCCCCCTTGGAATATATATTTATTTCTCTAAGAGCATTTGCTGGAAAAATAATCCACTTTCTCACTTGTATTTCTTCTCTCTACCTTCAGTTCTTCTAACAGTGGTTGGCAATGTATGGAAATCTTTAACGTGCTGGACTATGTGGATGAGATATGTTACAACATTGGATGCTGGCATAAATTGCTGTTCAAATTTTGAACCATGATGTGATTAATGAGTACCAATGGACAAGTGATAGAGATAGATTCTAGGAGATAGATTCTATTATTCCCCCTATTAATAAACATAAAATGAGCTAATACACACTAAGTCACAGAGAATAGGAGCATCAGAGGGGATGGAAGCCTCTTTCATTTCCTTTCTTTAATTTAGAAATAAAAAACAAACATTGCTTGCACATTCAGTAAAGAAGAGGTGTTCTTACCATCTGTTATCCTGTGAGATGATAGGGACCTTAGAATACAAATAGGAGGGGTTTGAGGAAGGGGGCATGGGAGGTTAGAGGGGAAGAGGAGAGGAGAGAGTAATGTAATTTTATTAAAATTAAAAATGGGTGAATTGGATTTTGAGTACCTTGAGGCACATATGCACATATGCATACATATGTATACATATATACATATATGTATACATATACACATACACACATGCACACACATACATACATATATACATATATACATGTACACATATCATATATGTCTATGTGTGTGTGAGTTGTCTGCATGATGGTAGAACATGAGTTTTTCACACTCGGGATTAGAGATCATTTATCTCATTACTTTCTCCACAGTGAAAGCTCTCAGGAACCAACCTACTCAGCACAAACACCACCCTGTGTATCTGAATACACAAATACCTGATCTGATCCCCATGAAACAGTATCTCCTTGCACATCACACCCCACACACATAATCTCAGCCACACATACATCTTTCTGCACCTTCTGTCTCCCATTTGTGACATTTCCCTTCTCTAGTCACTCAGACGGAAAACCCTTGAGTCATGCCAACCTCTCACTCCCTTAAATCAGTCACCATGTCCTGTCAGTTCTAATTCTGAGTAGTCAGTCACATCTGTGCCTTCTGTCAGTTCTGTCTTCCCTTTTCCAGACTACATTTCTTTTTCTCATGGAGTTGGAACCTAATTGACTTCTCTTATATCTTTTGCTGAATACTTCCCACCTCTCATCAGGATTCAGAGCAATTTCTCAATCAGAGGCTTTAGGCTGAATACCCTGCACATGCAAACTCAAATCCTGTGATGCCCAGGGCCTGTGCTGCCTCTTTCCGATACGGCCTCCTTACTCACAACCTGCATATAACCACATCATTCAGTTGGAACTATGCCTGACACTACTTGTAAAATTCAGTTTAAAATACTTATTTACTTTAGGCAAATGCGTGTTTTGCCTGCATCTGTGGATATGTACCATGTGCTATGCCTTATACCCTTGGAAGTTGGAAGAGGAGGTTGAGCTCTTGGGATTTGAGTTACGGATGGTCCTGAACTACCATGTGGGTGCTGGAAGCCAAACCTTTGTCCTCTGTGAGAGCAGTCAGTGCTCTCAACTGCTGAGCCATCTCTTGAATCCCTGACACTCCTTTTATATCTTGAATTCAGGGTCCATAATCATTTCCATTGTTCTCGGTCTGTCTTCTTTACCAGCAATGATTCTATCTGCAGTTCAACTCTAGGCTAAAATATTATTTTCTAGAAAACTCATCTGGCTTAACACCCTACCATAATTTCTTCCTCCTTAATCTTTGTGTACACTGTGTTATCTAAAGCACGTTTAATGTTCCACTTCTTAGTACTCTTGGTCTTGCCTATGAATTTACCATCCGCATTTTTTTTTCATCATTGCCATCCTAATTTGGGGGCAGAAAGTCACTTGTTATGACACAAAACTGCCCACGGAAGTCAAAGCAACTTCAACTTATGCATTCTCTTCCTTCCTACATTATGGCATGAAGTGTATCTATTTTAGATATTACATGTTAAGATTAAGGGTCTCCAAAGAAGTCTCACCCATGCAGTGCAATTAGACAAAAGAACTTCTGTCTGTTTTTGTTTTGTTTTGTTTTGTTTTTTGTTTTTGTTTTTTATTGATATGGGCTTGATTTTGTTTTCTCTCTTCTTTCTGCACTGGCATAGAAGTTGACATCTGATTTCCTTGGGAGAGGGTTTCAAATTGCAAAGCTAGTTTATTACATTCTTAGTTAAAATTATTATGCATTTTGAATGTATTTATAATGATCAGAATTGTTATCAAAAATAGATCACCTAAGACTGATGTTTAATCTCACAGGTTATTGTGTATTTTGGTACCATGTCAATATTCATAAAATATGTTATTTTTTTCCTGTTAGTTAATTGGCTACAAATTAGTATATTATTGTTATTTTAACAGCTGTGACTAGAGTGTTACAGATTGATGGAGACCTATTTTATTTTATTTTATTTTATTTTATTTTATTTTATTTAGCCCTGGCTTTCTAGGATATGTTTATATCTCAGGTTGAAAAGACCAAAGGATATAAAAATCTTTTTTATTCTGAAATGCTAAATAATTCATGGATGTTAGAGATGGAGGGAGAAAGGGAAATGGGAAGCAAAGGTCATGGAAATGCCTAGAGGGACTCACAGCCAATTTTAAGAAGTCAACACAGAGAAGAACAGCCACAGGAAAAGAAGTATTGCTGCAGACACACATTAAGAATTGAATGTTCCAAGGATAAGTGATCTCGTCCCATGTGGTTAGCTTCAAAGACACACAGCTGTGAGCCATAGTAAATGAATTTGGCAGGTTGCACTTGTAAAATTTCTTTATACGAACATAATGATAATGATTATGAATACAAGGCTATAAATTTGAGGAAGTAGTAAGGAAGACCAGGGGTGGAGGGACGAGATGGAGGGGGAACTGATGTAGATATTCCTATACGTAAATGATAAATGTAATGAAACTCTCAATATATACATAAATGTGCACCTCTGCTTTGTATTGCATCAGAATGTGCAAATGCTGGTAGTTGAAAAAATGCCAAAAAACTCACCTGGATGATTACAATTACAGAACCCTCACCATGTTAATCCCTAGTTAAGTTTCTTCCCAAGATAGAAGGAAGATTACATTAGTATTCTGTATAGTTTTTCTTTAAGAAGACTTATTTTCAAACTAGTTATTAGTTAGAAGGGGAATAATTACCCCATAAATACCCTGACATCCATCGCACAGCATAGCATCTTATAAGGGGAGGGGGATAAACCTTCATGTTTCTACTTATTCTACTCCCTGTTTGTCACTTTTTATCAATATATTAGCCATTGGGATTCTAGGAGTGCCCAACAGTTTCTTCTTCTTCTTCTTCTTCTTCTTCTTCTTCTTCTTCTTCTTCTTCTTCTTCTTCTTCTTCTTCTTCTTCTTCTTCTTCTTCTTCTTCTTCTTCTTCTTCTTCTTCTTCCACTGTATTTATTATCATAAGAGTATATGTAAGAGTATGTGCACAGATGCCTCTGCAGGCCAAAAGAGAACATCAGATACTCTGGAACTAATTACAGGTAGTGATGGAGGTCCCTGATGTGGGAAGCAATTCATTTCTCTACAAAAGTATCAAGTGTTCTTAACCATCAAACCATCTCTCCAGCACCCATCTACACAATGTTATTTTTTCAAATTTTTATTAGATCTTTTCTTCATTTACATTTCAAATGCTATCCCAAAAGTCCCCTATACCATCCCCTACCCCCTGCCCTGCTCCCCTACCCACCCATTCCCACTTCTTGGCCCTGGCGTTCCCCTGTACTGAGGCATATAAAGTTTGCAAGACCAAGGGTTCTCTTTTCCCAATAATGGCCGACTAGGATATCTTCTGCTACATATGCATCTAGAGACATGAGCTTTGGGCATACTGGTTAGTTCATATTGTTGTTCCACCAATAGGGTTGCAGAACCCCTTCAGCTCCTTGGGTACTTTCTCTAGCTCCTCCATTGGGAACCCTGTGTTCCATCCAATAGCTGACTATGAGCATCCACTTCTGTGCTTGACAGGCACTGGCATAGCCTCGGAGCTATATCAGAGCCCTTTCAGCAAAATCTTGCTGGCATATGCAATAGTGTCTGCGTTTGGTGGCTGGTTATGGGAAGGACCCCCGGCTGCAGCAGTTTTTGGTTGGTCCATCCTTTCGTCTCAGCTCCACACTTGATCTCTATAACTCCTTCCATGTGTGTTTTGTTCCTAATTCTAAGAAGGGGTGAAGTGTCCACACTTTGGTCTTCATTCTTCTTGAGTTTCGTGTGATTTGCAAATTGTAAATTGGGTATTCTAAGTTTCTGGTCTAATAGCTACTTATCAGTAAGTACATGTTATGTGAATTCTTTTGTGATTGCGTTACCTCATTAATCTGATCCTGATTTAACTTTGGTAATTGGCATCTGTCTAGAAATTTGTCTATTTCATCCAGGTTTTCCAGTTTTGTTGAATATAACCTTTTGTAGAAGCATCTGATGGTGTTTTAGATTTCCTCAGGATCTGTTGTTATGTCTCCCTTTTCATTTCTGATGTTGTTAATTAGGATACTGACCCTGTGCCCTCTAATGAGTCTGGCTAAGGGTTTATCTGCCTTGTTGACTTTCTCAAAGAACCAGCTCCTGGTTTGGTTGATTATTTGAATAGTTCTTTTTGTTTCTACTTGGTTTATTTCAGCCCTGAGGTTGATTATTTCCTACTGTCTTGGGTGAATTTGCCTCCTTTTGTTCTAGAGTTTTTAGGTGTGATGTCAAGGTGCTAGTGTATGCTCTCTTCAGGTTCTATTTGGAGGCACTCAGATCTATGAGTTTTCCTATTATGAATGCTTTCACTGTGTCCCATAAGTTTGGGTATGCTGTGGCTTCATTTTCATTAAACTCTAAAAAGTCTTTCATTTCTTTATTTCTTCCTTGACCAAGGTATCATTGAGTAGAGTGTTGTTCAGTTTCCACGTGGATGTTGGCTTTCTCATATTTATGTTTTTTTGAAGATCAGCCTTAGTCCATGGTGATCTGATAGGGACAATTTCAATAGTTTTGTATCTGTTGAGGCCTGTTTTGTAGACAATTATATGGTCAGTTTTGGAAAAAGGTACAATGAGGTGCTGAGAAGAAGTTATATACTTTTGTTTTAGGATAAAATGTTATGTAGATATCTGTTAAAAACCATTTGTTTCCTAACTTCTGTTAGTTTCACTGTGTTTCTGTTTAATTTCTGTTTCCAGGATCTGTCCATTAACGAGAGTGGGGTGTTGAAGTCTCCCACTATTCTTGTGTGAGGTTCAATGTGCTTTGAGCTTTACTAAAGTTTCTGTAACGAATGTGGCTACCGTTGCATTCGGAGCATAGATATTCAGAATTGAGAATTTCTTTTGGAAGATTTTTACCTTTGATCCATATGAATTGCCCCTCCTTGTCTTTTTTGATAACTTTGGGTTGAAAGTCAATTTTATTCGATATTAGAATGGCTACTCCAGCTTATTTCTTCAGACTGTTTGCTTGGAAAATTGTTTTCCAGGCTTTTACTCTGAGGTAGTGTCTGTCTTTTTACCTGAGGTGGGTTTCCTGTAAGCAGTAAAATGTTGGGTCCTATTTGTGTAGCTAGTCTGTTAGTATATCTTTTATTGGGGAATTGAGTCCATTAATATTAAGAGATATTAACGAAAATAAATTGTTGCTTTCTGTTATTTTTGGAGTTATAGTTGGGATTCTGTTCTTGTGGCTGTCTTCTTTTAGGTTTGTTGAAGGATTACTTTCTTGATTTTTCTAGGGCATAGTTTCCATCGTTGTATTAGTGTTTCTCCATTATTATCCTTTGAAGGGTTGGATTCATGGAAAGAAATGTGTGAATTTGATTTTGTCATAGAATACTCTCGTTTCTCCATCTATGGTAATTGAGAGTTTTGCTGAGTATAGTAATCTGGGCTGGCATTTGTGTTCTCTTAGTGTCTGCATAACATTTGTCCAGGATCTTCTGGCTTTCATAGTCTCTGGTGAGAAGTCTGGAGTAATTCTAATAGGCCTGCCTTTATATGTTACTTGACCTTTTTCCCTTACTGCTTTTAATATTCTATCTTTATTTAGTGCATTTGTTTTTCTGAGTATTATGTGTCGCGAGAAATTTCTTTTCTGGTCCAGTCTATTTGGAGTTCTGTAGGTTTCGTCTCTTTCTTTAGGTATGCGAAGTTTTCTTCTATATTTTGTTGGAGATATTTACTGCCCTTTAAGTTGAAATTCTTCATTCTCATCTACTCCTATTATCAGTAGATTTGGTCTTCTCCTTGTGTCCTGGATTTCCTGGATATTTTGAGTTAGGATCTTTTTGCATTTTGCATTTTCTTTGATTGTTGTGTCCATGATCCCTATGGAATCTTCTGCACCAGAGATTCTCTCTTCGATCTCTTGTATTCTGTTGCTGATGCTCATATCTATGGTTCCTGATTTCTTTTCTATGGTTTCTATCTCCAGAGTTATATCCTTTTGGGTTTTTTTTATTGTTTCTACTTCCATTTTTAGATTCTGGGTGATTTTGTTCAATTCTATCACCTGTTTGGTCTTGTTTTCCTGTAACTCTCTAAGGGATTTTTATGTTTCCTCTTTAAATGCTTCTACTTGTTTACCTGTGTTTTCCTGTGTTTGCTTCTTAAAGTCCTCCATCATCATCATGAGAAGTGACTTTAGATCCATGTCTTTCTTTTCTGGTGTGATGGTTTATCTAGGACTTGCCAGGGTGGGAGCAATTGGTGCTGATGATGCCAAGTAACTTGGGTATTTTTTTTTGTTTTTTTTGTTTTGTTTTGTTTTGTTTTGCTTTGCTTCTGTTCTTATGCTTGCCTTCTGCCATCTGAATATCTCAAGTGCGTGCTGTCCTCAATATATCTGATTGGAGCCTGTCCTTCTTATAATCTCAGTTGATTCTAGACTCCTCAGAGTCCAGCTTTTACTGTGATCCTTTGATTGTGGGCTCCTTTGAACCTGAGATTCTGGGTGTGTCTGAGTTCTTGGCAGTCAATTTCCTCTGAGACCCTGAAATACTGGTGTGACTCAGGTCCTGTTATCCTGGGATAATGCTGTCCTAAGATCCTGGGTGTGTTGCAGTGCTTGGGAGTGGTGTCTCCTTTGAGAAGCATGGAGCTGTCTGATCAGTGGTCCGAAGAATGTATGGAGAGTCCTCTAGGGACCATGGGGGTATCTGTTGACTCCATGCCCAAGGTCACCCGGTGCTGGCGCTAACCAGAAGGAACTTGTGCCCCTGGTCTGGCCGATTTTCTGCTTATCTAATGCTGTCTCAGGTCCCGTGCAATTGGATTGGAACAGAAGTTGTGTTCCACTAACCAGTGGACCCAAGATCGCATGGAGGGACTGTGAGGGTGTCTGCCAACTCCATGCCCAAGGTGACCAGTGCTGGCATGGACCGGAAGGGACTTGTCCTCTAACACTTTCTAATACATCACTTATTCATAGTCTCAGTATGCATTATACATTCATAGTCTCAGTATGCTTTATACATATAATTATGTTGTATGTATATGCATATGAATACATATACATAAATATACAACTTTATACTCCACATGTAAAGTATGGCTCAACTTGCCAATGTACAATGGTATTCATGAGACATGTCAAGCCAAAGTCTCCCTAAGGTTTTTTTGGGGGGTGGAGGTGGTTTCGAGACAGGGTTTTTCTGTATAGCCCTGGCTGTCCTGAAACTCACTTTGTAGACCAGGATGGCCTCAAACTCAGAAATCTGCCTGCCTCTGCCTCCCAGGTTCTGGGAGTAAAGGCATGTGCCACCATGTCTGGCATCCCTGAGGTTTTGCAAGCTGATTGTTAAAGCTACTAATGATGATGAAATACTTAAAACTTATAACTTAATAAACTGCATTCAATGAAGGTGGTACATACCCACAACTACTTCCTAGTTCTCCTTATGACTATTTGTCCTCTATGACATTTCTCTTCATTGTATTTGTGTACCTGAAATGCTAAAATAACATCACACTTGCAGTATGAACTCTGACTGGTGGAGATGATTACACCATGAAAACTGTCAATTACCACCTATCTTATTTTTGTTCTGTTTGCTTTGTATTTCCTTTTTACATCATGAAGATCTAGTCTGTTAAAAACATGTCAGTGTGCTAGTGCGGACAGACCCATGCTTCTCTACTTTGACCATACTCTCCTCTACTGGAAACATTTTCTACATTTTCGCTCACACACAAAACCATGGATCTACATAGACATAACACACACACACACACACACACACAATATCTACCTATAAGCTTTCTGTAGTCACTTTAATAGATGCCACTCATATTAAAAAATGTAGTAAGTCAGATCTGGGCCACCCCTGCCATCTTCCTTCTGAGCCCAGCAGAGGCTGCTAAGGGCTCCAGAGTGCTCTCCACACCGCAGGACCTCGGGATCACGGGTGAGTGGAATGCAACATCAGCTCCAAAGAATCTTGGAGGATCTTGTGCCAGCAGGAACAGGGACAAAGGAACCCCGCCCAGCTAGAGGCTGGGATCCATTCAGGTCAGGGCCAGCCCCACCATCTTCTGCATGAACCTAGCCAAGGGTGTCTAGGGCACCAGAAAACTCTCCACATCGCAGGACCCCTAGCAAACCCAGGACCTCCTGATCACCTGAGAGCAAGTGGGCAATAGAAGCAACAGAGCTTCTTGGTCAGGATCCCTTCTGGCCTTCAAACTCAGCCAGGAGGGAGAGCAGAGACCCAGACCCCTGGGAACATTCCTTGCCAAGATGCTAGTTGGCCTACAGGGAGGGCTCTGACCCCAGGACTCAGGAGGTGGATCAGAGCTCCAGACTGCTGGACACCTGCCCTGCAAGAGGAAAGCTTGCCTGCAGAGAGTGCTCTGACCTCTGGAACTCAGATGAGAGTTGGACTCCCAGAAGTGCCGAACAGAAGCTAAGAGAATCACAGAAGGATCAAGCTCCAACTAGAGATAGCTGGAACATTAACACCCAGAGATTTCCAGATGGCAAAAGAAAAATGTAAAAATCTTACTAACAGAAACCAAGAACACTGGGCATCATCAGAACCCAGTACACCTACCAGAACAAGTCCTGGATACCCCAACACACCCCAAAAGCAAGACGGGGATTTAAAATCATATCTCATAATGGTGGTAGAAGATTTTAAGAAGAGCATTAATAACTCACTTAAAGAAATACAGGAGAACACTGCTAAACAGGTATAAGCCATTAAATAGAAAGCACAAAAATTCCTCAAGGAATTACAGGAGAATACTACTAAACAAGTAGAACCCCTTAAAGAGGAAACACAAAAATTCCTCAAGGAATTACAGGACAACACTGCTAAACAGGTAGACGTCCTTAAAGAACTACAGGCAAACACTGCTAAACAGGTAGAAGAAACACAAAAATCCCTTAAAGAATTATAGGAAAACACAACCAAACAGGTGATGGAATTGAACAAAACCATCATAGATCTAAAAATGGAAGTAGAAACAATGAAGAAAACCCAAAGAGAGACAATTCTGGAGATAGAAAACCTAGGAAAGAAATCAGGAAACATAGATGTGAACATCAGCAACAGAATACAAGAGATTGAAGAGAGAATCTTAGCTACAGAAGATTCCATAGGAAACATGGACACAACAATCAAAGAAAATGCAAAACGCAAAAAGATCCTAACTCAAAATATCCAGGAAATCCAGGACACAATGAGAAGACCAAATCTACAGATAATAGGAGTAGATGAGAATGAAGATTTTCAACTTAAAGGGCCAGTAAATATCTCCAACAAAATTATAGAAGAAAACGTGGTATACCTAAAGAAAGAGATGCCCATGAACATACAAGAAGCCTACAGAACTCCAAATAGACTGGACCAGAAAAGAAATTCCTCCTGACACATAATACTCAGAAAAACAAATGCACTAAATAAAGATAGAATATTAAAAGCAGTAAGGGAAAGGTCAAGTAACATATAAAGGCAGGCCTACTAGAATTACTCCAGACTTCTCACCAGAGACTATGAAAGCCAGAAGATCCTGGACAGATGATATGCAGACACTAAGAGAACATAAATGCCAGCCCAGGCTACTGTACCCAGCAAAACTCTCAATTACCATAGATAGAGAAACCAAAGTATTATAGGAGAAATCCAAATTCACACAATATCTTTCCATGAATCCAGCCCTTCAAAAGATAGTAAAGTGAAAATGCCAACACAAAGATGGAAACTACACCATAGAAAAATCAAGAAATTAATCCTTTAACAAAACTAAAAGAAAACAGTCACAAGAACAGATTCTCAAATTTAACAACAAAAATGACAGGAAGCAACAATTAATTACTTTTCTTGGATTTCTCTTAAGATCAATGTACTCAATTACCCAATAAAAAGACATAGACTAACAGATGGCTAAACAAACAGGATCCAACATTTTACTACTTGCAGGAAACCCACCTCAGGGAAAAAGACAGACACTACCTCAGAGTAAAAGCCTGGAAAACAAATTTCCAAGCAAATGATCTGAAGAAACAAAGTGGAGTAGCCATTCTAATATCGAATAAAATTGACTTTCAACCCAAAGTTATCAAACAAAGACATAATCATCATCATCAAAGGTAAAATCTAGCAAGATGAACTCTCAATTCTAAATATCTATGCTTCAAATGCAAGAGCAGCCACATTCATTAGAGAAACTTTATTAAAGCTCAAAGCACACATTGCACCTCACACAATAATTATGGGATACTTTAACACCTCACTCTCACCAATGGACAGATTCTGGAAACAGAAACTAAACAGAGATACATGGAAACTAACAGAAGTTATGAAACAAATGGATTTGACATATGTCTACATAACATATTATTCTAAAACAAAAGGATATACATTCTTCTCAGCATCTCATGGCACCTCCTCCAAAATTGTCCATATAATTGGTCACAAAACAGGCCTCAACAGTTACAAAAACATTGAAATTATCCCATGCATCCTATCAGATCACCATGGACTAAGGCTGATCTTCAATAATAGTATAAATAATAGAAAGCCAGCATTCACGTGGAAACTGAACAACACTCTACTCAGTGATACCTTGGCCAAGGAAGAAATAAAGAAAGAAATAAAGGACTTTTTAGAGTTTAATGGAAAAAAAGCCACATCTTATGGGACACAATGAAAGCAGTCTTAAGAGGAAAACTCATAGCCCCAAGTGCCAACAAAAAGAAACTGGATAGAGCATAAACTAGCAGTCTGACAGCATACCTAGAAGCTCTAGAATGAAAGGAAGCAAATTCACCCAAGAGGAATAGACAGCAAGAAATAATCAAATATAGGGCTGAAATCAACCAAGTGGAAATGAAACAAACTATTCCAAGAAGCAACCAAACCAGGAGCTCGTTCTTTGAAAAAAATCAACAAGATAGATAAACCCTTAGCCAGACTCACTAGAGGGCACAGGGACAGCATCCAAAATAACAAAATCAGAAATGTAAAAGGAGACATAACAACAGATCCCGAGGAAATCCAAAACATCATCAGATCCTACTACAAAAGGTTATACTCAACAAAACTGGAAAACCTGGAGGAAATGGACAACTTTCTAGACAGATGACAGGTACCAAAATTAAATAAGGAACAGATTAAGGATCTTAAAGTCCCTCCTTTTCCCCTAAAAAAATGGAAGCAGTCATTAAAAGTTTCCAAACCAAAAAAAAAAAAAAAAAAAAAAAAAAGGCCAGGACCAGATGGGTTTAGTGCAGAGTTCTATTAGACCTTCATAGAAGACCTAATTCCAATTCTCCTCAAACTCTTGCACAAACTGGAAACAAAAGGTACTCTACCCAATACATTCTATATAGTGACAATTACTCTGATACATAAACCACACAAAGATCCAACAAAGAAAGAGAACTTGAGACCAATTTCCCTTATGAATATTGATGCAAAAATACTCAATAAAATACTCACAAACCAAATCCAAGAACACATCAAAACCATCATCCATCATGACAAAGTAGGCTTCATCCTAGGGATGCAGGGATGGTATTATGTATGGAAATCCATCAACATGATCCATTATATAAACCAACTCAAAGACAAAAACCACATGATCATCTCCTTAGATGCTGAGAAAGCATTTGACAATATCCAACACTCATTCATGATAAAAGTCATGGGAAGTTAAGCAATTCAAGGCCCATACCTAAACATAATAAAAGCAATCTACAGCAAATAAGTAGCCAACATCAAAGTGAATGGAGAGAACTTGGAAGCAATCCCATTAAATCAGGGACTGGACAAGGCTGCCCACTTTCACCCTACCTATTCAATATAGTACTTGAAGTCCTAGCCAAAGCAATTGGACAACAAAAGGAGATCAAGGGGATACAAATTGGAAAGGAAGAAGTTAAAATATCATTGTTTGCAGATGATATGATAGTATATATTCAGGACCGCAAAAATTCCACCACAGAACTCTTAAACCTGATAAACAGCTTCAGTGCAGTAGCTGGATATAAAATTAACTCAAACAAATCAATGGCCTTTCTCTACACAAAGGATAAAAGGGCTGAGAAAGAAATTAGGGAAACAACACCCTTCACAATAGTCACAAATACTATAAAATACATTGGTGTGACTCTAACTAAGGAAGTGAAAGATCTTTATGACAAGAACTTCAAGTCTCTGAAGAAAGAAATTGAAGAAGATCTCAGAAGATGGAATGATCTCCCATGCTCATGTATTGGCAGGATTAATATAGTCAAAATGTCTATCCTGCCGAAAGCAATCTACAGATTCAATGCAATCCCCATCAAAATTCCAACTCAATTCTTCACTGAGATAGAAAGGGCAATTTGCAAATTCATCTGGAATAATAAAAAACCTAGGATAGCAAAAACTGTTCTCAACAATAAAAGAACCTCTGGGGGAATCACCATGCCTGACATTAACCTGTATTACAGAGCAATTGTGATAAAAACTGCATGGTACTGGTACAGCATCAGACAGATAGATCAATGGAATAGAATTGAAGACTCAGAAATGAATCCACACACCTATGGTCACGTGATTTTTGACAAGGGAGCTAAAACCATCCAGTGGAACAAGGACAGCATTTTCAACAAATGGTGCTGGCACAACTGGCTGGTAGCATGTAAAAGAATGCAAATTGATCCATTCTTATCTCCTTGTACAAAGCTTAAGTCAAGTGGATCAAACATGGCCACATAAAACCAAAGACACTGAAATTTGTAGAGGAGAAAGTGGGGAAAACCCTCTAAGATATGGGCACAGGGGAAAGATTCTTAAACAGAACAGCAATGGCCTGTGTGGTCAGATCAAGAATTGAGAAATGGGACCTTATAAAATTGCAAAGCTTCTGTAAGGAAAAAGACACAGTCAGCAAGACCAAAATGCCACCAACAGATTGGGAAAGGATTTTTACCAATTCTAAATCTGATAGGGGACTAATATCCAACATCTACAAAGAAGCTGGACTCCAGAAAATGAATAACCCCATTAAAAAATGGGGTACAGAGCTAAACAAAGAATTCTCAACTGGGGAATTCGAATGGCTGAGAAACATCTGAAAAAATGTTCAACATCCTTAATAATCAGAGAAATGCAAATCAAAACAACACTGAGATTCCACCTCACACCAGTCAGAATGGCTAAGATCAAAAATTCAGGTGACAGGAGATGCTGGTGAGGATGTGGAGAAAGAGGAACACTCCTCCATTGCTGGTGGGATTGCAAGCTTGTACAAACACTCTGGAAGTCAGTCTGGCATTTTCTCAGAAAATTGGACATAGTACTACCAGAGGATCCAGCAATACCTCTCCTGGGCATATACCCAGAAGATGTTCCAACTGGTAAAAAAGACACATGTTCCACTATGTTCATAGCAGCCTTATTTATAATATCCAGAAGCTGGAAAGAACCCAGATGTCCCTCAACAGAGGAATGGATACATAAAATGTGGTACATTTACACAATGGAGTACTATTCTGCTATTAAAAAATGAATTTATGAAATTCTTGGGCCAATGGATGTATCTGGGGGATATAATCCTTAGTGAGGTAACCCAATCACAAAAGAAGTCATTGGATATGTACTCACTGATAAATGGATATTTGCCCAGAAACCTAGAATACCCAAGATACAATTTGCAAAACACAAGAAAATCAAGAAGGAAGACCAGCGTGTGGATACTTCATTCCTCCTTTGAATAGGAAACAAAATACCCATGAAAGGAGTTACAGAGACAAAGTTTAGAGCTAAGATGAAAGGATGGACCATACAGAGACTACCCCACCAGGGGGGATCCATCCCATAATCAGTCACTAAACTCAGAAACTATTGATTAGGAGATCAAGTGTCTAGTTAAGGGACCCTGATAAAGCTCTCTCGTACAGAAGTGGATGCTCACAGTCATCTATATGATGGAACACAGGGCGCACAATGGAGAAGCTAGAGATAGAACCCCAGGAGCTGAAGGGGTCTGCAACCCTAGAAGAGGAACAACAATATGAACTAACCAGAACCTCCAGAACTCGTGTCTCTACCTCCACATGTAGCAGAATTTGGCCTAGCTGGCCATCATTGGGAGAAGAGGCCCCTTGGTATTGCAATCTTTATATACCCCAATACAGGGGAATGCCAGGGCCATGAAGTGGGAGTGGATGTGCAGGGGAACAGCACGGGGGAAGGGGGAGGGAACTTTCGGGAAAGCATTTGAAATATAAATTAAGAAAATATCTAATAAAAATATTGAAAAAAAAAAAAAGAAGATTACTCATTCATTGCCGGTTTGATTGCAAGCTGGTACAACCACTCTGGAAATTAGTCTGGTGGTTTCTCAGGAAACTGGACATAGTACTACTGGTAGATCCAGCAATACCTCTCCTTGGCATATATCCAGAAGGTCTTCCAACTGGTAATAAGGACACATGTTCCACTATGTTCATAGCAGCCCTATTTATAATAGTCAGAAGCTAGAAAGAACCCAGATGTCCCTCAACAGAGAAATGTGTACAGGAAATGTGGTACATTTACACCATGGAGTACTACTCATCTATTAAAAACAATGAATTTATGAAATACTTGGGCAAATAGATGTATCTAGAGGATATCATCCTGAATGAAATAACCTAATCACAAAAGAAGTCACTTGATATCCACTCACTGATAAGTAGATAGTAACCCAGAAACCTAGATTACCCAACATAAAACTTCCAGGACACAAGAAAATGAAGAAGGAAGACCAATGTGTGGATACTTTATTCCTCCATAGAATAGGGAATAAAATACTCATAGAAGGAATTACAGAGACAAAATTTGGAGCTAAAACGAAAGGTTGGACCATCCAGAGACTATCCAACCAGGGAGTCCATACCACAATCAGCCACCAAACCCAGACACTATTGCATATGCCAACAAGATTTTGCTGAAAGGACCCTGATATAGCTATCTCGAGTGAGGCTTTGCCAGTGCCTGGAAAATACAGAAGTGGATGCTCACAGTCATCTATAGGATGGAACACAGAGCCTCCAATGTAGCAACTAGAGAAATTACCCAAGAACTGAAGGGGTCTGCAACCCTATAGGTGGAACAACAATATGAACTAACCAGTACACCCTGAGCTCATGTCTCTAGCTGCATATGTTGCAGAAGATGGCCTAGTTGTCCATCATTGGGAAGAGAGGCCCCTTGGTCTAGCAAACTTTATATGCCCCAGTACAGGTGAATGCCAGGGCCAAGAATTTGGAGTGAGTGGGTAGGGGAGCAGGGTGGGAGGATGGTATAGGTGACTTTTGGGATAGCATTTGAAATGTAAATTAAGAAAATATCTAACAAAAAATTTTAAAAATGTATAGGCCTCTCCAATGGACTTAATCTATCTCCTTTGCAAAAGCTCTATAATTTGAATACATTTATTTCAACATCTGGACTTATTGCATTTTATTTCTACATGGATCAAGTCAAAATACTAGACTTTTATTAAATTTAAATCTTACATAGACACTGGTCTTACAAAGTTGTGTTCTATTTAGGATTCTGGGGGAGGCTCAGCATTTCCTTGAGTTGTGTACCTGTGAGTGGAACCAGGCTCCAATGGACAGAGCCACACCCATGCTTGCACAGACAGCTCTGGTTAAACTTAGTGGGTAACAAATCTGAAGAAAAAGGCATGAATATCTAGGAATGTATGGAGGTTGACAGGGCAAGACATAGTAAAAGGAAACAAAATGTGAGAGGAATCAGATTGCATTATATACAGGTAGGAATTCTCAAGGAACAAATTTATTAAAACTTATTTTAAAATGTCTCATTCAATATTTAGGCACTCTTGGTTTTGTTGGGGTCTCTCCTCCCATTGATGACTGACTAGGCCATTGCTTATACTAAAACTATTATTCATTTTTGACTAGAAATTCAAATTAAACTGTATGTACTACATTCTACCCACTGAGAGTGTACTATTTGTAAAGCTTATCCTTTAGAACTGACATACTAGGTCATTTTAAATAGTGTCCATAATGACTGACACAGAGAATGGCTCACAATAGGAAACCTGTCTGCACTTGTTAGTAATATCTGAATAGTTTCTTGACTTATTCTTTATTAACTGTATCGTGCCTAAATACTTCTGTTTCACCTAACCAGGAAACATTTTGTGAAATTTGAAATAACATGTAAGGTACAAGTTTAACAAAGTTAAATCTAGCAGCTAAGAAATTGGTGATGAAATAAGGACCACTAGGTAGCAAGCCAAGGCAATAGGCCAGTGTGTGATAACAACTTTCAATACAAGAAGCTAAAATATCTTGCCTTGGGTGGAAGGCATACACAAGAGAAAAACATGAACACACAGAGAGAACAGCTAAATGTGAACTCTGGATTGAATGTCGAGAAGACAGAAATGATTTTGAACTTAGGAGGGGTACTGAGATTGACACTTTTGCTATTAGTTGATTGGGAAATATGTATCTCATAAGCAGTTAAAAGTAGTAAGGTGTTTGTGTTTATTTTATGAACTGCTGTGACCAAGCACGTTGCAAAACAGTATGTATAACAAGAAAATGGGCAATTAGAATGAGAGTCCAGTCAACTAGGATGGATGGAAACCATAAAAAAAAAAAGAAAGAAATAGGCGGGACATGCCATGCAGGGCTTTTAAGTGAGCAAAAATATCCAATACTGCACATTCTAACTTTGTGTCAAGAGTTTAAGGAGAATTTAAGGTCCACGACTCACAAAAATAATTTTTCTAAAAGAAATCCTTGGGGACAAGTAATAGAATAGGCAGAGTAATTGGTGCACATTGTAAATAATGGGCTTTATAATAATGTTTCTGGAATTAACAGCAGATGTGAAACCAGTTATGTAGACAAAGAATAGTTAGACTTTACAAGAGAGGACATGACATGTTTTCTTGTTTTCATTTAAAATCCTACAGTTTTTGATGAAGATCAATTGTGATCAAATTCCTAATCTATGGAATTTCTGCAAAAATGTTGTCTTAAATAATAACTTCAGTGGCAGTTCATTGATACATTTTCTGAGCAGAATCATAGTATTAGGATCAGGAAGGTATGCATGAAGACCTATACAATATCTAAGACGCTATTGACAATTGATGCCCGCTGTGGGGAGCGAAAGTCAGTTATTTTTCCCAGTTGAGTTCCCTGAGAGGTTAGTCATGCTCTAGTACATGATCCTAAACCCATGCACATATAGGAAGCACAAATGTGGTCCTTCCTTCCTTCCTTCCTTCCTTCCTTCCTTCCTTCCTTCCTTCCTTCCTTCCTTCCTTCCTTCCTTCCTCCCTTCCTCCCTTCCTCCCTTCCTCCCTTCCTCCCTTCTTTCTTTCTTAAGAGAATACCTGTGAAGTTTGGGAGGGAGAGAAAGTGAACAGGGTCATGGGGTGGCATAGGTCACTGGAGACAAGGCGCTAAGGGGTGCATGTGCTCAAACATGTTTTATTCATATGTAAAAATCTCAAAACAGTTTTTAAATCTTAAGAAATATTGTCTTCGTTTGCAGAGTGCTGAAATATGAGCCCAGGCCACTGTTGTAGCTGGCTTCTGGTGGGAGCTCTCCCCCTCGTATAGAGACAGCTACTCCTTGGCTGTTCTCTTGTGAGAGAACAAAAATCAAGAGAAGGCGTATTCATTTGGTATTCTTGGGCTAATGGTAATCCCAGACATCAGAGCTTTATCCATATAATCTCCTTAATTCCCAAAGTCCTCATCTTCCCAAACCATCACAATGGGATTACATTTCAGCATATTGATTTGAGGTGGACAGCCATTGTGATTACAGGCACTAGACATTTAGATGCTTGGTGTTCGTACTACTGAAAGAGCATCTACTAACCAGGCAGGTGGACTGACCTGTGACAGAGTATTGCTGTCACTTCAGGAGGTCTGGTAGGACCAAAACCAAAGATATCAGAGAAGGGGGAGAGGAATAATAAACAGAAGCTCTAACTTAACTGACCCAGCAGCAGCCTTTTGAGCCTCTATCTACAAAGAGAAGAGAGGGCTGAGACTAGGAATCTGTCTGTATTGTGGTATTGATTCAGTCCTTAGAGGGCTTTTGCTGTTGCCCTGTTTCTCAGGGTTGATAATAGGAGCAATTTTGAGCTAATGAGAAAGCATTTGCATTTGAACAGTGAGAGATGTTCTAGTTTTGTTACTCAAGGAGTTTCTGAGAAGACTTGGACTGCCAAAGTCCACACACGGGGTCAAGAAAAGAACACCATGCTCAAAGGCATACGGGTCAGAAGACCGCAACAGTTTGCCTTTTTCCAAAAAGGCCCTTGCTCATTTCTTCCATTATTGCAAATGTTACTATAATAATAATTATAAGTGTTCCTCGTTTCCAGTGACAGAGAATCTATATTTTTTCAAACATCAAGACCCATCCTCACCTCCCGTCAGTATGTCTTTGCTTTTGTCTAAATGCCCCAAGTTATACCACCAACTTTAAATCTGAGTTTCTTATTCATACACAGGGGCACACACATCGTTTGCTGGCCTATCCCTATATTTTTTGCCTCCTCTTTCCTTCTTTTCATTTTTATTTATTTATTTTTTCTTGTGAGAGAATTTTACTCGTGGAGTATGTAGCTCATGATGGCCTTGACTGTGTAACCACCACCTCTGCTTTCACTGTGCTAGAAGTATAGAGATGTATCACTACACATGCCTACCTCAAGTGTCTCTGCAAATCCTTAAATTCTGTTTTGTTTCTGCAGTGAGTTTGTTGCAAACTATGTGACTGAATTGCACATTTCCCAGATCACATCTGAAGAATATCTTAAAGAACTAAAATATTTATGCCCATTGTCTTACTCATTCTATTTGTAGGGATGTTTCAGATAGTCATAAGACACCATTCCATAGCAATACATGAACAAGGATGTTTACTGTGATGAATTATAAATCTCTGAATGTCCACCAACAGAGAAGTGGCTGAGTAAGTGGTGATAATACTTTCCTATGGAATGCTTTCTTTTCTTTTCTTTTCTTTTCTTTTCTTTTCTTTTCTTTTCTTTTCTTTTCTTTTCTTTTCTTTTCCTTTCTTTCTTTCTTTCTTTCTTTCTTTCTTTCTTTCTTTCTTTCTTTCTTCTTCTTTTTTTTATAGCATCCGTAAGAATAAAATGCTTTCACTTTCCCAGTAGGGAAGGCTTGGAGAGTTGTTGCAATAGCATTCTTAATGACTTGCCAAAAACTGCCAATAAAGTTTAGCCATTACAGGGCAGGGGGTTTGAATTTTGTCTCCAGCACCATGGAAAGAGAAGGAGAGGGAGGGAGGGAAGGAGGGAGGGAGGGAGGGTGGGAGGGAGGGAGAGAGGAAGGGAAGGAGGGGAGA